>CM067370.1:162251448-162851448 GCA_034401795.1 Chaetoderma sp. LZ-2023a | reverse complement strand
AAGTCCACATATATTGTGTCTACCACACCTCCATTGTCCATATTCTCTGTCCAGGTGTCTAAGACTTGCAACAACTGGAGGCCAGTTGAGCCGCCACTAATGAATCCGTATTGTTTGGGGATGAAAAGTAAGTTTACTTTCTAGTGTCTGTATATATCGTCTCTTACAATGGATTCCATTACTTTGCATACAATACTTGTGAGACTGACGGGACGATAATTTGAGGGGCTTTTTCTACTTCCTTTTTTAACTATTGCAGAGATGGTTGCGTCTTTCCAGATTTCTGGCAGGGTGCAAGAGTCTAATGAGGTCTTAAATATGACGGATAGTGGATTACTAATGGCCGGACATAGCTCCTTCAGTACTCTAGGGTGCAGATTGTCAGGTCCCGGAGATTTAGTTATGTCAAGGGTTCTTAATTTCTTCCTCACCATTTCCTCTGATATCACAATATATGATAATGGCTCTTGTACCACTGCTGAGTGAATTCTCGGAATGTAACCCTCTGGCTCTACTGTGAAAACTGAAGAAAAGTAATCTGCCAGAACATCTGCCTTTTCCTCGTCAGTTTCTGTAAGAGCACCAGTTTCTGGGTCTATTAAATTTGCTATGCCAACCCTTATTTTTGTCTTGCTGTTGACGTAGTTCCAGAACTGTTTGGGGTTGCTTTTGATTTGCTTAGCTATATCTTTTCCAATTTGTCTCTGTTTTGCTCTGGTTAAATTTCTTACTTTGTTTCTTGATCTGCAGTAAGTTTTATAGTCATTTTGGTCACGTGTCCTTATATAGCGGTTCCATAGTCGGTGTTTTTCTGAAATTTTACATTGTGATGCTGTGTCAATTGGGGTTCTGTTCTCCCCGCATGGTTTACTTTGAATGAGTTTACTTGGAATGCATTGACTGATTGCTGTATTTACTTTGTCTATGAAAACCTCCCATTGAGTTGTCACATCTAGCTCTGACAGCTTTTCCCAGTTGATATTCAGCATCTGCTTCATTTTTTCATAATCACCTCTGTCGTAATATGTTTTTTATGCGACCCATGATGTCTACGGACGCATAGCATTTATAATCAAATTGGATGCATGAATGGTCACTCTTCCCAAGAGGGCTAAGCATAGTATACTCCTCCAGCATATTATCCTCATTTGTGAACATCAAGTCTAACAAGCTTGCTCTTGTGTCGTCCATTATATGTTGTTGCAAACTCGGTGAATAATGCGCCTTTAGCTTTTGCGTGGGTCAATAATAAAAAGATTAGCTCAATGAGTAAGCAATTATTTCACTCAACGTTACGTGTAATACCAATAAGTAAGGCATTGTATACATGTACATACGCTATGAAAAGCTTTTGCGGGCATTTGCTATTGAGGGATCCGATCTGTCACTTAAGAATCTCAAAATAGACCTACATTACTTTTCAAAAAAGTATTTAAATTGTATATCTTTGATGGATTTAATCTTTGATGGATTTACAATTTACTAAACAGTATCTTGCCCTCAGTCAAACTAGTCTCAAAATATTCAACAGCTTACCTCAGATGAATGTAGAATTGCGTTGAAATCGGGATTCTGAAAATGCATGGTTCAAATTGTTAAGATCTATTCAAACGCGCGTGCAAAGTGGGCGGAGCTTCGCTAGAAATGGGCGTGGAAAAGCTAGAAATGTATCACTATATATTGAGACTAAAAGTGTTAGGTTCCTTAAGACGGATGGGTGTATGTCACAGAGAATCGCCATCACTAACCGCAAAAAACTTTCAAGCAAATTTAGATTTTTGCAGCCAAAAAGAGTATTTTTGTAGATTTATAACGAAAATTTCCACAAAAAAAAGATTTCTATTATCCATCAAATGGCCATTCATTAAAAGTGTAATGGTCAAGAAAATTCAAATTTCTGCTTATAGTCCGGGTGCCCACGTTGAGCAAGGGGGCTAGAAAATGGATCCGTTTACTTTTTCAGCTAATAAATTTTGACCTACCGATCATTATTCCCGAGACATTAGTCGTTAATGCCAGGGTGACAGTAGAGCTGGGCAGGTGGGCCATATTCACTAAGCTGATTTTTAGCTCACCTGGATGAACTTATACAATATCGATTTGTCTGTCGTATTCCCGTCAACAGTGGACCTTTGCATTTTTAGCTATGCCCCGCCCATCACTAGCTAAGCTCCACCCACACCTCGTTGAGACCCATGTTGAGATTGATAGATCCCCAAATGCCCTAGCTATCAATTTCCTGAAAACTATGCATGGAAGCTGTTGAATATTTTGTAACTAATTTGACTGGGTGATGTTGCTGCATAGGGCAGCAACAGCACCCAGTCAAATTAGTTACAAAATATTCAACAGAATATTTATTAAATAGTAAAAGCAAACAATTTGTATAACAACGCATAAACCGTCTTCAAATATGCGTTCGTTACGTACTTATTGACGTCATTCATGACGTCATTCATTTTGATGTCATTGTACACATCACGCAGTTCATTATGACGTCATATGATGGGTGGGTACTCTGGAAAGGTGAATTGTGGCACGTTTCGCCTTTTGTTGATAGATTAAACCCAAGTTTGGCAAATATGTTTCTTTTGGGAATATCCATTTGGGATATGAAAATAAAGAGGCCACGCCCACAAATAGCCGAGTTTTGGCCCTTGCTATATTTTCAAAGTATTAAAGCCTATGGGAAAAATACGTATGTGGCACATTTCGCCATTTATCAACGGATTAAACCAAATGTGGCAGATATGTTCTCTCAGGGAATATCTATTAGGTTTATGAATATAAAGTGACCACGCCTTCAAATAACAGAGTTATGTCCCTTGCTAAGTTTAAAAGTGTTGAGGCATATGGGGAAAATATATTTATGCACATTTCGTCAATTATGGAAGGACTGAAACCCAATTTTGCAGATATGTTCCTTCAGGCCATAGCTATTTCAACTATGAAAGTGAAACGGCCACGCCTTTAAACAAGGGCCATAACTCTAATTCATTATGGCCTTTTAAGTGTGGTACCCTAAGGGGAAATATATTAAATATGTTTGTGGCCGATTTCCTCAATTGTATATGGATTAAAGCAACATTTTCCAGATATGTTCCTCGCATAGTATCAATTTGAACTATGAAGACGAAGAGGCAACACCTAAAAATACGGACCATACATCCGATTTGCTACCGCGTTTTTAATTATTGGAGCCTATTGGTAAAATACAGTTGTTTGATCAATTGTTGATGCATTACAACACAATTTAGCAGCTGTATCGTGTAAGGCAATATCTAATGGCACCATGACTATGAAGAGGCAACGACTTGAAACAAGGGCAATGACTGTATTTTTTCTGTCTATCGTCTGTCAACAATTGTGGCACATTTTTCATTTTTGGCAGCTATGTTCCTATTTGGGCTTTGAGTATGAAGTGACTAGTGCCAGACATATTTATTATGGTAAGTCTCAATTATAAAGAATGCATTTCCTAAAATATATAATGACGTGCTTAATACGCATCCCATAACCGTAGTCACCCTCATCGTATTCTCGGACAACATTACCACACTCATTGTCACAGTCACAAGCTGCTGTGCAGGGAAGATCAGCGCGTCGACAGCTGCACCTTGTCATGTATCCCCCTTTGCATCGACAAACAATTAGTTCAACAATGTTCTCTGGAGCTGAACCCTCATTCATAAGTTTAGGAAGAAGGCATCCTATCTCATCATTAATCCATCTATTTCCAATAGGTGATGCAAGTGTGAGATTTTGGTCCCTTACAAGTTTCCCGATAAAACTTTGGTAACTGTCTCTCTTTATATGGAGACGGGCTCTTCCTTCTGTGGGTGGAAGTTTACTTTTATCCAAATCCTTTTTGGTGACAAGTTTGTATCTTAGCAGGTTCAAATGTAGTTTCTCCATAAAGTAAGCCAATACATTTCATTGAGACACCAATAGTGGCTTCATCAATAATTGAACACTCATTGCCAAGATTACTTAGGCCTTTTAGTTGGTCTTTATGTAAGCAAAGCCTTCTTATTTCCAATACCATGTACGCTGCTTGTGGAATCACAGTTCACACCTGGTCAATACGTGCACCACATGTAATAACTGGCATATGTCAGATCATATGTCTTTAACTGATTCAGGTACCCGTATATACCTGACCTTTTCCATGGACCGGTGTGGAACCAGAGCTCTTGAATCTGTACCCCCCTTAAGGCGATGCCAGCATAACACTGCTACATCCGTATCAGGGGAAAAGATGACGATTCTCTTGAGCTCCTCAGCCATAAGAACATTACGTGTTAAGTATTCACAATGAACACATCTTCTGCTGTCAGCTTCTTCGTGGCCCGAGTGGAGAGGCAGCAGATTAGTCTCATTGACCGAGTTTGTGATCTATACTGCTGATCCATCTTGCGATGCTAGAATTAGCTTTTGACCTTCTTTGAGCTGTCTAGGAAATTTCTCACATCAATCAGAACAAAGAAATGTTAACAAACTTGATTTGTTCTTGGCACTGGATAGGTACCTTTTCAGACTGACTGGTAACTTAGTCTCGCTGCTTTGAATTTGTATCTCTGTTGCCCATATTTCCGTTCGCCTTGCTCTTTCAACTGATTTGATGGAATTAGCAATATCATATCTATCTCGCACAACATGGACATGCTTAACGAAAAGGAGTTTAGCCAGAATTGTTGCTCCAAGTCTGTCAGACAGTTCACAGAATGTTGTCATCTTGTTTTTGTTACCATCTGAATTACTGCCAAGAGGTCAACTATGTAATCTGTTTGGTTATAATTATCCATTGGAAGTAGTTTTTGTGCCATATTGTCCATATCTAACTCTCTTAGTAACACGCCTTTGTTTGCTTTCCTAAGAAAGCCATCCATATTAGCTAGTGAAAGAGGAACTGGTGCAAGCTCATATGATCGCACTACCTTTAGATCAATTTCATGTGTCTTTGATACTGTCAACAGTCGACTACATATCAATATTCAGCGTCTTTACTGTCTGGTTTCCTTTTGTCAGTTTTACCGGCTTGTTCAGACTTTCAACCAATGATCCCTCCTTTCGTTTTAGAATCTCTGTTCACTGTTTGCTCTATTGCCATATCTGGTGAAGCAGAGTTAAACGAGGATTCTGAGGATGACCTTGATACTGCTTGTACTCTATTCTTAGTAACCTTTCTATGAACAATTGGAGCGACCACTTATTAAAAATTTTTTAAGTGAGCAAATGCTCTGTCATAAGGCAACGTCGAAATAAAGATTTCGAGATGTAAGGGCCAGATTGCATCTCTATCACCTGCGATAAAGTCTAAGACGAGCCACACCACATCCAAGCATTCATCCCAAAACTGAAATAATGCTTAAGAATTTGTGCCATCTGCTTTATATTGGTCGATGTTTGAAAGTAGAGCACCAAGTTCCATAGCTTGTTGTCATATTTCCATTCTCTGTTCAAAAACATAATTGTGCCATTGCTGGAATTCCTTGAGCAAAATGGCTTTCTTTTCATAGATACAGAGTATCAACGTTTAATCCAATAGCTCGTATTGCTGCGGCCAATGTCCACTTTAATCTTTCAAATACCTCGAAAACTAATTTATGAGCTCTCGATTTTAGGGTGTTCCACTAATTATCTCTGCATCAACTGTGCTTCCACAGATGTCACTCTCAATCCATAGATCGTCTAAGCCTGATTCTACCATACGCTTACCAATAAAACTAATACAGTTTTTGGCTCGATGGAAGCCACCCAACCGAAGGAGTACATTATCCTATTCTGGCGACACAGCCCACTGTATGCGCTTAGCATCACAGTAAAGCCCTTCGTCAAAGATAATTACTGGATTCTCCTGTTTCAGGCTTCACGGAATGGTTTGTTCAGTCTTTGCAAACAAGTATATACAGTGTCCGACTCTATGACTGATGCAGGGGAGGCTGGGTGGGAAGCCAATCCGGGTTTGTTGAGAGTCATGGAATGTAGCTACTGCATGAAATCCACTCCATCCAGGAACATATTGACAATCTTGTAATTGGGCTATATCGGTATTAACCTTGAAATTTCTCTTGTTCCATGACATTCTGTTCAAAATATGTATCTTTAGCCGTATGGATGAATGCTGGTACTGGGTTTCTATTAGTTAACTTCCACTGATAAAGCCTTGTCTCACAGGAATGTTCACTTTCTCACTGCACTATTGCTCAGCTCACGGCGTACTAAATCAGGTGAATTTATTGCAAATTCGCCCTGGTAAAAAGCCATGCTCATGACAGGAACACTGTCCTTACCATCAGGCGTATCTTACAAATAATCCGCATTGTCTGAAGCACGTTGAACAGATGTTCCACTGACTATGCTGTTCGGTAGAATTGCTGGATAATAACCCCTACATTATCAAATTGTTCCAAGCCCAATAGTGCCAATCTCCTCGCCCTACCAATAGTGTATCCAATGGCCATGGTGATTTAACATTTTAATTATTTCCTTTACACTTACCATCGTTTTTACTGCCAGGCCAAGAGCTACATTTCCGTTTTATAGCATTTATGAATTAGCAGCCGAATAAATTGTGAAAGTTTGAAAATTATGTATGCTTTTGTGTAAATTACGTAAGAGAACATTTTATAAGAATTACCTGAGACTATTTATTACTGATAATGTTATGATCAAATGCGTGATAATTATTACCATTTTGATGAGTCTTTTTTGTAATTTATGTAAAGTACATATGAGTGTCAGTTACGTGATGATAGATGTTTGTTAACACAATTTGAGGTGATAAAATTAATTTTCGTGCTTATTAGGAGCTGAATTCATGAATAATTCTGTGTGCGGTAAATAGTTCCAGGTACCGATCTTTGAACATCTCCCAGTAATTATGGCCCACGTGATTAGCTCTACTGATATCCTGGCATTGACTACCAAGATGTATAGAATATGCCTGTATATGTCAAAATTCATTAGCTTTCGAAGTAAACAGAATCAACATTACAGGGCTCGGGCAGCCGGGATATTAGCCAGTGTCAAATTGTAGACCAAGAAGAGTATTTTTGAAAACTACCACTAGAATGTCTGGCTCGCTTACAGAGCCAGTCATTCCAGTGGTAAATTTTCAAAAATACTCTTCTCTTAGCCAGCAAATGGACATTTGTCAAGATCACTGCAGAGGTCGTTTTTTTAACAACTTGGCCATTAAAGGGTTAGGTTGACACAAGAGAGGTTAATATGATACCTGCCACCGCATCGCCCCGGCCCGTAAAACTCGTCCTGCAAAGATGGCCCATGTTTGGCCATGTGCTAAGGATATCAGAAGAAACACCGGCACAGAGAACCTTCATATTCGCCCTACTCAGAGTCAGCAAATATAAAGCCATAAGAGGACGCAACTGCATTTGATTTAAACATTTTATTCTAGGCTTTTTACACAGGGATTGGGTACAAATTCTTGCAACTTAATTAGACCCTTTCCCAACATTGCATAAAACTGTGCAGCGTGCTGAGCGGTGACTCTAAGAAAGCAGGACTCAGATGAAGAATGGACCTGAGGAAGCTAGAGATTTTGGCTGAGGACAATACACCGTGGCAAATGCGACGAAGGACTGATTGCAGCTGTAGAATGTTACTACTACTACTACTACTACTACTACTACTACTACTACTACTACTACTACTACTACTACTACAGCCGCAGAATAGAGTAATCATACATACGCGTTTCCTTCAGTCACCACATGTTTTGTGAGCACTTTGTGACGATGGTTATTTAGAGTGACCAACATAAATAGAATCTTATCAGTTGCCTGCTGTTATTTCAAATCAAATTAGAACGCGTGTAGACCAACTTTCATTGCCGCATGCTCTTATTTACGTATGTACAGGTAATGGATTACTGTGTTATTTGCTATGTGAGGTTATCTATGTATGTCAGTATTTAAAATTAAGCTAAGGCCATATCCGTGAGCCAGTTTGTGACACCGTTCACCAGTTCATAGCTCAAGAATTGGCTAACATGGCCTAGAATAATATCGGTTCTTATTGTTCACTCTTGCATCATACAGGTGTAATTCCGTTATAATATTATTATACCGTATTCTTAGTTTACTTGTTGTTGTTGTTGTTGTTGTTGTTGTTGTTGTTGTTGTTGTTGGTGGTGGTGGTGGTGGTGGTTGTGGTGGTTTTGTCGTCGTCGTCGTCGTCGTCGTCGTCGTCGTTGTCGTTGTTGTTGTTGCTGCTGCTGCTGATGTTGCAAATGCTGTTCTTGTTTTGTGTTACTATTGTTACAAGGTACCGCTGTATTTTTCAGAACACATTAACTGACGTCATGTTATCAAAACAGCAGCAGTGCCTGGCAGCATCTATGATGTGCGCGTCTATGGTGATCTTTAAAGTCGGAGATATAATCTGGAAGTCGCACGTGACGTTCACATTTGGATATGTAGCAGATATCCTACAGGAGATAGAGTGGACAGGTAGCGCTTTTATACAATTTTCCACGAAGAATTGCAGTTTCAGCAGATCCATGACAATAGTTCTGATTTAACAGATTACAAATTGAAATGCCAGCATCTCGATTTCGAGAGAGTTATAGGCCCACGGGAAAGTCCTCGAATTAGTTTCAAAATATTTAACAGAATATTCCTTACACCAGGCAGAATTATGTGTTTCTGCTCTGCGACGTTTAATGGATTGGTGGTTAGAGATATAAGCATGTATGACCGAATTTCGTGAGGAAATTCTCTTAGGATGGTATATTCATTTGTTCGTTCGTTCATTCATGCACCCATTTTGTGGGTCAATCATCGAATTATGTTTATCTCTCAATGTTTGTGAGCGGGTGCATGCCTTCATGCGTGTGTATGTATGATCGTATAGGTATGTCATCAATATGATAATGCGGGTATAACGTACGTATGTACTTACGTGCCTGCGTGCGTGTATGCGCGTGCGCCTGTGCAGATATTTTCGGACAGTGAAATTATGTTCGCCCAAACCTTGAGCAGTGTTTGCATAAGTGTATGTAGGTCTTCGCTCATTCAAAATTTAAACAAGCATTGCGTTAATTATATGATTGTGATCTTTTCCGATCAGATGGCGCTATCTTGGTTGGACTGCTGCTATTTACTGCACTCTCTTATGATATATACCGCCTCGAGCCTTCGGACAGTCATACATACTTCAGCCTCATTCATCAATATGGCAAGGTTTGTTTTCATCCTTTCCGGTAATATAACTTTTCCAGTTTTAGCTATGCGCCGCCCATCAATAGTTATGCTCCACCCATTCCTCGCTCGTGCGGACTATTAAGCGTGTATAACACTAAATCGAATCATTCATACTGTAAATGATTATGACGTCATCATACACGTCACGTAGTTGATTATTACGTCATATGGTGGATGGGTAAATTGGAAATGTCCATTGCTGGGTCTGCCAAGTCTTGCGTCATACACACGTGCCGAAGCCGGGAATGTATGATTTCGCTGTGTATTTATGGCGTTATCGTTTCTCGTTTAACAACCACTTATTAAACTGAAATATTGCGAAACCCTTTAACCGTTGGCGATCATAAATGAAAAATTCTCTAGGATTTAAGGAGTATTCTGTGGACAATTTTAAAACTACGTTAACTGGGAGTCTGGGACCTGTTGTTGTTGCTTATTTCAGTCAAATTAGTTTCAAAACATTTAACAGATTACCTAAACCTGCGAAACTTTTAACTCTTGCCACTCTGCTGTCAATATTCTATTTTTACTGTGTCAATAGGGAAGAACATGGTGTACATGTTTCACTAATTTTTGGTAGACGATGTTGCTGTCTACGATAGCAACATCTTCCATCAACTTTGTTGGAAAAATAAACATCAGTTCATCTTTTAATATAATTTGAAAATTAAGAAGTTTGACATCAGAGGGGTATGAGTTAAACAAGCCTATTCCCGACTTGGTTGTATTTTTTACTAATGGAGGGGTCCATTATCAAGCTATGCACCGCAAATTTCTAGCTAAACTCCGCCAACCTTATATGCGTATAATGGACCTTTCCATTTTTAGCCATGCCAAGCCCATCTCTATCTACGCTCCACCCATACCTTGCTCGTGTTGAGACCGATTGATCTCTGAACTTCCTGACTATCAATTTCCAGAAAACTATACGGGTAAGCTGTTGATTATTTTGTAACTAATTTGACTGAGCGCTGTTGCTGCCTATGGCAGCAACAGCGCTCAGTCAAATTAGTTTCAAAATATTCAACAGCATGTTTATTAAATTGTAGAGACATACAATTCGTACAACGTGCCGGACTATTAAAGGTGCACATTCACATCAAAATGCTTGAAAATAAAATTGCTAAAGTTATGTACTTTTAGAGGCTTAAATTGTGTAGGGCCTACCTCAATGTAATGAAACGAAATAAATCTTAACATATGATGCTTTCATTCCATCTAGCCACCCAATTTAAGCCTCTAAAGTATATATTTTTAACAATTTTATTTTGAACAATTCTGCTGTGAATATGCACCTTTTAGAGTTAAAGACGGTCTATATAGAATCATTTATGGCGTAATGATTATGACGTCATCATAGACGCCGCTTGGCTGATTATGACGTCATTTGACGTCTGATTGATAGATGAATACTCTGGAAAGGTGAATTGTAATCGATATGATACTTTGAAACTTAATTCCCAGAATCCCCCTTTCAAGGTAACCGTACAGGTAAGCCCAGAATCCCCCTTTCAAGGTAACTATACAGGTAAGCCGTTGAATATTTTTGAAACTAATTTGACTGGGGGAATGTTGCTGTCTGCGGCGTATGGCAGAAACATGTCCCAGTTAAATTAGTTACAAAATTGTTCAACAGAATGGTTATTAAATTGTAAATTCATCGAACACATGCAATTTGTACACTTGGTGACGGAGTTATAGGTCATTTTGATCATGACGTCAGCTAACATGTGACGTATTTTATTATGACGTAAGAGTGACGGATCGGTTCCCTCCATTAATACAATGGAGGGAACCGATCCGTCACTCATACGTCATAATCAAATACGTGGTAGTAAAAGTGAGATCAGAAATCGGTAATCATGTATGTGTGTTACTTACAATGATAAATAATAATAGTTGTTTACCTCTTAGCCCATCGTGTGTCAACAAGGCATCAGAACACTCAAATACTGTTTATGTCAATTAACCCTTTAATCGTCAAGATTTTTCAAGAAAATTCACATATTCATATATTCTCAGTGGATATCGCTTTGCAGGGCAAGAAAAGACTTTTGTAAATTTACTACTGAAGCTTACAAATGAGCTTTCTATTGTCCATCAAAGTGATATTTATTATTAACCAGTGCCAATTTTCCGCACAATCAGATGTCCATTTGCAGGCCATTACCAAAAGAAATTTCTTTGTAAAATTGGCCACACTCGGTGACAAAGCCAGTCATTCTAGTTGCAACTTTTCAAAAATAGTTTTCTCCTGTCATGCAAATGGAGATTTCCCCAAGACCACTGCAGAGGCGGTATCCCTTTTTTGGTTAAATTGACACAAAATATATTAAAATATACCTGCATGTTGCACATGATTGATAATTATATGCTTGCATTTACATTAACACATGGAATCAGTGATACATTCTCGTAGAACCCAGATAGACAGACATTCCTTATAGAGTAAGACATATATACTGCTGGGCAAAAAAAATGAGGCAAACATGATTTATCATATTTTTTATGATTACCCTTTCTTGTTAATAAATACAGGTGAAATAGGTGACAATTTTACATAATATCGTATGCATTGTCTGTGTGCAGGGTACCTTTTAGTATGGGATAGCTTTTCCCTTGTTTTTCTTCAGAAATCTCAGCCGTTTGAGCAAGCTGTCTGAAAGCCTTTTACAGTGTGCTGCATCAATGATGTTCCATTGATGTCTGACTGCTTCCCACAACTGGTCAGTGCTCCCAAATTTTCTGCCAACCAGTTTGACCTTGATATGCGCCCATATATTTTCTATGGGCTTAACATCTGTTGACTGTCCAGGCCAAAACATCACCGACAGAGAATGACGCTCAAACCATGACTTTGCTGCTTTTGCTGTGTGTGTGCCGGGGCATTATCTTGTTGAAAAATTGCTTTTTGTCTTTTATTTCCACTACACAACTTGTTCAGGCTTGGAAGCAACCCCTTTTCTAATATGTTTTGATACTCCTTTGCATTAATGGACTTTTCACATTGCACAAGCTCGCCAACACCAGATGCATAAAACACACCCCATACCATAATTCCATCTCCTCCATGTATTCACAGTGGTGGAGAGGCATTCTGGGTTATATTTTTCACCTGACCTACGAAGACAGCGCTCTGGAGCATCTATCTGCACACAGCTCAAAACGTGACTCATCCCTCCAGAGAACACGCTCAAACCACCGAGAATCATGGTCACGATAAAGTGCCAAAAATCTGAGTCTGTCCGCAACGTTCTTTGTGGACAGCAATGGTTTCTTAGCACGCCGCTTTGATGAAAAACCAGCTTCCTTGAGCCTCCTTGCAATTGTTCTTCTTGAAACAGCCTTATTTTGTGAATTTCTGAATTCTTCTGCTAATTTGGTGAGAGTCTTCTTACGATTCTTTAGAACAGTCATTTTCAGCCTTCTTTCATCTCGACATATTGTCACTTTAGCTCGTCCAGAACCTGCTTTCCGGGAAACAGAACCTGTCACTTGAAATGTGTGACCAATTCTCTGTATTGTAGACAGTGGAATCTGAATATCCTCAGACTTTAGAATTTTCTTAATCTCAGGATATGACTTTCCAGCTTGACGAAGACCTGCGATCCGGCTTTTGACTTCAACAGGTACATGGAATTTAGCCATTTTTTAAGACATTTTGAATCAAAAATAACAACTTCACTCTTCAGGCACAGTGTGGTAATACGCAGAGATTACAGAAATGTCTAATATCTTGTCACCTCGGTCAGCGTAACTCAACTAGCTTGCTAGGTTGGTTAGTTAATTCACTTTAAATCCTGAACACAGACGCCATATTTGTCTTTTGTGTATGCATGTAGGTCTAATATAGAACAAGAATTCATTCAGTAGATGACTTTTAATATGCAAATTAGCTCACTCAGCAGTGGAAAGCAGTCAGACATGAATGGAACAGCATTGACGCAGTACAAGGCAAAAAGCTTTCAGACAGCTTGCCCAAATGGGTGAGTTTTGAGACACAAAAAATAAGGGAAAGGCTCTCCCATACTAAAAGGTACCCTGCACACATACAATACATACAACATTATGTAAAATTGTCACTTATTTCACCTGTATTTATTAACATGAAAGAGTAATCATAAAAAATATGATAAATCATGTATGCCTCACTTTTTTGCCCATCAGTGTAGATGTTCTTAATCAATTGGGGGGTGGGGGTGGGGGGTGTGTGAAATTCAGTTTTACATGTGCCCCGCCCTTCTTTAGTTAAGCTCCACCCACACTTTGCCAGCGTTGGGATCGATCGATCCCTGAACTTCCTGAATATCAACTACCATAAAACTATACTGGTAAGTTGTTGAATATTTTGAGACTAATTAGAATGGGTGCCCAGACAATTTAGTTTCAAAATAGTCAATGTAACTTGGAGTAGCTCAATTTGCTAGTTCCATTTACCCTCTATGCATCGGCTTCCATCCGCCTGAAGCTTAAATCTCAGACGCTATGACCACTGGCTCCTAAGGGACTTACTCTCTTTTGTAAATATTAAGGGCCTTTTTCGCGACTGACGGAGTCAGCGAACCAGTGACGCAGACCGTGGTTCGTGCGTTTTGGCGTTCCGGAAGTTGAAGATTCATTGACTTGGTTCGTAGAACCAGTGACCGAGTTTTGATCTCGGTTCGTTGTTGCCAATGGTTACTGCTTCGTAAATTTCAAGATGGCGGCGCCCAGCTAAATTTTACAACTTATTTGAATGACGACATCGCGTCAATATTTTAGTGTACGCGGTCGTCTGCGATTTACCTAGAGTGAAATTAAAGTTTAAACCAAATTAATTGCTAAAGTTAACGCAATTTCGAATACTTTTTGGTTCAGAACATTGCCACGAAATTGCAATCAGCAAGCCGTGTCAATTTACATAAATGCCGTTTTTGGCGTTTCTAGTCCGTGGTCAGTGGTTCCTGGTTCCTGGGTCCATGGTTCCAAGAACTAAGTGACTCGCAATACAAGCCCTAAATATCGTGTACTCGAAATGATGTCTCCTTGCTCGCGTAGGCGTCAGCACATGCTGATGCAAATATGCATTTCGTATGCATTCAACGAAGGCCCCCCACCCCGCCCTGCCCCGCTCCATCAGTATTATTTTGTGATGTCCATGTTTCCTGGTTAATGCTAGGGAAGTTCTAATCCCCCATAATTAATAAGTGCGAGAATTCATTTGTTAACTTGCTCACCTTGCGCATCCACATTTACTTTATTACTACTAGGACTCTTATATACACCGGACTAAGAAACAGTCCTCGCCATTTAGTCCATACATTTTTAACAGACTTTCAATAGTGTATTCAACTCCTTTTATCCGCTCATTTATATAGATCACGACACCCGTTTGATTCACCCGCCCTCTCTCATTTAAACGTTTCGTGAGGAAATCGGCCAAACCGGCCTCTGTAGTGATGTTGAGTAATGTCCATTTGCAGGCCAAGAGAAGACTATTTTTGAAATCTTACCACTGAAATTTAGTCAATTTAGTCATTAAAGGGAACCCAATAGAACAGATCGAAGTCTCTGATTTGTCGCTCTGCGTTTGTTGTAGAAAATCTCTGGTTTTTTGGGATAGCCATCATAGTATCCATATCCATATTCAATCTTCTTTTAGCTCTTCTAACTTTTGCACGAGGCTAACAGCATTGGTATATAAGCAGTTCAGGCTACCCAGGTCTTTGTCGTGTCACTCTGTTCAGCCGGTCCTCTTCATCTTTGCATCTTTACATCATTAGCATGTAACCTATTTACAGATAGCATTGTTACAATTTTCTTTAGTGTACTTGCCATTGTGTTGATGGTAGGTGAATATCGTGTTGTGATTTATTGATGGTCCACATGCCCGCAAAAAGTGCTATGAGAAGCAGCCGCTTTAGGCGATGCATTAAATCTAACTTTGGAAATTATTGAAATGCTTGACCGTGTGCGTAATAGCTCTTTCCCATCAGATCGGAGTAATCGGCCGTTCCAGTTTACAGCTATGCCCCGCCCATCTCTAGCTAGGCTCCTCCCACGCCTCACTCGTCTTGGAATCGATCGATCTCTGATCATTCTTGATCAATTTCGACTATCAATTTCCAGAAAACTATAGAGGTAAGCTATTGCATATTTTAAAACTAACTTGACTGCACCCAGTCAAATTAGTTATAAAATATTCAACAGCATGTTTATTAAATAGCAAAGACATAGGCCTACAACCCGTACAACGTGTCACTATTAAACGCCAATGATGGACTAAATCATCAAGTCATTCATGACGTAATGATATTGACATCATCCTACGCGTCACGTAGCTGATTCTGAGGACATATGATGGATTGGTAGATTGGAAAGCTCAATTGGTTATCCAAATGGACAATACGCAATTTGATCTCCAATGGATCATGGCCTTGGACTGCCAAGTAAGATGACGGGCGTATATTAGTAAAGAGTGTATCCATCTCCTAGAATAACCAATAAATTAGATCTATCCAAATGGCTACCAAATGAGTTCGCTGGTTTAAAAAATGTGACGTCATGGAGTGCATTTCGATGCCGTTCTGAGCCAATATGTTGCTTCTATGTCTTCAATGATAGCCTTCAGAAACGCGTGAATATCGAATTCAAACCTTTTCTTCTGAATTGTCAGATCAGTTATAAGTATCGCTGTAAAGCATGAAGAGTTATTTGCATTTTTCTAGAACGATTAGCAGAGAGGGCTTGGTGGGATAAGTGCGCTATTTAAACGAGTAAATAAACATTTGATGTTTTTCCTTCCAGAGACAAGCTATGGAGGTGATGATGTGGTACACTTGGCGGCGTTATGTGCAGAACTTCCAGAAAACGTCTCCCTCCCAGGAAGGAATTCTGTTGGAAATCCTGAAGCATGCGAAAGATACAGTATATGGACAAGAGTTCAGTCTAAAGGACATAGAGAGTGTAGAAACGTTCCGAAAGTCACGCCAATTAACCGATTATAAGCATTATGAGCCATACGTGCAAATGGCTCTGGATGGTAGACAAAATGTTATGTTCCCCGAAATAGTGGACTTTATTGCATGCACGTCCGGAACGACAAGCGGGAAAAGCAAAATGTTTCCTAAATCTATAAGTTTCTGTAAAGGCCTGGCCATGCCAGTATTTTTAGCAATGTACAGTTGTGTCAGCAGAGGAGTCCCAAGCACGCGTATGTTAAAACGAGAGCTCTGGGTGCAATCCGGTCCAAAGTTTCGCACTGTTGGAAAGGGGTACAGAGCTGGCCCTATTTCATCTACATACAATCCTGACGTGCCTTCATACGTTGCCACGCCAGCTGCGTACAGGCGAATTCATGGATTGATGGAAGCTGTTCATGTTCACGCAGTGTTTGGCCTAAGCGATCCACATATAGGTTTGACATATTTCCATGTTGCCCCGATTGCTGTTGCTTTCTTTAAGTACGTAGAAGAGCACTGGCAACAGATATGCTGTGATATTGAAGAAGGGCGTATATGGGACGAATTAGAAATCTCGACAGACGTACGAAGTGACCTAAATAAGTTTCTAAAACAAAACCCTAAAAGAGCACATGAACTAAGGAATATATTTAAAGGTGGCTTTGAAAATCTTCAATCTAAGTTGTGGCCTGATACACAAGTGTCAATTACAAGTATTGCTGGCACTTTCAAGGCTCAGGGTGAACTCTTAGTGAAGCGGTACATGGGTGCTACCCCAGTTTGTAGTGCGGCACATGGATGTTCTGAGGAAATATATGGGATTCAACTTTGGGAAGGTGGATTACCTGCGAGCTTTGTTTTTCAGCCATTGTCTGTCTTCTTTGAATTCATTCCTATTCAAGATGTGGACGAGGAGCAGCCAAACACATTACTAGTGAATGAAGTAAGTATTACAGTACTATGGATGCACTCCTAATTTGGCCATGGTCCAAGTATACAAATTTCTTTTATGTGCAAGGATGTTTGTGCGTGCGTGTCAGCATGCTGGTGGACCGGCGTTCACACGTGCGTGCGTGTCCGTTCGAGTACATAATTATGTGTCTAACTAAGTATGTGACGATGGTTAGATGTATGTCAAGAAGTTGAGTAACCATCACCACCAACATCATCATCATCATGATCATCATCATCATCATATTAAGGACATATACGCGGTTGACTTTTTCCTGTTGTATGTAAATAATAACTGCCGCTTAGACAATGTCGTAAATGATACTATTTAGGAATTTGCATATGAAACATAGTCCTCTAACAGCTAAAGCACCACTACATCAGACAAACTGAACATCAACTGAAATACCATTACAATTTTTGATGAGATGTTACTGGATATTTGACAGTAAGTCACCTATCTGTCTAGGTTAGTAGAACCAAATACATAGTCAATAATAAAGACTATCATGTACACCGGTTTGGAACATTGTCACAACATGCAGTGCAAACTTACTTCTGAGGTCTGTACGCATTGTTGTGTATTTGGTTAATTAACTAACTAATGATGAGGAATCACTCTCTGAGACATCATCATCTACAAGTGAGTACTATGATGACTGAATCGATATACTTTTCATTTTGAAATTGCAGAAATAAAAAAAAGTTATAATTGCTACTTAAACCTGAAATCTACAGAATATTTTTTTAATATTCTGAGTCACTGATTTTTATCAGTCATATGGTCGCATATAAATGAATAGTATATATTGCGTAATGTTAATATATAATTGTATCGTATAGAATGAAATATGTGTTGTCATCTCAATCATTTAATCCACGATTGCACACTTTCCTGCCTTTCCTGTGTGATAGAAATACCACGCCTGTATATGAGCTGAGTGTTGGAGACTGCCTAGCATAGCATTGATTTACGTATATATCTAAACTTAACTTAGCTAACTATGCTTGTGGGTATCAGTATATTTTGCCAAGTTAAACCTAGATCTCTAAGTAAATCGGTATTCTGCTAGGCTTGGTATTCAAGGCAGTATAATAGATTAGTATTTAATGTCATGATTTATACAGCATACTAATGCATTGTATATCAGTCTAATTAAATAATTCATGATATAAAACTCATTTAATGTTTGGAAACTATTTTAGGGAAAGTTGTTGCAGCCTCTAGAGTGAAATTGGGTTTTTTAATTCAACTGATTAGTATGTGAAATAAAAAGTATGTGTTGTATCTGCCGTGTAGAGTTGAAAATGTTATAGATATGCTATGATGTGGCTGTATTGCCTATTTGATCTCATATGACAACCTGTATTATATAGGGGCCTAAGATATTTAGTTTAAAATCTACAATTTCTTATGAATATTCACCATCAATTGTAGTATTTCCAGGTATTTTCCAGTATTTCCTGCTTTTTGGAGTATTTTCCAAGTTGGTATTTATCAGTATTTTCTGCCCAGATGTACCGGCACCAGGAAATTGCTGCCAACCCGGATTGGCAGAGAGATTTAATGCCGATTTCATTAATCTTTCCTAATTTATTAGCTTTTTATTCCCACAAATCATTGTTAAGGAACAGTCTCTGTCATTACGATCATCGTCATCATCATCGTTGCCGTCGTCGTCATCTCTTCTGTGGCAGTCACACGCATATGTTTTTCTACATGCCCACCCCACCACCCTGCCCCCAAATTGAATACACGATGCCGTGAGCAAGAGAAATTTGTAATCAATATTTTTCAGTAGTTTGTAAGCACAGATGACCTCAAAACCAAGTACATAGTGTATATGTGTCTGCCTGCTAGAGCGAAACCAGTTTTGCAGATACCTGTAGATCATAGCCAGTGTCGGTGTATAACTTCATATATGGGAAAACTGATAGCCCTTTGTCTCGCACTACATTAAAAGGAAAAATGATTATACTGTGAAAATTGAACATTCTCTGGAAAAATTATGGCCTTTTCAATTCTGGAGATAAGCAATAGTATGTCATCTAGGCAAAAATCCCCGGATACCATCAATTTAATTACCTTTTGATAACCATGTTGGTGAGTCTTACAAATGGCGGCTTCAGAAGATTGATGGATGTTTAGTACTTCAAGGGAAAGCCTGTCGACGCGGCTGTCAAATCGAACATTACTTACCATTTAGAGAATTTGTGATCATAATTGGTACTCAGAGTGAGAATAATTAACAATCTCAAGGCTTTTGGAGAGCTGGATCGGATCGTCGCCATGCGCCTGTCTGAAAACGAATTCTACAGAGCCATTGGGGGAAACACTTTTCAAGGAGCCAGACCCACAAGACAGGATAGAGCCTACACATGGCTGTCGCTAACCCGGGGAGAAGGATTGCCGCTCCAACGACAGGCTAGGATACGCTGTCGTGTCGCAAAGGGGCCAAGACGAGTGCTAGATGCACAATGATTGCCACCCTCTCCCACGACAGACCAACACAACCCACTCGCGCCCAAAAAGATAGTGAACTCACCATATCGCTCTACTGCATTATATCATTATATCATGCTTACTATCGTCCTCGCGTGTGAGGTATCTGACTGACATTTTCAGGGGACAAAAACCATTGGTGTGGCATCAGCACGGTCCACACCAACCACTTCCATCCTAATGGGGTGTAAATTTGTCCGGGTTTCTATAGCCTTACAGCCCTGCTACGAAGGCAGCACGCTTGAAATTTCTGTGAAATGACTCAATGGTTTTGCCTAAAATATTTATATATATATACATATATAGATTAAATATATAGCTATAGCTTAATAACCTACTAACCAGATCAACTGGGACAAGAGCGGCCTGGACGGTACAGATACCAGTCAATCTGACACATAGTATTCTGCCCTGACTATAGCCAGATTTTTCGCGCACCATTAATAGAGAAGACGAGTGTGATTATCCGGAAGGTCCGAGACACTTGTGATTAAACCTTTATGAGCGAAATACCATTGGTTAGTCCCCAACACTAACTAGTGGAAACTGATCTAGGCGGTTGCTCGGTACTAACAGCAACAGGGTGGCTGCTAGTTCACGCAGAAGTGGACCCGACAACCCGGAAACTGATAGGCCTGTAGTAAAATGGATTGGAGCCAGAGGTCATATGCAACGTTGGCCCCAAACGGTCTATTACCATAATAGGCAGGTTCCATCGCCCACAAGTCGTTCATATCGGATGCTAACAGTGCTACAGTTCGGAAAATGTATACAACTAATTACCTGTACTAAAAATCGAGCGTACACACCCACCACACCCCATCCCGCACCACCACCACCACGTGCACGCATTAGACAGGTAGCATGTACACGTTGAGCACAGTAACTACGTATTGTACCAATTTTGTGCGTGCGTGTGTGTCAACGCACTGTTCAAACACTCTTAAGATCTAGTGTTATCTATTCATAACATTATACATTCATAGGCGGCTTAAAGTGTCGCATACATTCATAGGTGGCTTAAAGTGTCGCATACATTCATAGGTGGCTTAAAGTGTCGCATACATTCACTGATGATTTAAAGTGCCACAACACGGTGGTTAATTTCCCATACAAACCTGCATCATTTATATTTTTTGTGAAATGGCAAGCCGACATATAATAAAGAAATAATACCAATCGCTTTAACCCTTTCAAATTCAAAGCACGCCTGCCTGTGACCTTCCACAGGGCTGATTAATTAGCAACTACTTACTGCACCTAAATAGTAACGATCTGTCATGGCAGACAACCTGATTGCACAATTGCAGATTACAAAAATCGGATTTTGACCAGTGGACACTTTGAAGCCTGTCAGTCATTGAGAATCTACGGTGAGTTTCAGTCCGCCTGCAACCAAGCATGTCCTAAGGAAATAGCCTGCCATCAACCGATTCCAGCCAGCTTGCAGTCAAGCAGATTTCTTTCAGCGAGCAGCCACGCAACTTGGAAGGAGATAGCCTGCCAATCAATCACCCTCAGTCAGCCAGCAGCTAACCAAATTGGAAGGAGATAGCCTGCCAATCAACCAACCTCCGTCAGCCAGCAACCAACCAAATTGGAGATATGCTGCCAATCAACCAATTTCAGTCAGCCTGCAACCAAGCAAGTCGCAAGTAAATAGCCTACCGTCAAGCAACTTCAATCAGCCTACACCCAAGCAAATGGCATGTAGATATCCTGCCAAACAATCAACTTCAGCCAGCGTGCATACAAGCAAGTCGCAAGGAAATACCATATCGGCAAGCAATTTCAGATAGCCTACAGCAATCAAATGTCAGTCCTCCTGCAACCAAACAAGCCATAATGAAATAGCCTGCGGTCAACCAATTCCAGTCAGCGTGCAGTGAATCAAATCAGATACAGATAGCCTACAGGCGGCGACTTCAATCCCCTGATAGTTAAGCACCCTCATTCAGCCTGCTGTCAAGCAGATTAAACGTCACTGAGGTTAGCGCCAACAGATCGGAAGCAACTTGTCTCAGTGCCAAACCACTTGAAAGCAGCTGCATTTATTGCCAATCAGAGTGAAAGCAACCGAACTTGGTGCTGACCAGAATTGAAGGAAGCAGACTTAGACGTGTCATCCAGACGGAACCAGCTAGAAGTACCTCCGGCTAAGACGCGATACCGACCCCAGAACTAGTATGCTTAATATGTATATAAATATAAATATTTAAAGAAATCATATATCTGGTTAATAGTTATATCCATTCAATTCCTTGTGTGCTTTTAATTAATACAGACATTTGTTAGAATATTGGCCTTATCCCATTGTTGAGTGCTTCATTTGTATTTAGAATATACCCCCCCCCCCCGCCCCCGCCTGACGGTACTATTGTCGTATATAAGTACACAACCTTTCATTTTAAGGTGAAGCAATATAGTTAAGGGTTACCAATAAAAATATGGCAGTAGAAATAGATGGGTATGCTACAAGTCCCCATCATTACCCAATATTCACCAAAGCAGCGGTACCTTTTGGTAACAATGCTACTAAACATAGACTTTATAGGTATTTCCTTGAATGGACTGCCTGTAGTATCTATTTAAATGTACATAAATCGTGAAATAAATTATATTTTTAGAGTTAGCTTGACAGGTTTAGTGCATTTATGTGTGATTTCATTAACTAACTGGCTGTGTTTCCCGAAGCTGCGAGATGCAAGGAACCTTAAAATATATAGACTTACCATATTTTGTTGTAAATAAAGTGTGATATATTACTTTAAAATAGGAATAAGTGTCAAATATGTGATTGCTCATGCTGCAAACCGTACCCATGATTAAATTTGACACCAGCGAACAGCAATTAGGCCAACTTTGAAGTTTTTCTATTTTGCACCATAATGGTCCTTGCTTATGTACTACAAACCAACCGAGTTGAATCGGTGTTAAGGAGGCGCCGACCCATACAACTTGTAGCAAGTGGGGAATTTACTGACCCACACTATCAAGCAAAGTAAGTAATTTCCCAGATCCTCATGGTCCGGCTGGTGATAGTATACATTACCAACAACCAACCTAACGAGCTCTACTTCCGCCGCATTAACGCCACCACCACCGTCGCCGTCGCTGCCGTCACCACCACCACCGTCGCCGTCGCTGCCGTCACCACCACCACCACCACTACCACTACTACCAGCACCACCACCGCAATCAACGTCGTCATCGTCGCTGCCACCGTGCACTATCGCCGCCACCGTCGTCATCATCACTGGAACCATAATCAGCAAAACCATCACATCATCATCATCATCATCATCATCATCCTTCATCATCCTTCATCATCATCATCATCATCATCATCATCATAATCATCATCATCAGCATACTATGATTGCTTTGTTACAGTTGACTGTTAACGAAGAATACGAGATTGTCATAACGACATTTGAAGGTTTGTATCGCTACCGCACTGGAGACATTATCCTAATCACAGGACACTATTATGAAATGCCTACCTATGAACTACGGGGAAGGTAAGCCATACCGTAGTTGCTATTATAAAGTATCCATTTCTACCATCGTAACCACACCATGGCCATTTCTAGCTAAACTCAGTCCACTTTTTACGCGTTGTGGAATAGATTTGAAAGTTTGAAAACTGCATTCCCAGAATCTCAATCTCAAGATAATCTCCATGGACGATGTTGAATATTTTGAAACTAATTTGACTGGGGCAACAGTCCAATTAGTTTCAAATTATTCAACACTGAGAATTTTTATTAAATTGTAAATTCATTAAAGACATACCCCAGCAGGCACATGATGTTGTTTCAACGTTGAATCCACGTTGAAATCACGTCATGACGTGATTTCAACGTGGATTCAACGTTGAAACAACGTCATGCGACTGCTGGGACAGTTCGTAGACTTCATGATGCACCTTTCGATTTTCCTGGCGGGACTATGCATCATTTTTACTATGATGTCAGCTAATGCCTGGCTCATATATAACGATCCGACTAGTCGCCAACCAGTTGTATGTAGTTTTATCGAGTTGACCGGCAGTAGTAAGAGTTGTAGGGTCGTTATACGTGAGTGGGTATGCGACAAGTTGGCGACTAGTCGCCGACCAGTTTTCAAGATTAAACATGTTTAATATTTTTTTACTCAATGGTTATATGTGAAATGTATGTAGTTTTTCTTCGATTAACCAATCCCGAAATGCACGTGGGTCGCGTGTTCTTCCTTTGATAGGATGCTGGAATCATACAAGAAATTTTATTATAACTTCATAAATGTGAATATGGTCATCATATATTGAGGTAACTCAAACAATATTAATCACGATATTGACCAACTAGTATACGTTTATTTGAATATTAGACATATACTATGACACGTTGATCTAATCAATGTATCCTCGTTACATACATAGACCATCCAACAGGCTTCATCCGCATTCATCCTTAAAGCTTCTAGGGTATTGTCCTTCTGCGTCAAAGCACTGATTCTATGTGTGTATAGGCGTATGGGTGAGAGGTGGTGGGTGGGATATAGCGTCACTGCTAGTCTAGTCCCCAGAAGGCGTTCTCATGCACCCCTGGTGTTATTTCTGAAACCCATTGTTTTAGACTCATAACTATGTCTAGTAAACAAAAAATGGTATTCAACTAATGTTCCATGGGGTTCATTTAGCGGCCATCTTGGATTACATCACGCTTGACGGTAAAAATCGATAATTTCCGTAACTTTTGTACCAGACATCATACAAAGGCAAATGATCCCACTTTTCCAAAGAATTAGAAATTAGTTTCACAAAATCCAACAGCATGTTTATTAAAGAGTAAAGACACAATTCGTAAACAACGCTTAGTCCGTCATCAATTAGGCGTTCGTGACGAACTTATCTACGTCATTCACGGCGTCATTGATTATGACATCATCCTACAAGTCACACTGTTGATTATGAGGTCATATGATTGATGGATAAACTGGAAAGTTTCAATCGAATAACTGCAATAGAGGGATCCTTTTTTACCTAGATGCCACGCCTATTTCTAGCTAAGCTTCGTCCACGTTTTACGCGTGTTGGAATCGATTTATAAGGTATACTTTCAAACCTGACTTCCCAGAATCCTATTTTTAAGGTAACTAACTATACAGGTAAGCTGTTGACTATTTTGAAACTAATTTGGCTGGGTGCTGGTGAGTTAAATTAGATTCCAAATCTTCAACAGCCTATATAGTAAAGACATAAAATCCGTACACTTGACGGGCTATTCAAAATACATACAGGAGCTAGATACGTCATTCATTACGCATTCAGCCCACATATGACGTAAGTGATTATGGCGACAGACATTTATGTTAAGTGACAGTTCGGATCCATTCATTGAATCTTTCTTCACCCTTTGTAGATCTGGAGATGTCTTTGACCTTTTTCAAGAAAAGATTCCAGCCACCTCTTTAACAGACGCCTTAGTGGCCATGGCATCTAGCTGGGAGGAAATACACATCTTGGCACATACATTTGCTGAGAGTGTGGAATTACAAAAGGTTATGGGTAATTATACCTGAGGCCTCTCTCTCTCGCTCTCTCTCTCTCGCTCTCTCTCTCTCTCTCTCTCTCTCTCTCTCTCTCTCTCTCTCTCTCTCTCTCTCGCTCTCGCTCTCTCTCTCTCTCTCTCTCTCTCTCCGCGATCTATTGATACAATAGAGACCCATACAGATATAGGGAGTGTCATGTTATATAGGAAACTTATTAAGACATGGCACATAAATATGGTGGATGTAGTGGAGAGAGGGGGAGTGATGGAGGGAGGAAGAGTGAGAGACGGTGAGAGGGTGGGTGGGTGGCAGACTGGTGGGAGAGAGTAGTTGCGCAGCATATATATATATATATATAGAGAGAGAGAGAGAGAGAGAGAGAGAGAGAGAGAGAGAGAGAGAGAGGGAGGGAGGGAGGGAGGGAGGGAGGGAGGGAGGGGGGGAGAGAGAGAGAGAGAGAGAGAGAGAGAGAGAGGCATCCCATTCCTACATAACGACCCACTCCTCGTATATGTTATCGGTCCCATGTGTGTTCATTTTGATAATATTTGTTTATATGACGCTACCATCCTGAGATATCGCCACATCTTATCAGACCATAACTTTTAAGACATTTATTTTTTATGACAGAGGTCAAGTTCGACTCGCTAACTATAGTTAGTTTGGTGGTTTACTGATCATGCCCAGTTGCTATGCCCAGTTGAACTTGATCGTAGTCGACTACAGTTCGTTGGTACCTGGTTCCCTATTGAATTAGTATTGCAAAAGATTAACCCTTTCTGTCGTCTGTTTTGATGACCTACGAAAATGGGGTTTTTTGTCCGCTAAGACGTCAAAAAGCGTCCATATGGCATAAGGTGGGAAGGAATATGGGCTTGGGAAGATTGACATACAATGAGAAAGCATAATTTCATCAAACCTAAGTTATTTAATGCAATAGTTACACTTTTATATGCATTTATTCATGGCAAGCGATCGGTGTCCGCCATTTTGAAATTTACGCAAATTTTGCACTAACCATCTGAACCGAGGTCGGGTGCTCGGCTAACTATAGTTGACTAGCTAGTTAACTATTTCAAGTTCGACTGGTATTCCAGTTAACTAACTATGGTTGGGAGTCGAACTTGACGTAAGGAAGTTAAATTGAAGCAGCAAAGGCTTCCATTCATACTATCTTTAGAAATTTAAACAGAATATTCTTACTCAAGTAGGCCTGCCTATCTGACTTCATAATCAAATACGTCATATGTTTGTAAATTAGGATTCTGGGAATTCAGGTTTCACAGTTTCAACTCAGTGGACCTTCCCAGTTTATCCATCCATTATTTGACGTCATAACAAACGATGTGACGTGGAAGATGACGTCATAATCAATTACAGCACGAATGACTGGATTTAGTTCGTCTTAATCGCAACATCCGACACGTTGTACATGTCTTTACTATTTAATAAAGATTCTGCTGAATATTTTGAAACAAATTTGACTGGGTGCTGTTGCTGCCATAGGCACCAACAGCACTCGGTCAAATTTGTTTCAAAATATATAACATCTTACCTGTATAGTTTTCTGGAAATTGATAGGCAGGCAGTTCAGGGATCGATCCCAACACTGGCGAAGCGTTGATGTAGCTTAGCTAGGGATGGCGGCCTATAAAACATGGGCGAAGCTTAATTAGAAATTGGTGGGTTATAGATAGAAATGAGCCCCTCTGTTGATTTTTTCTATTATTGTTCTAGGTGACATCACTGGAATACTGCATTACGTCATATTCATAGAGACTTCTGACGGCAAAACATTGCCTGAGCAATTCATTCCCGAGGTACTCCATATAAGCATTATGTATCAAAAGGTTTCGGCAGACAATTCACCTTTTCCCACTAAAAATGGCGTTCTATTTAACCCTTTGAGCGCCGACATCTCAGAATTGCAATTTTAACACAATCACATGCGTGAACTGTTGAATATTTTGAAACTAATTTGGCAGGGCTGCCTATCCCATTGCAGAATAATTGACAGCGAGGCTGGAGAGGTCCGTCAAGCATACGAATTGAATGTCGTTGATGTATTTACTATTTAATAAACATTCTGTTGAATATTTTGAAACCAATTTGACTGTGACGATGTCATAGTAAGCTATGCCTATGGCAGCAACAACGTCTAGTCAAAATATTTTCAAAATATTCAACTGAATGTAAATGAGTATCTAGTAATACAATTCGTACGCTTGACAGACTATTAAATAAATGTTCACGACGGAGCTAGATAAGTAATTCATTATGCATTTCGATTGTGACGTCAGACTACATGTGACGTAATTGACTATGACGTCATATAGTTGATTGATTGATCGGATCCATCCATTTTCTTATTTCTTTCAGGTTGATGCATGTTTTCGTCGAGCGCAAATTTCGTACGAATCTTGTAGGAGCCAGGGCAGGTTTGAGCCGGTGCAGGTTATCCAATTGAAGCGCGGTACCTTTGATGAGTTGAGGCAGTTACTTTTACTTTCTAACCCATACTCTTCAGCAATGCAGCTTAAGATACCTAACATTGTGCGCAAAGAGGAACATCTGCTCTGCCTTGTTAATGGGAAGCTGTCAAATGGGACCCAAGTCTAACACACAAACTGCCTTTGGCAAATTAATTACAAAATATTCAACAGTTTGACGCTGGTTTCATTTACAACATTGTCAAAGTGTGTAGGCCTGTGTCCCAGCTTGCGCGATCCGACCCACAATCTAGACTTTGAAACATTAGGACATACGATATATAGATATATCGCGATACCTGAATATACCGAAACCACACCTGAATAGTTTTGTAAGCGGTATGAATAGTATTCTCTATAGACGACGATGTAGAGCGATTAACTCGCTACTGTTAATTCTCTACTGATCCTTTTGAAAACAGTGTGTTTGAAAGTTACTCTCTGGTGGAAGCAACAAGTTTCGGTTAATTTGTTCAATAGATTTTATTGAAACCAATCGGGTGTTCCGTTTTTGCTAAGAAAAATACCCGAGTTCTGCTACCAAAAGCCGCGCTCCAACCTTGTATCGAGTTGTGGTGTCAAAATTCACATTAATACCCGACTAGCCAAGTAGGGGATTAACAGATCTTACTGGAGTCGTGCTCATCGAGTCGATAGTTCGTGGCCTGTTAGCCTTATTATTACGATTGGAACAAGTTGACTGAAAATCTATAATGTATATAGCAGCAACGCCTTCCCTCAATCTGTTCTCAACATAATATAGCACGCAATACACGTGTCACTAGCTAAGATTTCGATAACAATTTGACCGAAAATCGTTGCTGCAGCAACTTTCAATCAATTTATTTTAAAAATAGTTAGCAATGTAGTAACATTTGCTGAAGATATCGCAAGCAATTGGAGTGACAACTGTTGCTGTCTGGCAACGTCCTGCAATAATATGTATAATGTCGTAGAAACATCCTACAACTGCAATCAGGATTTGATTACTGTGTCTTCTCAGCCAAAATCTTTAGCTTCTCCCCCCCCCCCCCCCCCCCGGTGCATTCTTGATCTAAGTGTATCAAGTCAAGTCCTGTTTTCTTGAGGTCACCACAGCATGCTTAACAGATTCATACAATGATGTCATTCATACAATGATGTCCTCTCCTGGGTTATATGTGCTGGATCCCAGTAGGAGCTCCGTGCTTGTGTGTCTTCTGGCATCCTTACCACATGGCCAAACATGGACCATCTTTACTCGGCGACTTTTGCGGACAGCAGCAATGTACTACCCATCTTATGTAGTACATAGTTGGAGGTTATGCGGTCTAGCCATCGGTGTCCAGTGGTTGTGGAGGTGTTTGCGGTGACGGGCATCAATTTTGTCTAGACCTACATTTTGTACTGCCCAGCTGTTTAGCTGTACACCATCAGGGATACGCAGGTTAGCGTTGTATAAATGTTGCCATTTTGTATGGGCATCTTTCATCTACGAATCCATACCTTCCAAAACTGAAAGCTGTGTTCCCCATAACGCAGAATGCAACAATGTCAGCAGTACTGCAGAGTAATGAGCTCAGGATATTACCTTTCCTCCACGGTTCCCCGCCACGAAGTGGGTCATCATTTTCTTTAGTTTGTTTTCGATTCATTCATAAAGAGAATCTAAATCTTTAGTTTGCGTGCAGCTATGGCAGTATCCTCAATGCATCCATGTTTAAAGCCATCATCGAGTGAAGGCACCGATCTTGTCTCGGATGCAGCATAGAGTAACATTGGATAGGATCTTTCATAGACTGTTGAGGAACACAGTGAGTCCCAGAGCGGCTGGGGTGGCTTCTCGGGCCTAGATAGCGCGATAAGGGTGCCTTGGCCTATAACATTGATGGGGAGGTGGTGCATGAAGGTTGCATTGATTAGGTGTGGGATAGGTTTTGAGATAATGTCACGTGCATGTTTGAATAGTGCATTAGTCATGCCATCGGATGCACGTTCATTTTTCAGAGCTTTGAGTGCTTTCTCAACTTCTGCTGTTTAAAGCTGTTTTAATTGTTGTTAGTAATGGCTTGTTATCACCTGAATACGGGGGCAAGGGCTTATCATCGCGGTCGGTGAACCGTTGTTTGAACCATTCTCGAATTGCCCTGGTGAGCCCCGATAAAGCATCCCCTCAGAGTTGTGTACAGTGCACAGTTGTGTACAGGTGGTGTGTAGTTACTAACTCAGGGCTCACGCTGCCTGCAACATTTTGAGACCGTTATCCGTGGTAGTGATTTCACATGCTATGGATTCTCCTTATTGAATAGAAAGGTCATTTAAGCATTAGCTAATGTGGTGCAGAATGGTATTGCGTCCCCTGTGTAGTTTGGTACCGTCTTCACTTTGGCTGCTTTGATAGTTACGCATCCGTAACATTTTCTGCTCCGCCGATAGGGTCATCAGTATACCTAGATCGGGTGGTTTTTTTTAGAATTCCTAGCATGCTGTTTGCTGATGATTCAATAAAATCGAGTATTTTCGATAGGGCTTCGTTGGATAGGCGCTGAGACATTTGGGTGACAATGTCGCTGCTGAGCTTGGGTAGGGTGTAGGTGACTCTACACTTTTTCCTGGTATGGCGTTTGAGCATTAGGATATAGATGGTTCATTTGAAGGCCTGTGACGACTGGCATGTGGTCAGAATTTAGGTCTGCACCTCCATAGGAATAAACATCCCGAAGTAGGGGCGTTGCTTCTGTTTACATAGTATGAAATCTATTTGGTTAAAGACTCGTGTTATAGCCTTAGATCCTGTTGGGAATTTGCGATCAATAATGTGTCCTCTTCATGTTGTTCGACGATGGCATGGGTATTTGACGCATGTATGCCATTGGAATTAGAAATGGCATGAATGTATCTACACTGATATTCCATGTGCCCTCTCCATATGACCGCCCCCCCCCCCCCCCATGCATAATCCAAGTCCTGAATCCTTGTCCATATTGCTGAGTTTACCCATTTGGAAGTTAACATAGTGATGACGGCGCACAATTCTGTATAGAAGGCAGCTTTCTCACCAGTTGGACCATATGCGTTGACTATACAACACCTAGTGATGATGCGATTCCTAGTTGGTATAGCCAGGTCGATGAATGCAATGTGATCACTGAAGTATCCAAAGCTAATGGTATGTCCCATAAACCTTTGCCCGGTTATGAGGGCCAAACCCTGATATGTGGACTGTTTCTGCTCCACGAGTACTAAGTTGTTGCTGCTCTGAGGGGGTAGCAACATTAATCTCTTGAAAGCATGTAATATCGATGTAAGTGTTCGCAGTCTGTGACTTAGGTTAGCCTTTTTGATGCTGCAGTCAGCCCAGGTACATGCCACGTTACTGTTACTGTATCGGTAATTCCAACCACTGTGGGCTCACCCCTGAAGTCAGGGTAAATACTCCTCTTTTTCTTCTGACATCCCTTTTGCGAGGCACCAACTTTAGCGCCCGTTGTCGGCAATCAAGTATAATATGGTCAGATTTAAATTAAAACCAACTAAATATCGTTCAATTATAGTGTCCTAGCATCAACGGTTTGTTAATTCTTGCATTTAAAAGAGAGTTCATATGCTAATACACTTACATGTACATTGCAGTCACTTAAAAGCTAGTTAGTAGGGGGAAGAAGATGCAAGCTGGTCCATAGCATTACTTCTAATACTATGCAGTGCATAGCAGAGAAAACGGGTGATCCTAGCAATTTGTGGAGAGATTTTTGGAGATAGTTGAAGACCGTGCTCTGATTTCATATTTTCATGATCCAAAAATTAGCTGTTCTTGATGATGTCTGGTTGATTTTCGTTTTGCATTATGATTTGAATGTTATTTATGTAGGATTTTCTGCAGTTTTCGGTCGCTTTGCAGGTTACTAGAAAATGAATCCTATCCTCAGGAGCATCGCGACAAAGCAGGCATGTATCCAGCGTGTTATGCTGATTGAAGCGAGCTCGATTTGATTGAAGTGTATATGATCCAGTTAATAATTTCGCCTTTATGGCAGTACGCCTAGCATCTCTAACGTTATTATCAACTGAGCTCCAACAATGGTGAACTGATCCCACCGCACATGAGTTAATACACAAGTACTTCAGAGATAACGTTATTAGCGATTATTCATGCCATTGTGCTTGGACTGCAGTATTAATTGCGTCTTGCACCTTTGATTTCCATTTATCTTTTGTAGGAGTGTTGTGAATCAGCTCATATATGCTTGTTAACTCATATTTGTGAAAGCTACTACAACACTCAGAGAACCAACTGTTGCTGTTGATGTTTTTCATAGCGATTTGCCGGGCCGCTATTTGATGCTCAATAGTATTCTTTTCTGAAAGGATATTGCGAACAAGGATTAGTTTCCTGCTATCAAGTTCACCTTGGACTGGTCTTGCACCAAGCAAACTCAAAACTAAGACTGATGCTGTGTTTGAAGGAAGTGATTCTAGGTTCGAAGAACTGATCGCTGGAACTGTTCAAGGTCATTAATAGCTACTTGTCTTAGCTTTAGTACTTCTAGGCCATAACGGAGTCTGGGAAGACAATAGATTTTCCAAATGTGACTTGATACAATAGCAGACCGCCATGTCCATGTAAGCCAGCTACCATCATTGAGTACAGTGTTCTGTGAGTTGAGTTGATACGCTTTTCAACATTCTCCTTATTCGAGACTGACCGTTCAATTCCAAGATGTGTTTCACTCACTGACGCTTCGATGATATCTCCCGCTAGTAATATCGTGCCCAACTCCTTCACATGTTTGCTCAATGATATGATAGCAGATTTCTGTGGATGAATGGTATATATTTCTTCTTTTGTATATCTTTCCACGATGATGAGAAGCTTCTGCAAGTGATTTGTATTGTCTGCCAATATTGCAATATGTCTTTAATAATATGTAGCAATTTATTAGTGATCTGTTTGTAGTGAATGGATGAAAGTATGCCACCTTGACGAACACCTTGGTATATCTGGAAGGGGTGAGCTGTATACTTGTTCACTGACGGCAGTCTGGGCATCCGAGTACATCTCTTTGATAATAGTCCATAGTGAGCCTGTTATGCCGACACTGTATATCTTTCGCAAAAGTGAGGAATGCCATACAGTATTAAAGGCTTTGCATACATCTAATGTTGCTAACAATAGGGGTTCATGTTTGTCCTTGGCCTCATTTTGTAGTTCTGTAATAATCAGGGCTGTGTTTGTGGATGACGATTTTTCAGTAAACCATCTTTGGAAGTTAGACTGTTCAACATCATGGAATGACTTTGTCCTCTGTAGTACAATTTTCTCAAGGACTTTTCCTATGATTGATAATACCGTGATCTCTCTATAATTCGTTGCTAATCTACTGTTTTGCCCTTCTTTAGAATTGGTGTGAGCACGCCCTGCTTCATGGCAATTGGTATATATCCTGTTTTAATTATGTAAATCATAACATCTGTCAAGAGTTATATGACGACAGGTGGGGCATAGTTTAGATGTTCTGCAGTTAAACCAGCTGAATCTGCTGCTTTGTTCGGTTTCAGACCTACAATTATCGAATTTCACTGACAGCTGGCATTTTACAGTTCTGAATATTTGGATGCTAAAGACACATCTCCTCGATTAATGCTCTGTCCAATTCCACCATATCCTTGTACTCCTGATCGAACTCTACGTTCTTGAGAGGTGTAGCTAAGGCACTGAAGTGCTGACTGAATGTGTGTAGTATATCAGAAGGATCTGTTAACACTTTGTCATTGTGTGTCAGTTGGGTAATATCCTGTGTTGGGCTGGCACATTGTTTGTCTATAAGCCTGAAGAAAGTTTGTTTGTCATATTCGTCTACTGCCATAATTTCATTGAGATGTTTTATTCTGCTTTGATTTATACCGAGTCGAATAGGCATCCTCATATTGGCACATGCTTTCTTTATAGCGATATTCACATTGTTCTCTTGGTTGGTTGGCCTGCCATTTTCTACCCATATCTTGTTATGGCAAGCTCGTGGAAAGATTGCATTGTCTGAGGTTGTTGAATACAGTTTCTAGTTCGAAGAAGGTTAGACAGAGTTGCCACTGAATGCAGATGTCAGACCGGAAGCATTGGTGACTTAGTTTCCCAACAAAGTTGGTTTCCCAACAATGTTGGTTCTTACAGAGGAGACCATCAGTGAGGTGTCATCTTTTCCCCATCACTCTCCTGCAACAGCCCTTTGTGTTAATAACCAATTATCTCTCGGTCAGAAGAACATTTTCTCAGCACCCGCCTCACACAATTATAATTGTATCTGTGATCAACCTATTCAGGTTTTTCACTTCAGCATCGATGGTAAAAGAATGTGCCTGGACTATTAGATTCACAATACCTATTACTGCAAGGATCATGTACCAAAACACAAACATAACAATGCAGTGGAATTGTAGTTTAATTACCCTTAGACCTAGGATTTTGCGTTGGGAGGCAGATTAACCTCATCAATTTCTTTCAAATGCGATATAATCACGGGAAGATGTTTGGCAAAAGCACGAACATTTGCGATGCGAGCAGTCCACCTGGTGTCAGAGAGTGGATGCATTCATGTGACTCATGTGGTTCTAGAAGACGTCCCATTGTTTTACACTGGAAGCAAAAAGGTATAAACTGTTTGAACTGTTCCAAAGAAAGTCACTGCTGGAATGCATGATACATCTGCATCTGTGACCACATAGATTTAATGAGTGGCAGCGACAAGGTGAATAAAGGCACGTAGCCTTTATTTTTAGATGAGTTTGATTGCCACTATATTTACCACTCATGTTAGATGCATTGTTGTAGCCCTGGCCACGAAATCATAAAATGGAATTTTATTGCTTTAGGGAAAGGTCAAAATCATCATAGCTATCTCTGCCACGTGTAAGATATCTTAGTATGAAAGTATTTTGCTCAGTGTGTGAAATATCTGGTGTCGCATCCACCATCAATAGGAAGTGTATTTGCAGTTTTCATTTCTTTTACCACAGATTGGCGCACTTTTCTGCACACAATCCAAAAAACTCGTTTTGAGACTTATGAGAAAGTTGGCACACTTTCTGCAACACAATCCAAAAAAATCGTTTCGAGGCTGATGAGAAAGTTAACGTGTCTGGAGGCATTTTCTAAACTCCCGAGACTCCTTTACTCCCATGTCATGTTCAGCAATCGTCTTATCATAATTACTAAGCAACTCAATTATTCCCAGAAAATTGTCATTATGAGCATTTCCAAGCTTTTGAGTTTCTCCTTGAAATGCCAGACCTCTCGTCCCAAGGAAAAGATCAACGTCTAGAATCTTTGTCAGTAGTTCTCGCCATTCCATTTTCTCATTTGTTAAGTTTTCCATTAACTGGTCATCAATTCCAGTTTGTTTTAAGACACATCTCAAGCTGCCGACATTATAGATAACAGCTCATGTGAGATTAAATACCTTTATGATCTGGTATACGATGCAAAGGTTTCTTCCACCCTGATAACGCAGCTTACTGGGCCGATACTCAATTTATTGGCATGGTATCGGCCTGGCATCGGCCCAGTAAGCTGCGTTATCTGGGCAGTTGGATGTTTGCCCATACCCATCACGACACGTAAACATCGGGTGTGAAGGTTTAGTTGTTGCTGAAACAAAAAGAGAACAAGGAAAGGAGTAGAGAATTTTTAGCCAATCGCGATTCTTCAATTCTCCCATTTGTCATTCTTGTCTGGAAAACTTATTATTGAAACACACGACGAGTGCTATCAGGTGGGATGTATTTAGGGGATGGAAGAAGGGTGGCTGTCGCACAATCTCGAGATGGAAATGCTGATGTTATGCAACAATTGTGTTCGATAACAGAATCACTTTTCAGTGGAGGAGCGAATGTTTTCCATGTTTTCATCACTTGCAGCTTCAATTGCCATGTCAGTTTCACAGATGGAAATGTTTGTTTTGTATTTGCCTAGGGAGGAAATGTATGCCTCTGAATTACCAGCTGCATGCTCTTCTGGTGTGCCTTTTGTAGCGGCGGTGGGGTGGGGACGCCGATGGGGGTGTCTGGGTTGTGGCTTTACGAACACCATTGCAAAGATTGAGCTTTTCCTTGATTGTTCTGTCCTGACCTTTTTAACGTGCCTCTTTTGTGCGCCAGATATATAGTGGTATGGTGACATAGCTATAGTACAATCCGCAATGGCTGTAATTAAATAGCATGAGGTATCAGAATATATCAAATATCCCGCCTTCTTACGTTGCTGCAGAAGGCCGCCTGCATTGGACTAAATAGTCTGTGAAAAAATAATGTACAAGCCAAGTATAGATATAGAACCAGGGCTATCAGAAGATAGCAAATAGTTTACCTGTATCTTAATTGTATATCAGCTGATATGATGGACCACCTGCTATACTCTCCTTTTGAAATTTGACACTCTACTTGTCGAATCGAAATTCCCACGGTACTACCCAACGGGAAAGCATAGCTTCGAAGGATAGCTTTTAGACTGAACCATAAAGCCTCGCTACCTGGTAGTAACCTGCAGTACAATGACTACTGGCACAATAAGTCTGACTGAGATTCAAATGGTCCAAACAGACCCAAAGTTCAGAGTAGAAATATTTTCAAAATTAAGTACCGTAATATGATGAAGACTATGTTTAACCATATCGACTAGACCTAAGCACCATACAAAACAAATCTGTGAAGTTGTATTAAAATCAGGTAAACCCTTGTTGAGGTAATTGGCGTTTGAAAAACCGTAACCACGTCATAATACATATAACATGGATTCAAATGAGCCCTAACATAAAAAGATTGAAACGCCGAAAAAATATGGAAAAATGTGAAGATCCATTTCTTTTTTATGTCAATAAGGCCTGTACATCATATGGAACACATATCTGCAGTTTTATTCAAGTCGGATATGTATATGTTGATATAAATGTCGTTTGAAAGAAACTTACCCACAGAATAATGAGTATAACCTGGATATAAATCAGCCCTAAAATAACCAAAATCACTGTAAATATCCCAGTAAGAACCTTAACCTGAAGTCATAAAATTGTCTACGTTCAGCGAACGAAAAAATATGGAAAAAATTTGAAAATCTTTTTAGTAGCCTATTCCAAAGTCTCGTATATACACATCTTTGAAGTTGTATTCAAATCGGACAGCACCTTGCTGGTGTAATTGTCGTTTAAATAACCTTAATCACAGCATAATATATATAACATGGATGCAAATCAGTCCTAAAATGCTCAAATTTCAAACACCTGAAAAAAAATCAGAAGAATTTACAGAAATGTCGTTTACTTGAACTAGTCCTATCCATCGTAGAGAGCACATCTGTCAAGTTTTATTCACATCAGATGAACCCTTGTTGATGTCGTTTGAATAAGTTTAACCACAGAATAATGAGTATAACCAGGATACAAATCAGCCCGAAAATAATCAAAGTCCAAATGCTGTAAAAGTATGGGAAGATTTTGCAAACCAATTTCTTTTTTATTTGGACTAGTCCTAAGCATCTCATAGAACGAATCTCTGATGTTTTATTAAAATCCGATAGCCCCTTGTTTCCTCAATTGTCATTTGAAAACGCTTAACGACAGCATACTACATATAACCTGGATGCAAATTAGCCCTAAACTAATCAAAGTTCAAATACTGAAGAATTATGGAAAAATTTGAAAATCAATTTCGTTCTGAGGTGGAATAGTCCTAGTTTCGAAGTGAACAAATCTGTGAAGTTTTAGTCAAATCGGAGAACATCTTGCTGATGTAAATGGCTTTTCAAAAAGGTTTAACCACAGCGAAAAGCTTAACCTGAACCGAAAAAATATTCTAAAAAAGTTCAAACATGGAAAAAGTCTGGAAAATCTAAAAAATCAATATAATTTTGATGTAGACTAGTCCTAAACATCGCATGGAAAAAAATCTGGTTTATTTTTCTAGGATCTTAAGATTTTATTTAAATTGGATAACCACTTGGTGATGTGAATGTCATTCGAAACAAGAAAACTGAAGCATGCTATGTTTGGCCTGTACAGTAATGGATAATGTGGATTGCTATTCTGATAGAAACTAAGGTCATTGATGAGTTACAAGGCAAATTAAAAACTCTAACCAAAAAGACATGGAACTATTCAAGGTCCAAAACTGTGAAAAATGTAGGCAAAATAAAAACAAAATAGAAACAAGTCGTGGCCTCAAACTGTGAAAACATTCGCCAAAATCAAATTAATAATGACACAGATTGTATCCCTACGTAGAATAGAACAGCTTTGTAAAGTTTCATTCGAATCCAAATGGCCATTGATGAGTTACAAGGCAAACTAAAAATTTTAACCAAAAAACATGGAAAATAATTCAAGTCACAAACCGTGAGAAACTAGGCAAAATTCCCCAAAATCAAATTAGTAATGATGCAGATTCATCCCTATATAGTCTAGAACAATTAGCTGAAACTTCATCGAAATTGGAATGGCCATTGACGAGTTATAATGCAAACTAAAAACTCCAACCAAGAAACATGGAAAATATTCAAAGCCCAAAACTGTGAAAAAGGTAGACAAAATTCTCCAGAATCAAATTAGTAATGACGCAGATTGCATCACTGCATGCTCTAGAACAATGGACCGTTCCGGTTTTAGCTATGCCCCGCCCATCTCTAACTAAATTCCACCCACACCTCGCTCGTGTTGGGATCGATCGATCTCTGAACACCCTGACTATCAATTTCCAGAAAAACTACACAGGTAAGCTGTTGAATATTTTGAAACTAATTTGACTGGGTGCTGTTGCTGCCTATTCAACAGCATGTTTATTAAATAGCAAAGAATTACAAAGACATGCAATTCATAAAACGTGTCGGAACATTTGAGATTTGGTGTCGGTCTATATGGAACCCTTTGTGACGTAATGATTATGACGTCATCATACACGCGCTGAGCTGATTATGACGTCATACGAGGTCAGATGATGGATGGATACTCTGGAAAGGTGAATTGTGTAAAGTTCCATTGAAATCGGAATGGTCATTGATGAGTTACAAGGCAAACAAAAAGCGTTAACCAAAAGTGAAAATACGGACGTCGACGTCGGAAATAGTAATCCCTTCGCAGGCGAGACAAAAAAAAGATAAACAGAGCCAATGCCGACATTATTTTCCCCTCCCAAAATCTCTGCACTTCGTGAAGGCGAGATAAAAACCTTTAAAGTTAGTATATCATAATAAAAGCTATGAAAGAATACAAAGTAAAGTTGTTAATACTTACCACTCTGATGTCAATATACTATCTTTTACAGTGTCAAAAGCAAAGAAGCAGGTGTACATTTTTCAACAATTTTGTCGAAAGGTTTGCAGCAGTTCATCATTTAATTTAATTCGAAAATTAAAACTTTTGACACGAGAGTTTCAAGGGTTAAAAATGATGAATGTATCAGTAATGAGTAAGCTAATTCAATGACAGGATTCGCTAATAATCAGCGTACAGATATATCTTTATGTGTGACACACACACACACACACACACACACACACACACACACACACACACACACACACACACCACCACCACCACCACCACTCCCCCCACCACCACCACCACCCCCACCACTACCACCACCACCACCACCCTCTTACAGCTGGGCCACCATTGATCACGGTACTTTGGCACCATGAGCCGGCCCCCCACCCCCCCCCCCACCCCGCTCCCCATCAACCCTGTACAAGAGTCCTGACCTTAGAGAGTAAACTGCTCCGTCTCGCGTGGTGACAGAGTGGGCCACTATTATGGGTAAGTATAAATAAGGCTCATTGAAGCAAATGCTAGCGCATTTTTGCTTCAACTTCAACTTACAGTTACCTATGCATAGTGACTATATGATATCACCATAATCGGAAGAAGAAATTTCTCTGGTGGGAGGAGGTGTAAACAGACCGTGAACAGTCTATAAAACACTTACTCAAAATGTAATGACCCAAGGACTTATATGAATGGCCATACTGGTTTTCAAGAACATCGCTCGGATGTTTACAGGAATGGGGAACTAAATTATCCTCTTGAATGATAGCTTTATATAATAATCAACCTATATCCACCAGTAAAGAACAGAAATAAATCAGAATAATTTGAAAAAGCCCCAGCTAAATACCATTTATGCCACTCTGGAGGGAACCAATTAGTGATGCAGCTGGACCTATGCGCTCTGGTGTATGCAGAGCGAATACATAATATCCTCTACAGCCAGTCATATATAATTTCAGTTATATTCGCCTTTAAAAGCTGATTAGCCACTACTTCCTACTGGTAAAATATCGTGTAATCTTAAATCAATTTGACTGAAAGCCATTTCAGATAACATGTAGACGTTGGCAACAGGTTGGCAGATCGCGGTTGGCATTACAACGTTGGCTGTATCATTTGTTTGCCAACATTGGGCCAATGTTGAGCCAACATTGGAAATTTCACAGAAAATCAAACAATATCAGCATAATATTCACCTTTTAATTCTCAAATTGTTAAATTATTCTCTCTGGTATGCTATTTTAAATATCTTCATAGATTTACGCCCGTTGGATCAACGTTGGCCCAATAACGTATTGCCAACATTGGGCCAACGTTGGGCCGATGAGCAAAACTACATTGGCCCAATGTAGTGGTAAACGTTGGGCCAAAGATTGCTTGCTATCAGGGATTGTTCTTAAGGAATGATCTACATTCAGTCAGACGAATTTCAAAATATTCAGGGGGCATTATGTTACTACCTTGGAAACTAGCAATGTATTTTGAAATCATTTTGACCAAAACTTGTTGTTTCCACTAGAAAACGTGACTTTCAAATATACTGTTTTCAAAAGGATCAACGCGAATTAACAGTAGCGAGTTGATCGCTGTACATCAGCGCCTATTGAGATCGTGCCGCTTAGGACACTATATTCAGGTTTGCTTTTGTTATATTCACAGTTGGCACACGGTGGACTGTGAAGCACCAGCGACGTCACTAATTGATTCAAAGTTAAGCGCTCCTAGATTTAGTAAATTCTTTTACTCAAATAATCCCGATTCAATTCCATTTTTTATCGGTGGTAGTTTATTTAATATTGTATGAAATTGCCAATAAACATATCATTTGTTATTTCATTTTTCCCTTTCTTTAAAAATAATACACCACCCCCACCCCACCCTCCCAATCCCATTCTTTCTTTCTACATGAAACTCTCATTTCCAGCCGTGCCGTGTTCTTCCGTCATTATCAAAAAACTGAAAATGGGAGAACTGCTTCAACATTCTAAATGGATTTTTATTTATTAAAACTTACATGCTTAGATTATTTCCCCAGTATTGGTTAGTGGTGATGGACTCCAGGATGTGGCTACATAAAGTCTAGTGGGTAGACTTCTCACCGAGTTGTTTTATGGAAAGAATGAAGCATTTGAATGCGTTGAACTTCATGTCCCAGTTCTGTACCGATTCCTCAAGCCTAAGTAAGTCATGTTGCATTGCGCGATGGTCCTCAAGTGAATGAATTGGCCTATATAGCAAGGCATCATCCACAAATAATCGCATCTGGGAGTTTTTATTACTTGTGATGTATTTAATATAGCACAAAAACTGGATGCGACCTAGGCATGTGCCCTGTGGGACGCCAGAGAGAACGGGTACTGGTTTTGATGATACTCCATCCACGATTACTCTTTGTTCTATTCCTACTAAGAAGCCATTTATCCAGTTTGACAGATCGCCCCGTGTACCATAGTGATGCAACTTGGCTATGAGCTTACGAGGTGAAACGTTATCGAATGCCTTGGAGAAGTCCAAGATGCAGATATCAACTTGATGGCCTAAGTCAAAGGTCTTTGCTATGTCAGAGACGGTAAGAAGTAACTAAGTAACACAAGCTCGGTGTTGGCAAAACCCATGCTGGAGATCTGTGAGAATACTGTGTTTCTCCATGTGCTTCATTAGATGAGATACAACAATGTGCTCAAGTAGTTTAGAACATACATACACACGTTAGTGGGACAGGGCGGTAATTGGAAGCCGTATGCTTGTCATGTTTCTTGTAGACAGGTGATACGTTTGCATTTGTCCAATCATCTGAGTGTTGGCCTGTTCTGAGCGATTGTGTGAATAATAATGCCATCATTGGCGCAACTTCAAATGGGAGTTCCTTGAGTAAGCGATTGGGGATGCGATCTGGTCCAGATGCTTTGTTAGTCGAGTTTTAATAACAGCTCCTGCATGCCATTCTCTGAGACAATGATAGGGTCATTGTCTGGAAATAAGGGACTGTGTATAGTCGGGATGCCCTCCACTTTGTCATGGGTGAATACAGAGCTGAACTGATTATTTAAAATCTCAGCTTTCTCTACACTGGAACTATGTAATATGCTGTTTGATTTTAATGGGGCGACATTAAGTCCTCTTTGACTTTATATATGACCAGAATGCTTTACTGTTCCCTTCACTTAATGCGTCAGGTAATTTTCTATTGATAAACTTGTGGGCCTTGCTAATAGATTGGTGCAAGTTTTTTGAAATTTTTATAGGAAATCCAGTCTTCAGGTTGTTTGCTTTTGCGCGCCTCATTGTATATCAATGTTTGCGCCTACTTTGGCCTCTCAACGATCTTGTGAGCCATGGCAAGTTGTACATTGTGGATTTGAGTTTGGATGGTGTGTTTCTCCATCATGAGTTGTAGCGTTCTTTCATGGCATGCCAGTTATCATTTTACCACTTGATGTTAGGTAGTAGAGTACCCTCCTTGATTTTGGTCGTTTGCTTTGTCATAAGAATAAATTCTCCTGGGTAGTCGAGGGTTGTGTTTTGGCCGGATCTCCGAATCTACTACTGTTATGTCGCGATCACCGATTCCTGGTAGGACTGATTGTGAGTTGATTAATGATGGCATAGATGTGAGGTGTAAATCTAGGTTCTTGTTCTTTCTGGTTACCATATGTTGTGTGTTTGTAAGAGTGTCCATCCAAAAGGTTGAGAAACGTGTGCTGTGCCTCTATTTCTATGTATGCTATGTTAAATGTAATGTATATGTGAATGCTTTGCCTTAGATGGACTACCTATTTACATCTGTTCTTATACTAATGTGATTAACAAATAAATCTACCTGAAATTTAAAAGAAATTGATATATCATAGATGTTTTGAGGTTAATGGATTCAAGCCATGTAAACCTGCTCCAATGAGCGAATACGATGCCTTTCTTGAGCAATCAATTTTAGCCTCTATTGTGCCTTTGTTATATGCATCTGACATTCTTACTACTACAAGATGTGTTTCTTCAATTGTTTTACCAAGCATTTCACTGTTGAGTAGCAAGACGGTAGATGTAAGTGAAAAATCATCTGCATACATGACAGCACATGTACAGATGGTTACAATTCTGAATCCAGCTAGGTCTTTGATGATTAACAATGCCAAAGGCTTTACTGGCATTCATAAATACAATATGATGTTTGCTTTTTGTCTTTGACTTCTGCAAAGGTCTCACTTATGATCAATAAGTTATTTCTAACACATTTTCAACCAGAAATGTCATGAAGGCCGACTTTACAACTTTGCAATGAAATAGTAATCATGACTTCAATCCGAAAATAAATAGAGGAGGCTAGAGCTGTTCGGTATTGATATTTTATGTTCAGTACTGATATCGGTATTTTTAATCCCAATTACCTCAGTACCGGTATGGTATTGGTATCACATTGATAGTTCTGCACTCTTTTTTGTGGGTACATTGCAAGTGCTTTTTCAAATTTATTGTATTGTCATGATTCGCCAATACATTCCGTTTTACTATTGATTTGTTTGAAATAATGTCCACGCACTAGCCATTTTTAGACTTATATAATAATTGTCAGTGAAACATTATGATGAGTAGCCCTCATGTGATGTGAAATAATGAAGATTGCATTTGTAAATTTGATGGAATTCTATCTTTTGTGCAAATTGAGGCATTTTTTTCAGTATTGAAATTTTGGTCATTTGAGGTTTGTTCGGTACGGTACTTCGCTATTGTTGTGGTATTGATATCGCACGGTATTTTTGGTATACCTAAACGCTCTAGAGGAGGCTTCAATACACTTATCAATGACCATATCCTTTGCCCTTTTGATCCCAAAATAATTGCCTCATCCCCTATCATTAGCAAGTATCCAAGTTTGGGTGCAGTATGAATAATACAAAATGAGATATGAATTGCTAAGTAGAGATAAAAGCAAAATGTTATTGTTGAGAAAGCCTTTTGAGTTTGGTTATTATCACATGGGCCTTGACCTTTTGATGCCAAGGTGATTGTGGCATGCCATCTCATTATAAGGAAGCATGTGTCCGAATGTGGGCCCTGTGTGCTTAACCAAACATGAGATATACCTGGTAAGTTGAGATAAATGTAAAATGTTATTTAAAAAAAAATTGTTTTAGCAAGGACACAGTGGCCGTGACATTTGACTCCAACGTGCCATGTGTTAGTCCCACTCGTGAAAAAGCACCATGTGTACAACTTTGGCTCCAGTATGATTAAGCAAACATGAGATATAAACTGTTAGGTTGAGACAAACAAAAAATGTAAATGTTGAAAAGTGTTTACCACATTTTTACCACTGTCACAATAACCTTGACTCTTGCCCTTTTGAGTCCAGCATCATTGCATGAGGCCCTCCACTTATAAGGAAGTATGTGTCCAAGGTTGGGTCCAGTATACTTAACAAAAGATGAGATATCAACTGCTAAGTTGAGCTAAATGCAGACAGTTAGTGAAAAGGCAGTTTTACCAATGTCACAGCGACCTTGACCCAAGGTTATTGTGTTCAAGTTTGGGTCCAGTATGATTAAACAAAGTGGAGACATGAACTACGAAGTTGACCCAAATAGAAAATGTTAATGTTGAGAAAAATAGTGTTTAACAAGGTTAGAGTGAGCTGGTCCTTTGTCCTTTTGATCCAAGGTCATTTTGTGATGCTGCATCATTATAAAGAAAGATGTTTCTAAAGATGAGATATAAACTGCTAAGTTGAGCTAAGTGGAAAATGTTAATGTTAAAAAACTAGGTATTTACCAAGGGAATAGTGACCTTGACCTTTCAACCGCTGGTTATTGTGTGATATGTATGATTATTGTATTCTACAGCTGTAGTAGTAGTAGAAACATCCTACAGCTGTAATCTGTCCTTCTTCGCTTTTTCCCACTGTCTTGTCCTCAGCCGAAATATTTAGCTTCCCCAGGTCCATTCTTGACTTGAGTGTACCGAGTCCTGCTTTATTGAGGTCGCCTCGTAACAGGCTTAGCAGATTTATGCAATGACGTCCTTTCCTGGCTTTGTATTTGCTGGCTCTGAGTAGGGCTTTTTTCCAAGGCTCTCAGTGCTGGTGTCTCTCCTTGCATCCTTAGCACATGGCCAAACGTGACCATATTTGCTGGGCGACTTTTACAAACAGCAGCGATGTATTACACATCTTGTATAGCGCATCATTGGAAATTATGCCGTCGGGCAATCGGTGTCCAGTGATGGTGTGTAGGTGTTTACGGTGACAGGCATCAAGTTTGTCTAGAGCTGCCTTTGGAGCTGGCCAGCTGTTACAGTTATACAGCATCAAGGATACGCTGGTTGCATTGTATAAACGTAGCCTTTTAATCAAGGGCATCTTTGATCGACCAATCCATAGCTTCCAGAAGGACTGGAAAACTATGTTCCCCATAATGCAGAAAGCAGCAATGCCAGCAGTACTGCAAAGCCGTGAGCCAAGGATTTTACATTTCCTCCATGGTTCACTGTCATGAAGTGGACCATTTCATGCTTTGTAGATAGGTATATGTGGGTATATGTTAATTTGCTTGCAGCTATTGGGAGAAGTTTGTTATGGGGTTTATTTTCCTCATCTATGATGTCCACATTGTCGGCATATTCCATCTCTAGCGGAATACCCCGTATTGACACTGCGGGGTTTGGTCTTGTGGAACTTTCCTGCACGGATTTCAATGCAGCAGCAAAGTAACAGGTGCAAATCACCGGATATAGACCCTGTGGGCAGCTGATTGATGTCTCAAACTCTACAGACTTCACTGACTTGACTCGTGCTCTCAGCTTGGTGTCTGCAAACAGTAGTCTCACTAGTCGTAGCTCATCTTCATTGCAACTGGCCTGGCGTAGTACATCTAGGATCTATGAGCGTTTAATTGTTAACAACCCATGAGGGATGACATGCATGGTAACACAACTGTGTGATACTATACCATTATAAGGAAGCATGTGTCCAAGTTTGGGTTTAGTATGATTAACCAAACATGAGATATAAATTGAAAAGTTGAGGGGAACAGAAAATGTTAATGTTAATGCAAATTGGAAGACTACGCTGATGGACGACATGCATGGCATCACAATAGCTCATTTTACTTCGTAAAGTCAAGCTAAAATGCTAAAATGATACATTTACTTGGACAAGTAAATGGAAATATCTATTATGCGAAAATTGTATGCAAATCTAGTAAAATACTGCGCTCCCTCCCTGCCCCCTCTTCTGTTCTCCCCCTACCTACCTCTCTCTTTCAAATGTTAAATTCAGTTAGTCATTTATTTAATTAAATTCATGATATGTAGAAGTCACATAAGCATCTTGATGCATGTGCATGTGTCTGTGTGCATGCGTGTGTGTGTGTATGTATGCGCACACTCACAATGGAATAAAGGCTTACTCTTACATTAATCAAATAAAATTTATATCACACCACTCGTGCTATGTTAGTTTATCTGTAAATAACACCAGACAGTATTCCGATAAAGCAGGTTTTATTAGAAAATAAATTTTCACCCTATAAAATTTGACAAATGAATGACAATCTTTTAAGCAGAGCATGCACAAACATTTTGAATATACTATATACTTCTATATCATAAGTAATCATGGCAATATCAGGATCCATTTCTAGCTAAGCTCCGCCCAAATGACCTTTTCAGTTTTAGCTATGCCACGCCCATCCCTAGTTAAGATCCACCCACACTTCGCTCATGTCAGGATCAATCGATCCCTGGACTCCGTTACTATCAAGGTAATCAGGTACGCTGTTGAATATTTTGAAACTAATTTGCCTGGTTACTGGTGCTGTGTAAGGCAGCAACAGCGCCCAGTCAAATTAGTTTTAAAATATTCAACACCATCTTAATTAAATAGTAGACATACAATTTGTACAACAACGTTTATCCCGTCACCAATTATGCATTCATAACATACAGTACTTATCTATGTCATTCATGATATCCTACACGTCACGTAGTTGATTATGACGTATGTCATATAATGGATGGATAAACTGGAAAGGTCCATTCTAGCTATGTTCCGCCAACATTCTATGCATGTTGCAATCCATTTGAAAGTTTTAAACCTGAACACGCAGAACCTAATTTTCAAGGTAACTATAGAGATAAGCTGTTGAAAATCTTAAAACTAATTTGACTAAGAGCTGTTCCTGCCAATGGCCGCAAACAGCTCCCAGTAAAATTAGTTTCAAAATATTCAACAATGTTTTTTTTAAATTGTAAATCCATCAAAGACATACAATAGGTACACTTCGTGAGACTTTTCAATTTTTGTGACAGAGCTATCGATTATTTTGAACATGACATCATGTGATGCATTGATTATTACGTTGGATTCGTAAGTGACGGATTGGATCCTCGCTAGGGTCTGCTAAGTGAAAAGTTGCTTGCGTGAAAGTACAATAAAATAGAATCTTAGTATAGTAGAACTAGTGGTGCTTGTTATTGCACTAGACAAAATTACAATATATATATATTTTGTTGGTGTGAATACGCATCTTTAAATTAAATCGGGATAAATCGAAAAAACATAGTATTTTGTATACCGAAGTATAACATATCAATGAAATATTAAGCGTGTTAATTATAAATCATGACAACACATTAGTCATGTACATGTCTAGGTGCTAACGTAAACAGACTTTGAAAAGTGTGTTGCTCTAGGCTTTTCCTGTCTTAACTGTCTGCTTGCCACATTTCTGTAGACCACATTTTCCACGGGTTTAATTCTGGACCTGCTGAATATTTTGAAAACAATTTGACTGAATGTTGTTGGTGGCTAAACAACTTTTAGAAAAAAAATTTGTCAAAATATTTAGCAGGTCCAGAGTTACTGCCTATTGAAATTACTGTTTGGTGACTTGTAGCGGTCAGACAATAAAGACAGTAATATCTTTGAGCAATACCAATTAAATAAATTGTGGGATGTCTTCCTTCTGATACATAATACATGACCTTCTTAAATTCCACACCATTCATTATTAAATGTTTAGTGTTGTTAATAAATCACAACCAAAATGATGCGCATATATATATATATATATATATATACACCTGTGCAAAAGTTAAGCACCAGCAAAAACAATAGAACGTAGAAACATGATGGTACAACTAGGCTGCCATACTTTTTGTCCCCGCGTTAGCTGACATAATTCCAAGTACGAAATGCACATGCATGCATGACTTCACGCCGCTTGATGTCCGTGCGTGGCGGGAAACAGCACATGTGTTCAGTTATGTAAAAGTCCAGTTTGAGGTGTAGAACATTACATACAGATTTAGGCGACAAGATTAGGAATTTTGTGTTCATGACCGTGGTTTATTTGTACAGAGAGAATTAGCTCTTGATTGTGAACCGCTATGGCAAGACGAAGGTTAAGTGATTGTGTGAAATGGCAAATCATAGGCATGCATACCACTGGTATGTCATGCAGAGAGATTGGCAGACAGCTGAACATTAACCATACTGTAATCAGTCGTTTGATTGCAAAACATGGGCAAACTAACGAGGTGAAGGACAGGCCTAGATCTGGAAGACCGAAGAAGACTACTGCCCGTGATGATCGAGCCCTAGTACGCCTTGTTAGGAGATCTCCATTCACCAACAGCAGAGTGCTCAGCCAGCAATGGGAAACGCGCAATAGAGTGTCAATGTCTACCGTCAAAAGGAGACTGTATGCTGCTGGCATGAAAGCTAGGAGACCTGTCAGATGTCCTCTCCTCACTGCACACCACAAAGAGGAGCGTCTGAGGTGGTGCAACGAAAGAAGACACTGGAACATGAGATCCTGGAGACGGGTACACTGGTCCGATGAAAGTCGGTTCCTGCTTCATGCCACAGATGGTCGAACTCGTGTATGGAGGTCCAGACGCACGGCGTACGACCAACGTAACATCATGGAAGAAGTTCCATTTGGTGGAGGTTCCGTTATGATATGGGGGTGCATCTCATTTGATTGTAAGCTGGATCCGTTGACTGTACCTGGAACACTAAATGGACAAAGACATCAAGATTCCATACTGGATAGAGTTGTGGTCCCTCATTTTGTAAATCATGCACCTGGAACCCACCCTATATTCATGGATGACAACGCCCGACCACATTGTGCTAGAGCTGTGCATGAATACCTCCGCCAGAATGCCATCGAAACCCTACCATGGCCAGCAAGGAGCCCTGACATGAACCCTATTGAGCATATCTGGGACATTCTGGGAAACATGGTGAGAAGGAGGGATCCTCCTGTGCAGAACCTACAGGAATTAACAGACGCACTCCATCTTGAATGGCAACGAATACCACAATGGCGTATCAGTCGGTTGGTGACCAGCATGAGACGTGGTCGTGTCCAGGCCGTCATCCAGGCACAAGGTGGATATACCCGGTATTAATAATGACAGTCTCAAACTCGTGCACAGATGTTAAACTTCGTTTTCAGACACCATTAATGACAATCTAGCCACGTGTGTCAACTGTAGGGCAATAGTTGTCAGTTGTGTCAACGTAACCATATTCAGGCCTCGTTTTCAAGTTCAAACAAAAACATACAGTGTTTCCCCACCATCATAATCAGCATTCCTCTAGTTGCATTATTACCTCTTGCACTAAGATGGATGGGTACATAAATGTTTATGCTATTGCTTTCTTCATAGCACATGAATATACCCTCGCATGTGCGTAAAAATAGGGTGGTGCCTAACTTTTGCACAGGTGTATATATATATATATATATATATATATATATATATATATATATATATATATATATATATATATATATATATATATATATAATATATATACCAACAAATTTCAGTCAAATTCTTTCAAAATATTTTGCAGGTCCAGAATTAGCTCTAAACCTTCAATAAACTTTAGTTAAAAACAAGACATTATATATATATATATATATATATATTCATGCATACACTTAGAGCTTAGAGCTTTTTACTGTCTCACTGTTGCAAGCCAGAAGAAAATAATTTCAATAGACGCCAACTCTGGATCTGCAATATATTCTGAAAAAATTGGACTGAAAATTGTTGGTAGCTTAGCCACCATCAACTTTCAGTCAAAACATTTGGCAGCACTGATCTCTGATCCAATTATGTTCACAATATTCTCTATGTTATATTATTTCTAAGCTGTACTGTAGCTGTGTATGCTATGGTCCGAGAGTCTAAGTTCTGGTCGGTGGGATACACGATACTCAGTGGATGACAAATCGCAATATATCGATACGATATATCATGTGTCTAAATGTTCGACCAAGTTCCCGTCGGTGGGATGGCCTGGATCAGAACGCATACACATGTAATGTAAACCAGCATCATACTTGTTGAATATTTTGAAATTGATTTGCCTGTTTATGAACATTACAGTTTCTGGTTGAATTAATTTCAAAATATCCAATACAATAATTCTTATGTCATAAATATGTGCTACCGCATTAAATGGGATAAAACATATACAACAATATGAACATCTTCACAACCATTTTTATTTTCTACAGGAGCATTTTAACAACCGGTATTCATTTGACTCTGTAACAATAATGATATAAATAAATTCAAATTGAGAATGGAATGGAATGATATGACGTTGACGATTTACAACAATAATTAAAGTTCTCATATGTTATTAAAAGATATGAATTTTATTTACTGTATATTTGTTAGGCTAAGTACACTTTAGTTAAGAGGCCCTACATCGCTCACCAAAATCATTGACATTTTAAGTAGATAGGTCGCGTATGTAGAACAGAAAAACGACAATGGGCCTTTCCATTTTAGCTATGCCCCGCCCATCTCTAGCTAAGCTCCACCGATACCCCGCTCGTGTTTGGATTGATCTATCTCTGAACTCTCTGACTATTAATTTCCAGAAAACTATACAGGTAAACGATTGAATATTTTGGAACTAATTTGACTGGACGCTGTTGCTGCCTATGGCAGTTTCAAAATATTGTACAGCATGTTGATTAAATAGTAGAGAAATACAATTCGTGCAATGTGACGGACTATTAAGACTTAAAGACGGGCCAAATAGAATAATTTATGATGCAATGATTATGACATCATCCTACACGCCATTTAGCTGCTTATGACGTCAGATGATAGATGGATCCTTTGGAAAGGTGAATTCTGGCCATAAACACAAGTTTAAATTTAAAAGTACAAATGGTGGCCAGGCATCATTTAAATGATTTCATATAAATTTGCAGAAATCCAACATGGTCACAAAAAACATTGAGCAATCAAATTTCTATAGGAGTTTTCTAAAAGGTACCACAATTGACCTTTCCGGTTTTAGCTATACCACGCCCATCTCTAGCTAAGCTCCACTCAAACCTCGCTCGTGTTGGGATTGATTGATCTCTGAACACCCTGCCTATCAATTTCCAAATAACTACATAGGTAAGCTGTTGAGTATTTTGAAACAGCACCCAGTCAAAAAGTTTCAAAATATTCAACAGCATGTTTATTAAATAGACCAGTCAAATTAGTTTTAAAATATTCAACAGCATGTTTATTAAATAGCAAAGAATTACAAAGACATACAATTCATATGTGTCAGACCATTTGAGATTCGATGATGGTCTATATGGAACCCTTTGTGACGTAATGATTATGATGTCATCATACATGCTTATGATGCTGAGCTGATTATGAGGTCATATGATGTCAGATGATGGATGGATACTCTGGAAAGGTGAATAGGGTCCCATCCAGTCAAATTTGGTTAAAATCAGCATAATGATTAATGTAATCGCTTAAACAATATACTGGATATTTTCAGAAATCCAAGATGTCTGCTGGAAAAATTGACCAAGCAAATTTTTCTATATGAGTTTTCCAGAACCTACTATGCTAGGGTCCTCAAAACTACAATATTTTTAAGAGTTATTCTAATATGGCTTTGACAACGATTCACATTGGTTAAAGTGTACATGAGCTAACAAATAGCACATATCATATTTAGTATGCGTATCTTTTACTGATATATGATAACTTTAAATTTCTATCCGATAATTACGACGCAATATGATTAACACTTTGCTCCAGTATTTGCAAACTGTTGTTGCAAAATGGGCTCCGATTCTCCTTCAACTAGAACTTTTATTTATTTATTTATTTACAAATAGGTAATATAAAAAGTTAAAATCCCACGTGTTAGTAAATAGGTGTATGATTTGTAACGGACATTTCCATTTTTAGCTATGCCGCGCCATTCACTAGCTAAGCTCCACCCACACCTCGCTGTGTTGGGATTGACAGATCCCCGAATGCCATAGCTATCAATTTCCTGAAAACTATACAGGGAAGCTGTTGACTATTTTGTAACTAATTTGACTGGGTGCTGTTGCTGCCTATGGCAGCAACAGCGCCAAGTCAAATTAGTTTCAAAATATTCAACAGAATATTTATTAAATAGTAAAAGCAAATAATTTGAACAACAACGCATAGACCATCCTCAAATATACGTTCGTGACGTACTTATCGATGTCATTCATGACGCTATTCATTATGATGTCATTCTACACATCACGCAGTTCATTATGACGTCATATGATGGGTGGGTACTCAGGAAAAGTGAATTAATTTCTATACAAAGCTTATGTGTCAGTATTATACTACATTTAGTCATCACAATATAATGGTTTGTTTGACACACGCATCAAGTAAGCTAACTCGGATTCTTAATAAACATTCAATTAAGGGAACACAACATAAACTTTTGTAAACTATCCACCGATTTGACTGGTTCTTAACCTGACCTAATCTTAATCATCACTCTGATGTTAAAATTTTAAATTTTCAAAGTAAATCAAAAGAGCAACCAGTGTTCATTTTTCAACAAATATGGTGGAAGATGTTGCTGTCCATGACATAAATATTGTTGAAAAATGTACACCAGTTTCTTTGCTATTGATTCAGTAAAAGATAGAATATACATTATGTCAGAGCTAAGGGTTAAAAGAACCAGTAAAATCAGTGAACAGTTGTCAAAAATATGTATTTGGCAAATAAAACGTTAAATGGTCTGATAATTAATCAGTTACGTAATAATAGCACTACTGTTCTAACTGTTGACACATGTACAGCTGCATGCCACATTGACACAACAGACTGATCACTGGTAATCAATAGCAAAATGTCTTCCGTCATTCCAGATATATACAGATGATTACTAATCTGAAAAACAATTGATTATAGTAGTAGTAGTAGTAGTAGTAGTAGTAGTAGTAGTAGTAGTAGTAGTAGTCATGGTAGTTGTAGCTGTAGTTGCAGTAGTAGTAGTAGTAGTAGTAGTAGTAGTAGTAGTAGTAGTAGTAGTAGTAGTATTTAGTAGTAGTAGTAGTAGTAGTAGTAGTAGTAGTAGTAGCAGCAGCAGCAGCAGCAGCAGCAGCAGCAGCAGCAGCAGCAGCAGTCGTAGTAGTAGTAGTAGTAGTAGTAGTAGTAGTAGTAGTAGTAGTAATAACAGCAGCAGTTGATGTTATTATTGTTGTTGTTGTTGTTTACCTGTTTGATTAACTCATTTCTGTCTCTGCTAAAGGGGCAATTGCACGTTCTTCCTCTCCTTCTGCTATGACTATAGCTTTTGTCTCAACTTCCGCTACAAGTGCGGGTTTTGTCTCAATTTCCGGTGTCTTAGCACGGACGGGTTCCACTTCCAGTGCAGTTTGCACGTGAATGAATATGATAGCTTTTTTCTTAGTCACTCCAGATTTGTCATGAAGGTAAAATTGTCTAAAGCCTGAAATTTGAGAGCACAAAAAATTAGCTTTCAAACTGCAGCTGGTCGACATTTTAACCTTTGAACAAAGATCACAAGTTCTATAGATGAAATTTGCTGAGTATCTTGAAACTAATTTGACTGAGAGCTGTTCCTTACATCATAAAGAATTTGTGGTATGCGAGGGCTAAAGATTGCCTTCTAATGGATAAATACGATCTGTCACTAATGGATGAATCCGATCTGTCACTCAAGTATATGACATCCTAATCAATTACGTCACATGTAAGCCGAAATCACAATCATAATTGACACAAATACTCTGTCATAACACAGAAATGATAAGTCAGTTGTATGACTTGTAAGTCTATTATTTCATAAACATTCTGTTGAATATTTTGAACCTAACTTGACTGGGTGCTGTTGCTGCCATAGGCAACAACGGCCTTACGCTAAATTGGTTTCAAAATATTCAACAGGTTAGCTGACTGTATAGTTAACATGAAATTGGGATTCGTGGAATTCAGGATTCAAAGTATATAAATTGATCCAAATAGTCGCAAAGCATTGGCCGAGCTTATCTAGAGATGATCTCATCCCGCATGGTTGATTGCACAGGGTGACATGCAATGTAGTTTGGTGAATCCAATGGTTCTCTTTGGCCTTTCTCCACCCAGTAGACGTGTCGTGTGTGTTTGGGTCTGGTGCGAAAATTTGGAAGATACGATAGTGTATGTCACTCCGAGAGTGATTTTCTGATGCGAAATGCCAAGATACTGGAGTGTCATATCTAATGTGTTTTTAGAAAATTTACTATGGAGCGTAAGTGCTCTTGTGTTCTGAACTCAAAAGGTGCGTTTTTGTTTCCCCCACATATTGTTTTTTGCACCTTTTGCAGGTGATGAGGTAGATGATGTTGTGTGATTGCCAGTTTCCGGTTCTGCCGGTGGTGGTGGGAACAGTTCTACCTGCATCTTTGTATCCTGCCTGGACTGGTGTCTGGTTCTCCTCCTGTAATCACAGATTATCGCTGTGATAATCTGTGATTTAAACGAAATCACGGATTTCTTTTTTCACGAGAGAGTTGATACTTACCTCCCTAATACTCTTTAATATTGCTAAATATTGGCTTACACCCAATAAAACACTCGGATTAAAAAAGTTAGGTGCCCCTACTGGGCAGGGAGTCAGAGGGCAGTCCGGCAGATGCCAGCCCCACCACCGCGCATGCGCAGACTTGCCCTTGCTCTGACTAATTTATTGGCTGACACCATGCAACTTACTAGAGCCTGAAGACCGAGCCTCTGTGGGGTTGTGAGGCCGGGTCCGTATTATGGAGATAAGTATCAACTCTCTCGTGAAAAAAGAAATCCGTGATTTCGTTTATTTCACTTCAAGAGTATACTTACCTCCCTAATACTCTTTGATATTGCCAGAATTCGTCAGAGAATTCGGCGGGAGGGAGGCAAGGTCAAAAGACCAGCTCTTCCCTATGCGCTTTTCTGCGTTTAAGGCACTTAAACTTCTGAAACTGTGTGAAAACACAGTCATGATTAGATACGAACATCGGCTAACACAAACCGATGGATGAGAGATGACCGAATGTCATATGCGCTTCCACCCACCATCTTCTTGGGAGGAAGACTGAATGACCTCAATGTCCCATATGCTCTCTACATACAAGTGCCATGTACTATAGGACAAGAGACGAAAAGGCTCCATTTTCGTATACTCTCAATAATGAACCACATAAAACACATACCATCACATTGTTAATAACAAAGGGTAGGGGTCACTTGACAATACAATTAACAATGAACAACACATAAACAAGACTGACCTTGTTGAGTTTGGCTGCTGACATCATCTTCCCAGTGGTGAAGACTGATGCAGTCCCAAATAAGTGGTTGTTCCCATTAATTAATTGTGATATATATAAATAATGAGGAAACCTCATCAAAAATGTACACCTAATTATTTTTTCTAAATCAATAAGGCGAGAGGATTTGAGGTGTCACGGAGATAATCCCCAGTTTAAGACTATATGCTCGGCCTCAACGTGGCGCAGGGGTGTAACCCACTGGGTGCCAATCCAGACATTTGGAGGGGCTAACCAGAGCATTATGCACAACGCAAATGAATGACACGTGGAGATCGAATCAAACGAAATGGTGCTCGCCCTGAGATGATCCGCCAGGCAGGTGCAGCACCGGGCTCCACGCCTCGAAGGAGCCCACCGTCAGCTACTGGAGGTCCCATCAACTCGTCTTGTGGAGCCAGGAGATGAGGATGGAGAACTACTGGCCAACCGAAAGAGAAGACCAAACCCAAAGAGAACGCCAGTATCAACATCATGCACTGGAACGCAGAAGGGGTTACCAACAAGAAATCAGAGCTCGAACAGTTCCTGTACGAAAACAACATTGATATCTGCTGCATCCAAGAGACACACCTGCAAGAAGGAAAACCATTTAAGATCAGAGGTTACCAGATTTTCCGGTGTGATCGAAGAGGAAGAAAGAAAGGCGGGGTGATCACCTTGGTCCGAAACAGCGTGAACACCAGCCAGATCAAAACCTTTATGGAAGAGGCAGAATATATCAAGATCAAGGTAACAACCAGCAACTCTGTGATTGACATTGTCAATTATTACTGCCCTAATGACAAGAATCTCTCACTTGACACAATCCAGGTCCCGGACTGCCACTTCCTCATTGCATGAGACTTTAATAGCCAGTCTCAGAGCTGGGGATACAGAACACTTGATAAACGAGGGGAAGACATTGAAGCATGGCAAGATGAAAAGCACCTTTTACTTGTCAACGATCCCACAGATCAGCCTACCTTCTACTCACGCCGGTGGCACTCCACAACAACGCCGGACGTGGCATTTTGTACAGAAGACATTCACAGAAACCTCGGTAGAGTGGTCGGATCACAGTTAGGAGGAAGCGACCACCGCCCAGTCCTCCTCTCTCTTTCTGGAAGTATTTCAACAAGTTCACCTCAACATGCAAGGTGGAACTCCAAAAAGGCAAATTGGAGTCTGTTCAGCATTCGTTCCAATGAGCTTACCCAAAATATAGCAGTAGAAGGGAGAAACATCAACAATGCGGTCAAGGAATTTAATTCAAGTATCCTCAAGGCTGCCAACGAAGCGATTCCTCAAGGGTTCAGGAAAAACTACCGCCCCTACTGGACAACAGAACTGCAAGCAGCACATGATAAACTAGACAAGGCCAGAGAAGATGCAGAGGGTAATCCCTGTCATGAAAACCACTTCACACTACAACAAACTAAAGCCAGGTATCTAAAGACCAAGCTGGAGGCCAAAAGAAGAAGCTGGAGGGAAAAGACGGCAGGGTTTAATTTAGAGAGACACAACAAAGCTATGGAGACTGACTAAAGCACTGAATGATGAGGGCGTCGGGGGAGAGAAGATTACTCTTGAAGAAGATGGACAAACACTGTCAGGAAAGATGGCCGCAGATGCCTTTGCGAAGGCTTATGCAAAAGAAAGCAACATTTCTATACCACGAATGCGTCAAAAAGAGGTTAGAAAAGAGCAAAAGGAAAGAACAGACACCAACACTCACGATGCAATGAAAGTTGACATTAGTTTAGCAGAACTGAAGAAGTCTTTCCGCCAATTGAAGAAGAAATCTCCCGGGCCAGATGGCATTACGAATGAAATGATCCAACACCTTGGTAATGCATCTCTCCACAAGTTGCTAGATATCTTTAATCTCAGTTGGACCAATGGAGGTTCCTCAGTGCTGGAAGGAAGCCAGAATGACTCCTATTCTGAAAAAAGGGAAGAACAAGACGAAAGAGCTGAGCTACCGTCCTATCAGTCTTACAAGCTGCATATGCAAGACCATGGAGCGCATCGTCAGCCAGCGGTTGCAGTGGTACCTGGAGTCGGAGAACACTATAGTTCCAGAGCAGGCTGGCTTCAGAAGATACAGGAGCACAGAAGATCAAACAACACATCTTGCACAGGTCATAGAGGCCACTTTTCAAGCCAAGAAGGTGATGCTAGCTGCCTTTATTGATCTGCAGAAGGCATTTTACAAGGTGTGGAAGGATGGCCTCCTCGTGAAGCTCCGGCGCACAGGCATCGGTGGCAACATGTTCCGATGGACCAAGTCATACCTACACAATCGCAAAGCTAGGGTACTGGTGGATGGACAATCTGGACAGAATGTATTGCTGAGACAAGGGGTACCACAAGGCGGAGTATTATCACCAACTCTGTTCATACTCTTCATTAATGACATTGTAGCAGAGCTGCCCAATGGGATCCAAGCAGCCCTCTATGCAGATGACCTCGTACTCTGGTGCACCGAGGAGTACACAACGACTGCCACGTACAGAATGCAGCTCGCCTTGGGCAGAATTACAGCTTGGGCCAATCGCTGGTGTATTACCATCAACAAAGAAAAATCATCAGCCATGCTATTCTCACTGTCCACCAAAACCAAGGTTGGCAATCTGACACTGGGCGGTACTCCACTCGAGTACGAGGACCAGCAGACATACATGTACCTGGGAGTCACCTATGACAGAAGATTAACATGGAAGGAGCACATCCAGAATGCAGAGGCAAAGGCCAGAAGAAAGCTAAACATCATGAGGAAGCTGGCAGGAACAAAGTGGGGTGCCAATGAAAGGATCCTCAAGACCATCTACCTAGGTGCCGTATGACCACACCTTGAGTATGGATCCAGCTCATGGATGACAGCAGCTAAATCTCATCAACAGAACCTCGACAGAGTACAAAACCAGGCACTGCGCATCATCACTGGTGGAATGAGATCAACACCAATAGAAAAAATGGAGCAGACAGCAGGCATCCCCCCACTTAGTAAAGGAAGGGAATGCAAAGCACTGATCCAAGCTGCAAAGTTCAAATCGTTCAACAACCACCCGATGAAGATCAGGCAAGCACAGCTGTCATCAGGAAGACTTAAAAGATCAAGTTTTGTGAGAGACGAAAGCACTTCAAATGAAACACCAAGAAATGTTGCCAGCACAAATAGAAGACCCAAACCACACCCTTGATCCTCCACCCTGGGAAAACAAACTAGAGAGCATAGGTATTCGCACCACAGTACCTCATCTCACAAACAAAGATGAACACAGTGATGTGAGCAAGAAGGCCCTGACCCTAGCCATACTGGAAGAAATGTACCCTCAGGAGACATGGATAAGGATCTACACAGATGGATCAGCCAAAGATGCAATTAGGAGCGGAGGTGCCGGACTGCACATCCAGTATCCAAACGGACAACATGAGTCAGCTGCAATACCGACAGGCAAACACTGCACAAACTACAGAGCTGAAGTCGAAGCACTGGTCCATGCAGCTAATACCATCAGCAGAACAGCAGACCCTATTGCACAGATTGTCTTTTTATCTGATGCCCCCTCCGTCCTTGAGGCTATCACCAAAGGTAAGCTGCCACAACTTGAAGAAGCACTACAAACCATCAAATGCTTTCGGATAGCATTGCAGTGGATCCCCTCACACTGTGGAGTCCAAGGAAATGAGGAAGCAGACAAGATGGCAAAGGTTGGTGCAGAAGAGAATCAGACAGAAAACATGGTTACGCATACAGAGATGAAGACTATCATCAAGTCACTCTATAGAACACCTCAATCTAAACGAAATCTAGGATTTCTTTTTTCACGAGAGAGTTGATACTTACCTCCCTAATACTTTTGATATTGCTAAATATTGGCTTTCACTCAATAAACACTCAGATTAAAACAGTTAGGTGCCCCTACTGGGCAGGGAGTCAGAGCGTAGTCTGGCGGATGCCAGCCCCACCACCGCGCATGCGCAGACTAGCACTTCCTCTGACTAGATTATTGGCTGACACACATGCAACTATTAAGAGCCTGAAGACCGAGCCTCTGTGGGGTGGAGAGGCCGGGTCCGTATCTAGGGAGGTAAGTATCAACTCTCTCGTGAAAAAAGAAATCCTAGATTTCGTTTATTTCACTTCAAGAGTATACTTACCTCCCTAATACTTTTGATATTGCCAGAATTCGAAAGTGAATCTGGCGGGAGGGAGGCGAGGTCAAAAGACCAGCTCATCCCTATACGCTTTTCTGCGCTTAAGGCACTTAAACTTCTGAAACTGTACGAAAAACAGTCAGGATTTGACTAACCATCGGATAACACCACCGATGTATGAGAGATGACCGAATGTCATATGCGCTCGCCCCCCCCCCTCCTTCCTGGGAGGAAGAGTCGACTGACCTCAATGTCCTATACGCTCTCTACGTACAAGTGCCATGTACTACAGGACAGAGACGAAAAAGCTCCATTTTCGTAAACTCTCAACAATGAACCACACAAATACACAAACCATCACCATATTAATAACGGGTAACGTGACAATACAATCAACAACGGACAACCCATGAACAAGACTGACCTTGTTGAAATGGCTGCTGACATCATCTTCCCATTGGTGAAGACTAATGCAGGCCCAAAAAAGTGGGTGTTTCCATAAATTAATTGTGAAATATATAAGCAATGAGGAAAAACCTCCTCAAAAAATATAAACCGAGTTATTTTTTCAAAATCGACAAGGCGAGAGGATTAGAGGTGTCACGGAGATAATGGTCTGTAAAACTGGACTCACAGTGCCATTGAGCCACCGACATAATATCATCCACAGGGACCCCATTAAATAGGGCAGTGGATGTCACTACGCCGCGGACACTGTGAGCCTTGGCCACGTCAACCTGCTTCCCGGTGGCGGATTTATGACAAAACTGAATGCATTCAACAATCCACCTGGAAATGGTGTCCTTAGAAGCCCGGCCATGGGGTTCAATATATGACAACCATAACGCCGACTGGTCGGTGCGCCACGCCGATGTACGTTGCTTGTACCGGAGAAGCGCCCGGACGGGACACCATGCTTTAGAATTAGGATCATATCTAGTCAAAGCAGGCAAAACAATAGGTTGACCCGGATATTTCAACGACTGATTCTTAGCCAAGAAATTAACCCTAGGTAGCAGCCTAAGGCCTTCCCCTGAAACCACAAACCGGTCATCCTCGGCTGATAAGGCATGAATCTCACTCCTACGCCTAGCCGAGGCCGCAGCAATTAAAAACACAGTCTTCAGTGTTAATAGTTTCATAGAAATGGAACTAAGTGGTTCAAACGGCTTATCACCCAGCACTTGAAGCACTAGCGATAAACTCCAAGACGGAATCACAGGGGGATTCCTTGGTCTTAGATTGCCCATGCCTTTAATCAATACATTCAATGTATTTACTTCATCACTTCCCCTCTTAGCCAAGCAAGGAATAACAGACATCAAAGCTGACTTATAACCAGCAATAGAGTTAGGCTTGAGGCTATAGGCATCATACAGGTGACAGAGGAAATCAGCTACTACCTGAATAGATGCATCCATTGGATCCATACATCTTTTTGAGCACCACTCTGCAAATCTGTTGATTTTATAATTATATGCTCTGGAGGTTGACCCCCTCCTGGCTTTGGCCATGAACATGGCTGCTTGCTCAGAAAAGCCCTCCTTAATTCTAGATTCCTTGACAACATCCACGCAGTCAATCTGAACATTGCTGGATTGTCGTGAAGGGCCTTGCCCTGGAAGATAATGTCGTCCATCAGAGGCAGAGGAACCGGATTGCAGACCAGAAGGTCCAGCAGATCCGTAAACCATGATCGGCTTGGCCAATCCGGGGCGATCAGAAGCACTTGGCATTCCTCCTGCCTGATTTTCTGAAGAATTTTTGGAATCAGGATTGCTGGAGGGAATGCGTATGCATACATTCTCCCCCAGCTGATAGCTAACGCATCTGTTGCGAAAGCGCTTGGATCTGGAATCGGAGAGACGTACGTCGTCATCTTCGCATTCTTCTTCGTCGCGAACAAATCGATGTTGGGCTTTCCCCAATGTTCGAACAGACGATCCGCCACACACTGATTTAGTTGCCATTCCGTGGGTAAAACACTCATCCTTCGGCTCAATGAGTCTGCAAGCAGATTTAACCTTCCCGGAATATGAACTGCTTTCAAGGTAATCTGGTGATCCAGGCACCAACAAAGCAGTTTCCATGTCATCATACAGAGACTGGGCGACTTCGTTCCGCCCTGGCGGTTTATGTAAGTCACAACTGTTGAGTTGTCTGAACGAATAAGAACAATCTTGCCCTGAACTTTCTGTAAGAAATGTTCCAGGCCCAGGACTACTGCTCTTAGCTCCAGTAGATTTATATGTTCTCTTGACTGATCCAGATTCCATAGCCCTGATATCGTGGATTCTTCCAGGCAAGCCCCCCAGCCCTCCATCGATGCATCTGTATACACAGTCACCTGAGGGTGGGGAGGGGTCAGCATAACCCCCACCAAGAGATTCTCTGTGAGCAACCACCATTGCAGGTGGTGAACCAGAGGCGCCAACACTGACACGTTCGAGTCCAGCGAACCTGTACTCTGGGTCCATTGTGTCATGAGAAACAACTGGATCGGCCGCCTGCGTAAGGCGGCCTGAGGAATGACTGGTTCCAAAGAAACCATCAACCCCAGCATTCTCAAGTAAACCCGTGCCAGGACATGACGACTGTCGCACACTGACTGAATTAACGAGATGAGTTTCTGCACTCTCTCCTGAGTAGGATAAACATATCCCGTCTCCAGATCGAAGAACATTCCCAGGTAAACAAACCTCTGGGATGGAGTCAGCTCTGATTTCGGAAAATTTATCATCCAGCCCAAATCCGAGAGAGTTTTCAAAACAATCACCAGATTGGCCGATAAAGCTTCCTTGTCGTGTGCCTTTAACAGCCAGTCGTCTATGTACGTGTGGACTGCTATGCTTCTCCTGCGGAGGTATGCTGTGATCGCAAGAACCACACGGGTGAAAACCCGAGGAGCCGTGGAAATTCCGAAGGGCAACACCCTGAATTTCCACTGTCTGCCCTGGAATGCAAATCTCAGGAAGCGACAGAAACTCCCGTGGATGGGGATGTGGAAATAAGCGTCCTTCAAATCTATCGACGCCGTCCACATCCCCCTCTCCAACCCCGCCAACACCGAGCGCACCGTTTCCATCTTGAAACTGGGCGTCTCGATGAACTTGTTCAATGGCTTGAGGTTGAGAATCGGTCTCCACCCTCCGGTGCGTTTTGTTACTAAGAACAGGGTTGAATAGAAGCCCGGACACCTTTGTGCCGGCTGAATAGCTCCCTTTTGTACGAGGGAATCTATCTCCTCCTCGATACACAACCTTTGCTCTGGATCTCTCGGAATGGGAGTCCAGACTGGCACTAGAGACAGTCGCGACGGCGGGCCTGTCATCCACTCTGGATGATACCCGACGGAAAGCCATCGCAAGACTAAACGGTCCTGAGTTAACCGTTCCCACTCTTGCATGTGGTCGGCTAGCCGGCCTCCCACCGGTCCACCTAGGGACAGAGGTGGACACGAGGCATGCAAGAGCGGCACTGTCCCCGTCGCCATAAACACCGGAGTGGTTCTTACCGCGGTAACCGTCCCATCAGGACCGATAACCACGCCCAGATCCTCGCGCGCCCCGCCCCGCCCCGCGCGCACCTCGGTGCGCGGGCGGCTGCCTGGCTGACGGCGCCTGAGGAACCTGCGCCCCCCTCGCTGCTGGCCGAATCGCACGCGGCCGAGGCCGACGCTGCGACGGTGGCTGGCCTCTGACTTGGCCAGCACCACCTCGAGCCTGCAGGGGACGATACGCAGGGGGCGCGGCGCGAACGTTAGCACGACGCAGCACCTCAAACTGCTCGCGCAGCGCCCTCTGGTTATTCACCAGGGTGACCGTCTCCTGGAGGTGTCGACATCCCTCACCTCCAAAAAGACCAGGACCCGTCATAGGCGTACGCAGTAGCCTATTGTACAGGTCCTGAGACGGGCACAGATTGTCCAGGGCAAACGTGCGTCTTGCCCGGACACTCCTGGTCACCGCCCGAGTCATACAGTCCAGCGCCAGGTTAATACCATCCTGGATGGCTCGCTGGACCGTGACCGGACTTGGCTGGCGCGATGCGGATGCCGTTACTACCCCCTGTAACAGCTGGGAGACGTGGGACAGAGCGGCAATCGAAGCCCTCCCACTCTCCTCCGCATCACGCAACGCGGTATTCGCCGAACGCAACGCGTTCGAGCACAAGACCCCCGTGTCAGAACGGGAGCCTGGCCGCGCATCCTCACCCAAAGCCGCGCGGTCATCCACGCTGGGCTTGGGTACCACACCGTACCGCTGGTAATCCAGGGGCACGATGCGACAACGCCTGGCCACCTCGCGAGGGGCCTTCGCGAGACGTCCACTCGACTTAATGGACGACTCCGCCGCCTCGAACATGTCAACGACATGCTCCGCCAGCGGCAGAGAAGGCATAGCGTTAGCAGTCGGTTTCCCAGCTAACCACGGCCTGTGGTCACGCTGGCTAGCCGACTGCTCCACGGGCAGATCAGGCCTAACGCTCACCAACCACTGGCAAGCGTCAGACCAATCCTCCTCCGTGGCTAACTGCGAGCGCTCTACAAGACGGGGGCCTTCGTCTTCCTCCTGAGCGCAAGCAGCAGAGCTTGACGGCGGGTACGCTGATACACCTGGCAAGCCAGGGAAAACATGCGGGCCTGACAGCACCGGCATGACAATATCACTGGTTTGACCAGGAGCAGGCGCCGTGGCAGAGCGCGGGGCACATACCGCCCCACCACGGGCCCGGCCAGCACCAGCAACACCCTCGGCAAGCCGAGGTATGCGGTACCGCTGGCCATCAGCAGCGCCCTGGGCCACCACCTGAGCCGCGGACTCTACTCCAGGGTGAGTAAAACCGTGGAAGAAGCCGCCTGTATTCCCCGCGAGGGGTGCACAAACGTCTTCATCCATGTCCACGTCGTCAGACGGCGACCCTAGCAGGTAATCCTCATCACCCTGGTCAGAAAGATTAGACCCCGGGTCAGCAAAGAGAGCTAACCCGGGCTGACCAGGAACGGTGCCATAGGAGGTACTGGCCACCGCGGCGTGCGGATACCCCTGGACTGATAAGCAGCCCGCGGGTTCCAGCGACAACCGTCCACGGTCCCCTATCGGCGCGGCAATAAGCCTGCTGCCAGGGTCGTGGAACGCCCCCTCTAATGGGGCCACCTCTGAATCGTCGAACAACGGAAGCGGTCTAAGGAAAACCGATCCAGAGGCGGGGATTACCTGCTCCGAAGCCGATGATGAGGACAGTAAAGGATTTGGTCCAGGAAGCATGCCACGAAGCAACTCTGGAACCAAATCCTTTATTGTCCTCTTCATCTCTCCCAACATCTCGGTCCGGAAGGCCTCCATATCCACCGCGGACGAGGCCTTCCCCTTACCCTTCCTACTTACAACCTCTCGTTTCCGCTTCTTCTTCTTCTCCTCCTCTACCACCTTGTCCGTCGCCTGCAAGCACAAGAATTCGGACATTAACTCGCCCCCCCAGTGCTTACATATCTCACAATTACCCGAGGGACCACAAGGGCTACATTGATAGCAAAGATGAGGCAAGAACTTATCATGCAGAAATCGTCCACAGGACGCGCAACCCGGTCCCTGAAACAGGGCAAAGGACAAGGAGTATGAGCAAACTAGTTAAGCTTAGACACTCAAACCAACTCAAAGAGAAGGAAAACGATCATAAAGATCAATATACATCAGAAACCAGCATTGCAACTTGAATTGCTGATAAATACATAGCCAGGCTGATTATGACGTCATTAATCCCGTGACAGGAAAAAATCGATCCCAACAAAACATCCAAGTGCAAGGACGAATTGTATGCTGAATGGATACGTCGACTACACAACCATCAGATACACATAGATAACTCTTTTCTGGCAAAAATGTTAATTATCTCCCTTTGCTTACTATAATTAACATCACCACATTATCAATAACTAGATACCTGACACCTTGTATAGACAAACCATCCAACGTGACGAACCGGAGTACTCCACCACCTGCACGCCTCTTAACTCTCTCCACCTCATGGGGAAGGAATTGGATCAAGAGGGCAAAGCGAGAAGACCTTTATACTAGGCCTCCAACTCACTGGACATAAATCATTTGGTTAGATAACCTAACAGTGTTAGTAGGAAATGGAACCATGGTGGAGAGAAAACTAACTCTCTGCTGCTGTGATGCCACCACCTAGCGTCATACAGACCTGTGGACATAAACAGAAAGAGAAATTAGCCTTAGGTAGCACCGAGTTGACATAAACCAACTAACCAAGGCGCTTATCACGGTAAACGCGAGTCCCGGAAACACAATACATCGGGCAAAAAAAACTCGCTAATTTTACTAGAAGTCACCTGATTCAAAGGTCCTAGGTCCCCCTTTGGCGAAGTGATCCTTCCTGCCATCCTAATCAGTGACTATCACTCCAAAATAACACAACCAAGTTATGAAAACAGTTTAAGAGCAAGGAAAAGCTTTTGCACAAAAAAACATGTGTGATCCCTCTGCCAATAATCTAGCAAAGAGGAAGTGCTAGTCTGCGCATGCGCGGTGGTGGGGCTGGCATCCGCCAGACTACGCTCTGACTCCCTGCCCAGTAGGGGCACCTAACTGTTTTAATCTGAGTGTTTATTGAGTGAAAGCCAATATTTAGCAATATCAAAAGTATTAGGGAGGTAAGTATACTCTTGAAGTGAAAAGAAGATGCCTACCATCATCTCTCGAGGCCAGAGCAAGTGACCATTTTTTGTCTCAGAACTGGACATAACAGACTCAACCAACACATGTACAGGCGGTTCCACCTTACGACATCGCCCGCTTGTCCTTGTGGAGAAGCAGAACAGACCACAGAGCACATACTTCAATGTTGCAGTACGTATCAGCTGCTGAGAGAAGAGATCTGGCCTTTGTCAACCTCTTCTCTTGAAAAGCTGTATGGGCCTGTGGAAGAACTGCAGAAAACCACAGATTTCATCTTGACAACGGCTCTCCAAGTGTGATACCAGCGATCGAAAAGAAGAAGAAGATGGAGATAATGGTCTGTAAAACTTGACTCACAGTGCCACTGAGCTACCAACATAATGTCATCCACAGGGACCCCATTAAATAGGGCAGTGGAAGCCACTACGCCCCGGACACTGTGAGCCTTGGCTATGTCAACTTGTTTACCTGTGGCGGATTTATGACAAAATTGAATACACTCTACAATCCACCTGGAAATGGTGTCCTTAGACTCCCTGCTATGGGGTTCAATATATGACAACCATAACACTGACGGGTCTGTCCGCCATTCCTGAGTACGTTGTTTGTACCGGTTTAATGCTCGGACTGGACACCATGCTTTAGAATTAGGATCATATCTAGTTAAAGCTGGTAAAAACATAGGTTGACCTGGATATTTCAGACTGATTTTTAGCCATGAAATTAATCCTAGGTAGAAGCTTAAGGCCTTCCCCTGTAACCACAAAACGGTCTGCATCGGCTGATAAGGCATGAATTTCACTTCTACGCCTAGCCGAGGCTGCAGCAATTAAAAATACAGTTTTAAGAGTCAACATTTTCATAGAAATGGAACTAAGTGGTTCAAAAGGCTTATCACCTAGTACCTAAAGCACTAGAGATAAACTCCAAGACGGAATCACAGGGGGATTCCTTGGTCTTAGATTGCCCATGCCTTTAATTAAAATATTTAATGTACTTACTTCATCACTTCCCCTATTAGCCAAGCAAGGGATAACTGTCATTAAAGCTGATTTATAACCAGCAATAGAGATAGGCTTGAGGCTATAGGCATCATACAGGTGACAGAGGAAACCAGCTACTACCTGAATAGATGAATCCATTGGATCAATACATCTTTTTGAGCACCATTCTGCAAATCTGTTGATTTTATAATTATATGCTCTGGAGGTTGACCCCCTCCTGGCTTTTGCCATAAACATGGCTGCTTGCTCAGAAAAGCCCTCCTTAATTCTAGATTCCTTGACAACATCCACGCAGTCAATCTGAACATTGACGGATTGTTGTGAAGGGCCTTGCCCTGGAAGATAATGTTGTCCATCAGAGGCAGAGGAACCGGATTGCAGACCAGAAGGTCCAGCAGATCCGTATACCATGATCGGCTTGGCCAATTTGGGGCGATCAGAAGCACTTGGCACTCCCCCTGTCTGATTTTCTGAAGAATTTTTGGAATCAGGTTTGCTGGATGGAATGCGTATGCATACATTCCCACCCAGCTGATAGCTAACGCATCTGGTGCGAAAGCGCTTGGATCGGGAATCGGAGAGACGTACGTCGTCATCTTCACATTCTTCTTCGTTGCGAATAAATCTATGTTGGGTTTCCCCCAGTGGTCGAACAGACGATCCGCCACACAGATTTAGTTGCCATTCCGTCGGTAAAACACTCATCCTTCGGCTCAATGAGTCTGCTAACAGAGTTAACCCTCCCGGAATATGAACTGCTTTCAAGGTTATCCTGTAATTCAGGCACTAGCAAAGCAGTTTCCAAGTCATCATATAGAGACTGGCCGACTTCGTTCCGCCCTGGCGGTTTATGTAAGTCACTACTGTTGAGTTGTCTGATCGAATTAGAACACTCTTGCCCTGAACTTTCTGAACGAAATGTTCCAGGCCCAGGACTACTGCTCGTAATACCAGTAGATTTATATGTTCCCTTGACTGTTCCAGATTCCAAAGCCCTGATATCGTATATTCTTCCAGGCAAGCTCCCCACCCCTCCATCGATGCATCTGTATACATTGTTCCCTGAGGGTGAGGAGGGGTTAGCATAACCCCCGCCATGAGATTCTCTGTCTTCAACCACCATTGAAGGTGGTGAATTAGAGGCTCCAACACTGACACGTTTGAGTCCAGTGAACCTGTACTCTGGGTCCATTGTGTCATGAGAAATAACTGGATCGGCCGCCTGCGTAAGGTCGCCTGAGGAATGACTGGTTCCAGAGAAACCATCAACCCCAGCATTCTCAAGTAAACCCGTGCCAGGACATGACGACTGGTGCACACTGACTGTATTACTGAGATGAGTATCTGAACCCTCTCCTAAGTAGGATAAACATATCCTGTCTCTAGATCGAAGAACATTCCCAGGTAAACAAACTTCTGGAATGGAGTCAGCTCTGATTTTTGGAAATTGATTATCCAGCCTAAGTCTGTGAGAGTTTTCAAAACTATCTCCAGATTCGCCGATAAACTTTCCCGGTTGTGTGCTTTTAACAGCCCGTCGTCTATGTACGTGTGGACTGCCATGCTTCTCCTGCGGAGGTATGCTGTTATCGCAAGAACCACTCTGGTGAAGACCCGAGGAGCTGTGGAAATTCCGAAGGGTAACACCTTGAATTCCCACTGTCTGCCCTGGAATGCAAATCTCAGGAAGCGACGGAAACTCCTCGCTATAGGAATGTGGAAATAAGCATCCTTCTAATCTATTGAAGCTGTCCACATTCCCCTCTCCAACCCTGCCAACACTGATTCACATTTTGAGAGTGGGTGTCTCTATGAACTTGTTCAATGGCTTGAGGTTGAGAATTGATCTACACCCTCTGGTGCTTTTCGTTACTAAGAACACGGTTGAATAGAAGCCTGGGCACTTTTGCGCCGGTTGAATTGCTTCTTTTTGTATGAAGGAGTTTATCTCTTCCTCTATACACAACCGTTGATCTGGATCTCTTGGGATCTGAGTCCAGATTGGCACCAGAGACAGTCGCGATGGTGGGCCTGTCATCCAATCGGGATGATACCCGACTGAAAGTCATCGCAAGACTAAACGGTCCTGAGTTAACCGTTCCCACTCTTGCTTGTGGTGGCCCAACCGGCCTCCCACTGGACCACCTAAGGAGAGAGGTGGACATAAGGAGTGCAAGAGTGGCACTGTTCCCTGGCCTGAAACACCGGAGTGGTTCTCACCATGGTAACCGGCCCATCAGGCACAATTACCACGACCAGATCCTCACGCGCCACGACCAGCACCGCGCGCACCTCGGTACGCGGGTGGCTGCCTGGCTGGCTGCGCTGGAGGAGCCTGCGCCCCCCCTCACTGGTGGCTAAATCGCACGTGGCCGAAGCCGACGTTGCGCTGGTGGCTGGCATCTGACATGGCCACCTCCACCTCGAGCCTGCAGGGGATGGTACGCAGGGGGTTATGCGTGAATGCGCTCCCTACGGAGCACCTCAAATTGTTCGTGCAGTGCCCTCTGGTTGTTGACCAGAGTGACCATCTCCTGGAGGTGCTTGCATCCCTCACCTCCAAAGAGACCAGGATCTGCCATAGGCGTACGCAGCAGCCTATAGTATAGGTCCTGGGACGGGCACAGGTTGTCCAACGCAAACGTGCGCCTCGCCCGGACACTTCTGGTCACAGCCCGAGTCAAACAATCCAGAGCCAGGTTGATTCCATCCTGGATGGCTCTCTGGACAGTTATCGGGCTAGGCTGGCGCGATGCGGATGCTGTCACTACCCCTTGCAACAGCTGGGAGACATGAGAAAGCACCGCAATAGACGCTCTCCCACTCTCCTCCGCATTGCACAACACGGCACTGGCCGAACGCAATGCGTTCGAACACAGCGCTCCCGTGTCAGAACTGGAACCTGGCTGCGTGTCTTCACCTAATGCCGCGCGGTCTTCTACGCTCGGCTTAGGTACCAGACTATACCTCTGATACTCCACGGGTACAATGCGGCAGCGCCTTGCAACCTCGTGAGGGGCCTTCGCGAGACGTCCATGCGCCTTGATGGACGTCTCCGCCGCTGAGAACATATCAACAATATGTTCTGCCAGCGGCAGAGATGGCATGGTGCTAACAGTCAACTTACCAGCTAACCACGGCCGGTGGTCTCGCTGGCTAGCAGACTGTTCCATGGGCAGGTCTGGCCTGACGCTTATAAGCCATTGACAAGCGTCTGACCAACACTCCTCCGTGGCGCCATGCGAAAGCTCTACAAGACAAGGGCCTTCGTCTTCCTCCTGAGCATTCGCAGGGGAGCTTGAAGCTGGATAACCTGACACTCCTGGCAAGCCAGAGAAAGCATGCGGGCCCGAAAGAGCAGGCATGTTAATCTGACTCGCCTGTCCAGGAGCAGCCGCCGTGGTATTGTGTGGGGCGCTTATTGCCACACCACAGTCCTGGCCAGAACCAGCTATACCCTCGGCAAGCCGAGGTATGCGGAACAACTGGCCGTCAGGTCCAACCCGGCCCACCTTCTGAGCCGTGAATTCTACTCCTGCGTGAGTAGAACCGTCGACAATGTTGCCTGTATTCCTCGCGAGGGGTGCACAGACGTCAATGTCCATGGTCACGACATCGGAAGGAGAACCCAGCAGATAATCCTCTTCTTCCTGGCCAGAAAGATTAGACTCCGGGTCAGCAGAGAGCTAACCAGGACTGGCCAGGAAAGGTGCCATAGGCGGTACTGGCACCTGCGGTGTGCGGATACCCCTGGGCTGATAAGCAGGCACCAGGTTCCAGCGACAACCGTCCACGGACTAAACGAAATCTAGGATTTCTTTTTTCACGAGAGAGTTGATACTTACCTCCCTAATACTTTTGATATTGCTAAATATTGGCTTTCACTCAATAAACACTCAGATTTAAAACAGTTAGGTGCCCCTACTGGGCAGGGAGTCAGAGCGTAGTCTGGCGGATGCCAGCCCCACCACCGCGCATGCGCAGACTAGCACTTCCTCTGACTAGATTATTGGCTGACACACATGCAACTATTAAGAGCCTGAAGACCGAGCCTCTGTGGGGTGGAGAGGCCGGGTCCGTATCTAGGGAGGTAAGTATCAACTCTCTCGTGAAAAAAGAAATCCTAGATTTCGTTTATTTCACTTCAAGAGTATACTTACCTCCCTAATACTTTTGATATTGCCAGAATTCGAAAGTGAATCTGGCGGGAGGGAGGCGAGGTCAAAAGACCAGCTCATCCCAATACGCTTTTCTGCGTTTAAGGCACTTAAACTTCTGAAACTGTAAGAAAAAACAGTCAGGATTTGACTAACCATCGGATAACACGACCGATGTATGAGAGATGACCGAATGTCATATGCGCTCCCCCCCCTCCTTCCTGGGAGGAAGAGTCGACTGACCTCAATGTCCTATACGCTCTCTACGTACAAGTGCCATGTACTACAGGACAGAGACGAAAAAGCTCCATTTTCGTAACTCTCAACAATGAACCACACAAATACACAAACCATCACCATATTAATAACGGGTAATCGTGACAATACAATCAACAACGGACAACACATGAACAAGACTGACCTTGTTGAAATGGCTGCTGACATCATCTTCCCATCGGTAAAGACTGATGCAGGCCCAAAAAAGTGGGTGTTTCCATAAATTAATTGTGATATATATAAGTAATGAGGAAATCACCTCAAAAAATATAAACCGATTTATTTTTTCAAAACCGACAAGGCGAGAGGATTAGAGGTGTCACGGAGATAATGGTCTGTAAAACTTGACTCACAGTGCCACTGAGCCACCGACATAATATCATCCACAGGGACCCCATTAAATAGGGCCGTGGATGTCACTACGCCGCGGACACTGTGAGCCTTGGCCACGTCAACCTGCTTCCCGGTGGCGGATTTATGGCAAAACTGAATGCATTCCACAATCCACCTGGAAATGGTGTCCTTAGAAGCCCTCCCATGGGGTTCAATATATGACAACCATAACGCTGACTGGTCGGTGCGCCATGCCGCCGTACGTTGTTTGTACCGGCGCAGCGCCCGGACGGGACACCATGCTTTAGAATTAGGATCATATCTAGTTAAAGCAGGCAAAATAATAGGTTGACCTGGATATTTCAACGACTGATTTTTAGCCAAGAAATTAATCCTAGGTAGCAGCTTAAGGCCTCACCGGCGCGGCAAGCCTGCTGCCGGTGTCCTGGAACGCCCCCTCTAATGGGGCCACCTCTGAATCATCGAAAACTGGTAGAGGCCTAAAGAAACCAGATTCATAGACGGGGATTACCTGCTCCGAAGCAGATGAAGAGGACAACAAAGGATTTGATCCAGGAAGCATGCTAGAGAGCAACTCTGGAACCAAATCCTTGATTGTCCTCTTCATCTCTCCCAACATCTCACTACGGAAGGCCTCCATGTCCACTGAGGATGAGGCCTTCCTCTTACCGTTTTTACTCGTTACCTCTCTCTTTTGTTTCCTCTCTTCCTCCACAATCTTATCCTTCGCCTGCAATGATAAAAAATCCGCCATTAGATCGCCACCCCCCCCCCCCCCCACTGCTTACATACATCATATTTAAGTAAAGGGCCACAAGGACTACACTGGAAACCATAAATGTGGGATAAATCTTTCCTTGAGGAAATGACCACAAGACAGACAACCAGGTCTCTGAAACAGGCCAGAAGACGAAGACAATGAGAATTTTAGTTAAGGTTAGAAAACTCAAAACCAAAATAAAAGGAGAGGAAAAAGTGTTCATAAAGAACACCTATCAGATATTAGAAAACCAGTGTTGGGCAAAACTTTAATTGTTAATAAAGTGCAAGGCTGATTATGACATCATAATTTCAAAAAAGAAATTAAATCGATCCGAAACAAACATCCAGGTGTAAGGACGAATTGTATTCACATCCAGAGCATCCTAACTAGAAAGGATAGAATATTCAGGCTACACAAACATCAGATAAACAATGATAAAATGGCAAAAGTTTATATAATTATTTTCAAAAATAAGAGAAGTGCCTTATATCATTAACTAGAATACCTGATTCTTTGCATAGACAAACCATCCAATCTGATGAACTGGAACACTCCACCAAGACTATGACCTCTTAACTCTCTCCACCTTAAGGGGAAAGGAATTGGACCAAGAGGGCAAAGTGCGAAGACCTTCTTACGAGGCCTCCAAATCAACGGACATAGACTTTTTGGTTAGATAACCTAACAGTATTAGTAGGAAATGGAACCTTGGTGGAGAGAAACAAACCCTCTGTTGATGTGATGTCCTGTACACTCATAGCCAGATACCTGTGGACATAAACACAAAGAGAGATTAGTATTACATAGCACCATTTTGAAATAAACCAACTATATTAGGCGCTTATCTCGATAAATGCGAGTCCCGGAAACACATTACAACGGGATAAATTCGCTAAAATATACTAGAAGTCACCTGATGGATAGGTCCTGGGCCCTCCTCTGGCGAATTAATACGTTCTGCCATCTCTTACAGGTGATTACACTTCCAATATTTGATTAAATGACTTAAGAATAGCTTAGAAAAGCTTTAAGCATGAAGACATGTGTTGACCCTCTGCCAATAAATTAGCAAAGAGGAAGTGCTAGTCTGCGCATGCGCGGTGGTGGGGCTGGCATTCGCCGAACTGCCCTCTCACTCCCTGCCCAGTAGGGGCACCTAACTTTTTTAATCTGAGTGTTTTATTGAGTGTAAGCAGATATTTAGCAATATCAAAGAGTATTAGGGAGGTAAGTATACTCTTAAAGTGAAAACAGGAGAACCAGTGTACAAAAAAACAAATATGTGGGGGAAACAAAAACACACCTTTTAAGTTCAGAACACATGAGCACTTAAGCTCTGTAGTAAATTTTCTAAAACCACATTAGATACGACGCTCCAGTATCTTGGCACTTCACATCAGAAAATCACTCGCAGAGTGACATGCACTATCGTATCTTCCAAGTTCTCTCACCAGACGCAAACGACGACACGTCTACTGGGTGGAGAAAGGCCAAAGAGAACCATTGGATTCACCAAACTACATTGCATGTCACCCTGTGCAATCAACCAAGTGGGATGAGATTGTCTACTATGGTCTCCCACCTACATAGTAATTAAGCATGATTCATCAAAGACAATCCATCTTCATCATCACGGCTTCATCCATTCATTAGTCTTCGACACACACACACACACACACACACACACACACACACACACACACACACACACACACACACACACACACACACACACACACACACACACACACACACACACACACACACACACACACACACATTGTAATGTCATAATAGGCACGCTTACGTGCGTCAAACGAGCTCTCACGGTAAGGCGTACATATTTCGCCACGACCATCATGACAATAACCATTCCTATGCTTCTAAACAAGAAGCCACCAGTCTTACTAAAACCATCAAGATGAACAAGTATAAGTGTATGCTTCATGTGATAGTTTACACTGATTCATCACCATCACCCGGGTCAGGCCCGGCCGGTATGGGGTCGGGCGTGGCGTGTGCGCACGCATCGATACACACCCATTAATGCATACCACTGTGCCGGTGCGCGCACGCCAGGCGTGTCCCTAAACGGCGGTCACATATGGAGAAAAAGACTACACACAGGAACCGGAAACACTTGTGCTATATTCGCAAGCACTTCTCCCTCACGCTGAAATAACACAATTTCATAGAGTCCAAAAATGGAAAAATATCTGCACTCTATAAGATACTTTTACTCAAATTTACAACTATGTGACTATAGACCACGCCTTACACAGAGCCAAAGAACCGGCTCTCTCCAATAAGCCCTCTGATGAAGTCCACAGCAAGGACAGAAACGTTACAAAGTCTGAACCACAGAATATTGTCATATTTTTCATTCCAAAATTCTCAAAATAAATTTTTAAACAGAGAAACAAACATGAAAAAATCCTAGTAATCGTATTGTGTAAGGAACCGTATGTGGAAAACAATTATAAAACCATTCTTAACAAGTTTTAACAAAAACCGTTCTAATTGTCTGCAAATCTTGACCAATCAGAATTGAGATCTCCATTAGCAACTTCTCCTGACCAATCAGATGCCTCCAAAATAGCTGGACAGTTGTCATTTTTGGTATAAAAGGAACCGAGAAAGCCGTTTGGATTGTCTCCGCGTCCGCAATTTTTAGGTTACCAATAAAGTGACACCCGGATAAATGGGAAATGTAGAAAATTACAATACCACACAGAATGTTAATAAATACAAAGAAACAGATCGATCGTCCCTGCAACATCCTGGACATCCCTAGTCCACCCCACCCATACTCCCATCCACCCCACCCCATACTAACCTGACTATACTAACCAAACTACCATCTAATCTATTCTATTCTTCTATCTACTAACAAATAGTAACAGCTGATAAACTTCCAATGACAGAATAGATGGTTAAATCTATGACTGAGGAAGCTTTAGAGTCAAGGGCACTGTGCCGTGGATGTACTGAGTGGCCCAGTCTTTTGTGATGGCCCATAGGTCGAAAGGCCTGTATGGTTAGGTTACACAAGTAGGCTTAGCCCTAGCGGCTGAAAAATGTGGTGAATCGACGATCACTAATTTAAGTTAGATTAGGCCCGAATCACGTGCGTCGCGAATAATGGTGATCTCACCACACCAAGCTTCCTTTCTTCATTTTATATGGAGAAGTTATCCCTGATCCCTCCCCTGTTTTGACTCTTGGATTTAGGTCCGTTGGTGTCACGAAAAAGACATACAATGCTTAATAATTTATATACAATATTTTTGTAAAGACATAGTCAGCATCTTGACTGTACTGGAAACAGGGGATATCAAGAGGTAATATAAAATATATCAAATTTTCTTACACAGCTCAAAGTATCAGATTGACCATCATTCTGGTAACACAAACAGACACATTCCATTCTGAAAATGGATGGATCCGCCCTGTCACTCAAGTATCTGACATCATAGTCAATTAGGTCACTAGTTAGCTGATGTTTCAATCAAAGTTACATAGTTCCATCACAAAAATCAAAAGGTCTATCACCCAGGTGTACAAATTGTATGTATTTGATGAATTTATATTTTTAAAAACACTCTGCTGAATATGACTGGGCTGTTGAACAGTCATATATTAACTTTGTCTTGAATTAATGGCCATACTGCGATTTGATTTATTTAACCCTTCAAATGCCAATGTCTTAATACAGCAACATCTTCCACTGAAGATAATATATCTTATGTGATAACGCCTTTGTCATTTCTGGTGCATAAGGGTTAACCCTTTCAATGACAAATTCCTGAAAAAGTTAATTCTGTGATTCATAGTATATATATTCTGTTAAACATTAAAAAAATTAATATGCTGGAAGCCATTGTTACCTAAGGCAGCAATGACTTCCAGCAATATTAATTTCAAAATATTCAACAGCCTTACTGTTTGTTTGCCCTGAGAATGAGATACAGGGAATATATTGGTGAATCAAAAAAGCATCCGCTGTTGTTTCTACAAGAATTCTTAATACTTACCAGATGTACTATTATGATGATGTCTATTATCTAGTCTAGCTCAAAATAAACAATTAAAAACTCCGCACTCTCCTGGTCCTGCCCATGCTGTGTCTGGGAATTACCATAGCCCCAGGTACCGAGTCAATTCCCAATCACAGTCAGATTCGTCTTATATTTGCCTTGACAAACAGCGAAAGCAGCTCAGCCTCACCTCAGCGGGGCGGCTGAGGCAGGGCCATAGTACATCTGGTAAGTATTAAGAATTCTCGTAGAAACAAAAGTGGATGCTTTTTTTATTCTACTTCGAATAATACTTACCAGATGTACTATTATGATAAACTCCGGATTTCAACAGCCAAGAAATACCGGTGGGAGGAGGTGAGGCTCGAACCAGCACTCATCTACCATCCAACAGAGAAGATTGTGAAGAGACTAGAACCCTGGCATACACTTGGGTTCTGCCATCTGACTCATAGAGTTCTAAACTTCCATGGTCTAGACCGCGCTCCCCCCTCTCTTTTGTCTGCACAAAATCCAGAGGGCTGTCAATGGGGATGCAACACCCACCAGGTGCTAGGGCAGTCCAGTAGAGTGCAAAGAAGCTACTACAACTTCTAATTTTGAAAAAATATCAGTATATCGATTAAGTTTTCAAATTGGAATGAGTCTAATGTCTGTTTGAGAGGATAAGTATACTCTTATATCAGACTATTTACTTAAGCAGTCTGATATTTCGACTGTAAGTAAATATTAATATATTATTAGTCACTTAATTAATGTAAACACTCACCATTTTGAGTGCTTGATCTTTCTTGATCATCCCAGGAGCTCGGCCCAATCCACGGTCGTTCACTGGTCATGTGCATGGCTCTTGCTCAGTGCAGGAGGAAGTAACGTGCGATGTTTGTGGTGGTGGTCGGATGTGGCTTAAATAACGTTCGACAAATTGGCGACGGCTACCAGATTAAGTGTGCTGGAGATGTCGCCAAGGTAGAAATCAGTAAATGACGACTCGGCATGCCATTGTGCTACAGACATCACCTCCTCTAATGAGACACCCGTAAAAAGGGCCGATGATGCTGCTAATGCTCTGACCTGATGGGCGTTCGCACGATCAATCTGCTTTCCTGTCGCAATTTTGTGAGACATCTGAATAGCGTCAACTATCCAACGAGAAATAGTATCTTTCGAGGCGCGCAAATGAGGAGCTTCAAGACATAACCACAGAGATTTCGGGTCATCTCTCCACTCCTCAGTACGTTTATTATACATTTTCAGACATCTGACAGGACACCAAGCAGAAGAGTTTGGGTCATGTCTGACTAAACCTGGCAAATTGATCGGTTGACATGGATATTTAAGTGACTGATTCTTTGCCAGGAAACAAAGACGTGGAAATAGTCTTAAACCTTCACCCGTGACGACAAAACGGTCTTGTTCGGCAGACAGCGCATGAATTTCGCTTCTCCTTCTCGCCGATGCTGCTGCAACCAAGAAAACTGATTTAATAGTTAACAGTTTAATATCTATAGATCTAATCGGTTCAAAGGGAGCATGCCCTAAATCCTGTAGAACAAGAGATAGATTCCATGCTGGGATAGGAATTGGCTGTCTAGGTCGCAGATTGCTCATTCCTTTAATAACTTCATTTAAAGTGTCATTCTCCACTCCTTCAATGGCCAGACTGGGAACGACTGAAGCTAATGCAGACTTATATGCTGCTAGGGTTGAAGGTACAAGTTTGTCAACTTTGTATAAATGACAGATAAAATCTGCTATGTGTTGAACAGATGCAGACAAGGGATTAATATCGCTTCCCTGGCACCATTCTGCAAATTTGTTGATTCTATAATTATATGTTTTGGTGGTTGACCCTCTTCTGGCTGAAGCGACAAACTTCGCTGCTTGCTCAGAAAAGCCACCCTCAATTGCACGCTGCTTGACAACATCCATGCAGTCAATTTCAACATTTCTGGTCTGTCATGAAGACACAGACCCTTGTTCTGAGTGATTAGATCCCTTCGTTCCGGAAGAGAGATTGGATTGCAGACCAGAAGGTCCAGTAGATCCGTAAACCAAGATCGGCCTGCCCAATGAGGGGCGATCAGTAGTACTTGGCATACCCCTTCTCTTATCTTTGCCAGAACCTTCGGGATGAGAATCGGTGGAGGATATGCATAGGCGTACATTCCTTTCCAACTCATCGCCAGTGCGTCTACTGCCAAGGCTAGTGGGTCCGGGATCGGTGACACGTATGTGACCATCTTTGCGTTTTGTTTCATCGCAAATAGATCCACATTTGGTTTGCCCCAATGTTTGAATAGAACCTCCGCTACCGATTGGTTGAGCTGCCATTCCGTCGGACGACAAACCATCCTTCGACTGAGTGCATCTGCTAGGATGTTCAGTCTTCCTGGAATGTGTGCTGCCCGAAGAATAATATTCCTCTCTTGGCACCACAGCAGAAGGTTCCAAATCATCATGCACAACTCTGGTGACCTCGTTCCGCCTTGGCGGTTCAAATAGGACACCACTGTTGAGTTGTCTGTCCTTATTAGGACAATCTTGTCTCGAATTAAATTCTCGAACTTTCGAAGTGCTAATACCACCGCTAATAGTTCGAGAACATTGATATGTTTCTGCACATTGGCCCGATCCCATTCCCCTGACACTGATCGATTGTCCAATACCGCTCCCCAACCCGTCGTCGATGCATCTGTGAAGATGGACATCTGTGGTTGAGGAGGTTGTAGAGGAACACCTCGCAGGAGATTCTGTTCTGATAACCACCACTGAAGATGGAATATCAATGGTTCTTTTACTGGAATTCTCAGAGACAACGGATCCGTTTTCTGAGACCAGAATGACATTAAATACATCTGAATCGGCCTGCGCCTGAGTGCCGCATAAGGCACCACTTTCTCCAGACACACTAGTAAACCCAGTATCCTGAGAAATTGGCGCACTGTCAGATAGGCTCCTAGAGAAATTGACTCCAAAACTGCTATCAGGCTCCTGACTCTGCTCTCCGCCGGAAAAGCTACACCGTCCCTGAGATTGACAAATATTCCCAGATAAACAAACTCCGGGGATGGAGTCAATTCTGATTTCTCTAGATTCACAATCCATCCTAGATCATTTAGTAAGGTTAAGAATACTTGAAGAGTGTTGCGCAGAGTGACTGGATTCCCCACCTTCAGCAACCAGTCGTCTATGTAAGTATGAACAGCTATGTTTCTCCTGCGAAGATAAGAAGTCATGGCGAGGACCACTTTTGTGAAGCCCCTCGGCGCTGTGGTCAAGCCGAATGGAAGTGCATTGAATTCCCAAACATTGTCTTGGAATGCAAAGCGAAGGTATTTCTGAAAAGGAATTGACATTGGAATATGAAAATAAGCATCCTTCAGATCTATCGACACTGCCAACATGCCTTTCCTCAAACCCGACATCACTGCTGCTACAGTCTCCATCTGAAACTTTGGTGACAGAATAAACTTGTTTAACGGTTTGAGATTGAGAACCGGGCTCCACCCTCTGGTGCGTTTCGGAACGAGGAACATCATTGAATAGAAGCCTGGGGATGACTGATTGCGGACTAAGTGAATCGCATTCTTCTGCTGAAGACTTTCGATTTCTGAGCAAAAGGCCTCTAGACGATCGGATTCCCTTGAAACGGGAGTCCATACTGGAGTCGAAGTTAATGGAACTAACGATTGATGGATGAGCCAGTCCGGACCGTAGCCGTTTCTTAACCATTGACAGACCAAATAATCTTGCACGACTTGTTCCCATTTGTTTGAGAACAGTTGCAGTCTGCCTCCGACGGAAGGAATCTGCACACAATTCGCGATCGATGTTGTACGAGACGATGCTAATTCGCCTAGGTGAAGATCTTCGACTCCCCTCGCTCCTGTTGTAACCGGAGCAGATCCAACCGGAAACCCGTCAGGACCGTCCCCCACAGCCACCCCGTGGTTTCTTGGCAAATGACGGTTCGGAACCACCACCACGGCTATCCTTACGGTAGCCGCCGCGGCCCGAACTGCCACCCTTCCTGTCCTCCTCATACAGCCTCTTAGTAGAGGACTTGTATGAAAAAGAACGACCAGGACCTTGAGAGCCGGATGGCCGATAGGCATCACGGCCAGTGGCGCTGCCTCTGCTGCTCCTGGCGGTGCTGTCTGTACGACTGTTGCGGCCGAGTCCTTTTCGTTGACTTCCATGACTTGCCGACTTCTTCCTGCTCCGCAATCATTGACGCGACCTTGGATAAGGCTTGCCGTGCCGAGCCGCCAAACAAGCCTGGACCAATGAATGGCGTGGAAGATAATGGAGCCCTCATCTCAGGTCCTGGTTCTAAAAAATCAAGAACCATTTTCCGTCGCTCAGCCAATGATCTTGTGATCACCCTGGCCAGGCAATCTTGCGATAGGCGCATGGTGTCCCGGATAATTCCGGGAGCAGCCTCTCGCACTACCCCCACCTTCCGCCGCGCAGGTCAGCATACCCTGCAGGACGGTACAACCGTGCGAGAGCGCCGCCATAGCAGCCCTCGCCGCATCCTCAATGAGGGTCAGCTCATTGAAAGGATCTTTGTTAGTCTGGGAAACTAACGGACGAGAACGTTCTTTAGCTTTGCCAGCCAACGGCCTATTCAGCGCCTCCCTCTCCCCGACGGAAAGCCGTGGGACCCGGGCATACTGGTGATAGGCAAGCTCCGGAAAACAGACCCTACTCCTAATCCCTTTCGGGGCCTTTGGTAATGTAAAGTCCGGCCGGACCATACAGTACGCCGCTACCTCCAACATGTCAGAGGTTAACGTATCCAAAGGCAGAGCAGGCATGGCCGAAGAGCCACTGGACAGAGCGCTAGCCGCTCGCTCTGACATCCGCTCCATCGCCGGATTGCGCTGAGATCCCTGATCTGACGCCAACCCTAGACGGCCAGACATCCATTCAAGGACCTGCACCCATTCAGCCTCGGTGGAAAATGACGACTCATCCAACAAGGGACTGCCGTTTTCATCTTCTTTCCCGCCCTTGGACGAGGCAGACACCAACGATCCATGCTGAGGACTGCGAACTTGTTTACTAGTGTAAACAATGCCCGCCAACCGTGCACTTGCGGCTCCAGTATCCAGCGACTCGTCGGATACGGACTCACTGAGATCCATCGGCTCCAGCATGGGAGCCGTGATAACAGCCGCATTACTAACGGTGGCCAACAGAAAACCGACAGAGCCCGTAGCCACCGGCGCCGGGATACCGTCCGAAGCCATCAAACACGACTCCAATGGCAGCACGGGCTGAACAAAATCTGGATGGAAAATGCCCGACGGAACGTCGACATCACCACCCGGCTGGCAAACCCGTACGTAACCCGAAGGAGAACCTTGGGACGTACTGGCTACAGCCATAACGGAAAGATCCGGCATGCCGGAATCCTCCATGAGCAAAAGCTCCTCCTCCTCTGCCATCGGCTCTTGAGCCAATATAACAGGAGGTACAGGTGCAACACCCTCCACAGCACTGACCGGACCACCGAAAGGTAGTCCTGCACCAGTCTGCATCAACGGGATCGTGGATTGCAGGGACTCAAACATGGCTTTAAACTGGGTCACCCAGACACCCAAAGCCGAGTCCATCCTCTCATTCAGGCGCTCCTCCAAACCTGTTGGCCGCCTGATCTGCCTTGGCCGCCTTGTCCCTCGCGATTCTGTCCAGACGCGCACGCCGATCACGGTCGAACTCTGCCACAAACTCCGATGACCACTTCACGCAAACATCGAACGGACTTCCCACCTTGCACTTCGCGCAAGCTACGCAGTGGTGACCAGCAAATCTCCGTTTCATGAACCGATTGCATTTGGTACATAAGGTGTCAAGGCCTTTAGCCCTCTGCGAACACAAAGCAAGAATTAAAATGCTGCACATGACATGAATGATGAGCAAATACGCACGACGACTTGATTGTAATCATAGAATTACTTAAAAACATTAACTTTCTCTTAAATTAATGATAATCAAGTTTCAAGGCAGGAAATATTTGAAATCTTTTAGAGTGAAAATTAATAAATACGGCTTGAAAAATTAACTAACCGTTAAAATAACCAAGAAAGATGTACCGATCGCTACAAACACCTTCATCAATGAAGTGAAGACTAAAGATTGGCACCAACAGAGAGCATAGATACGCCAAGCCGAAGGCAAACATAATTCATGGGCGCCGCCTTCTTGGCTTAGAGCGCATCCATCTTGAAAGGAACCGAGTCGCAAGAGAAATTACCCGAGTACCCGCATAAGGCGTAAACAGTAAAGGGTACCGGGCTGACTTCAACAATCGCTACAATTTTAAAACAATGTGCCAATTTAAGGAAATTTCAATCATTCATTACGACACGAATGTATAAATTCTAGATTGATACAACCTGCCCCCGAGATGATTTTCCTTTTTCCTCCATGATGCCGAAAGAGAACAGTCTCACAAGTCAGAAATTCCGTTCAAATTTGTAAATTTGGCTAGTTAGAAAAAAACGTGACTATCAAAGTCAGCAAAATAGACGAATCTGACTGTGATTGGGAATTGACTCGGTACCTGGAGCTATGGTAATTCCCGGACACAGTATGGGCAGGACCAGGAGAGTGTGGAGTTTTAATTGTTATTTTGAGCTAGACTAGATAATAGACATTATCATAATAGTACATCTGGTAAGTATTATTCGAAGTAGAAAGTGTTAACCCTTACCACTGACATAAATTTTCTATCCTTCAATAGCAAAGAACCTGGTGTACGTTTTTCAACAATTTTGGTGGATGATGTTGCTGTCTTTGACAGCAACATCTTCCACCAAATTTGTTGAAAAGTGAACGCCAGTTCATCATTTAATTTAATTTGAAAATTAAAAATTTTGACATCAGATTGGCAAGGGTTAAATGGCTAAGGGTTGATAAAGAGTACATATGTAATATATTCTATATACTGTAAGTGCTGACTTGCTATCATCATTTCCCTATGGGCTAACCTTGTTTCATGCTGTTGAATGGTAAAGCATAAAATCCGATAAAATCATTGCTTGAATACGGATCATAATCTTTTAGAGTGAACTTCACCAGCGCCAAATCAGGAACCTTTACCCGGAAATGGAATGTCTCATTCCATTGCGGATTGAAACCTGTAAAACATACAGCATGAATTATGGCATTGTGTTAGGTAATAGATGGACCCAACCTGTCACTCAAGTATCTGTCAAAATCAAATACGTCATGATCAAAATGACGTAACTCCATCATAAAAAATTGAAGTCTGTCACTGTCACGATTGCCTTGAATGACTACAATTTAATTAAGATTCTATTGAATATTTTGAAATTAATTTGACTGGGAGCTGTTGGAGGCAATGGGGATAAGCAGCTTGCAGTCAAATTAGTTAAATTTTCACCAGCTAAAGATGCATAGTGAGCTTGAAATTGAGATTCTGGACATTCAGGTTTCTAAGAATCAAATTGAGTTCAACACATATAAAAAGAGGATGATGCTTAGCTAGAAAAGGGAGTAGCTTGGCTAGAAATGGGAGGGACATAGCTAGAAATAGATCACTCCATTGCACCGATCTTTACTGTGTAAATATGCGAAACTTGACGCATTAGATGGTCTATGGTGCGCCATTGATTATCCCCACGTTGCCGACTTTGAACTTTTGACCCAATTCCAAACCTCAAGGGTGCGTCTAAATGTATATGTTGTATTGCACTCCGCAATCATATGGGTAACTCATCCAACGGTTTCAGAGGAGTTGTGTTACAATCAATTTCTGTAATGATAATCCCCCCCCCCTCCGCTAAAATGTTGAATATTCAAAACATAACAGCTCCAAGAGAAAGTAATTTTAAAATATTCAACAGTTCAACGTAAATCAGTCACGATTTTCCAATTTCTTTTTTAGCTAAGTATCGCAAAATTAAGATTTTTTCATTGAATATAGATACATTGAAACTTCGAAAAGCGAGCATCCCTACACTGTAGTCTATATCATTTTAGCTTGCATATCCTTGATCTTTGAGCTTAATATCTATTCAGTTTATGTATACCGTATTATAATCAGGTTTATGAAAATTTGAATAAATCATTCTCAAATTTTCTTGCAAAAACAAATTTCACATGTTTGCCTCTATGACACCGCACTGAACTGCAACATTTGACCTTTTCCTACATAAGAATGTGCAGTCAGACTCGTGATGATAAATATGGCAGATGTTTAGAAAAATAATAAAGTACACAGAATTTGTATAATAATAAGCCTACCAACGCAGGTCATTGAGCCGGTACTGGGCCACTACCGGGCCTTATTGGCCCGCTATGAGATGAGTAACCTGTCTTATCAGGGAAGCAACTAGAGATAAACATGTATGCTATAAAACACACATCAGCCTTGGGGTGAATGGAGGATTCCAGTTTATCTATTAATCATATGACGTCATAATCAACTACATGATGTGGAAGATGACATCTGTTACCTCATGAATAAAGTAGGTAAAGTCATCACTACTTAATAAAAATACAGTTGAATCATTTGAAACCAATTTGACTGTTCGCTGTGCCTATGGCAGCAACAGCGCATAGTTAAATTAGTTTCAAAATATTCAACAGCTTACCTGTAGTTTTCTAGAAATTGATAGTCAGGGAGTTCAGGGATCGATCAATGCCAAAACGAGTGAAGCGAGGGTGGAGCTTAGCTAAATATGCGTCGGGGTGGGGGTGGGAGGAGGGGGAATAGCTAAAACTGGATTCCTCCATAACTGACAGTTTGTAAGACCTGTAAGTCTTAACCCTTAAACACTTACAGGCCAGATATTCTTCGTGATGTAGTCTAAGAAAACAGTTCATGGTCATTTTAACCTACTTGTTTATGACATGGCTGACTGCTGTGTATATAAACAAACCCCTTACCATTATTATTCACCACCGTGGTCTGCACCTCCTGTAGGTCAGCGTTCACACCAAATATCTGAATTTGCACAAATGGATCGATTACCTCCCCTTTGGTACTCATGTCTGGTCGTGGTAGCTGATAACCGCTAATGACCTGGAACATACAACCAAATAGTAATCTTGAACAACGCCAAATTGTTTTAGTTACAAAAGATTGTTCAGAACTTTCTATTCGTATAGAGGAGATATTGTTCGTAACTTTGATTTGACCCTTTCATTGCTAGATTTAGTCCAGAATATCAAAATATTTGCTTATTGGATGTCCATGTGCAGGCTAAGAGAAGCCTATTTTTGACAATTTCTCAGTGGAATGACTGGCTCAATTATCGAGCCAGTCATTCCACTGGTAAATTTTCAAAAAGAGTCTTCTGGTGGCTTGCAGATGCGCATTCATAAACACCAGGACAGATGCTGGTTTGGGCGGGCTTCACGAGGAAACACAAGGTCGATAGAATGTTGGTAGCTACGGGTGAAGCGTGAAAAGTTGGCTACACTGACAAATGTTTGCTACACTACAATTACCATAAGCCTACAATGCATTCATAGACCATGTTTCATTACTGCATACAAAAACAACAAAAATTGAAATGACAGCCCGGAATAACCTTTTGTGACCGACAGACCAAGGGATATATCGGTTTATTGAGCTGCTACCCACAGCTAGAAATACATGATCTGTTGATTGATTCCGAATACTAACCCTCTAACACTCATATCATCCAAAAACCGCTTCTCCAGTGGTCTTGAGAAATGCCCATTTGCAGACCAAAAGAAGACTATTTTTTAAAATTTACCACGGGAATGACTGGTTCAATAACGGAGCCAGTAATTCCCGTGGTAAATTATCTTCTTTCGGTCATAAAATGGACATTTTCTATGAGGAAATTGAAATTTTCTTGAATAAATTCGAGAGTTAAAGGGTTAACTAGAGGCTTGGGCCCACATATGTACATGCCAAGCCAGCGAGACATTTTGGCAAACTTAAATAGAATTCCACCTAATGGAGGAATCCAGGAGCTTGTTCCATAAGGAAAACTTAACAGAGAGCTCTGCTAGAGTAGCAGAGCAGAAACAAGTTTCTCCTATGGAACGATACGTTTTGTTAGTGCTCTGCTATTTCGCGAAACATGTTTGGAGGTGACTCGCGAAAAACAAAACATGTTTTTAATCTGTGATGCAATTACATGCGAAACAAGGTCATATGTCACAGAGGCATATATATCATCATACGTGTATCGCGCAAAGGATGCTGGGATCGCGTTTTCTTAGCAAACATTATCGTTCCGTATGGAATAGTTTTGTTACAGTGCGACCTATTAAAACTACTTTTAGCATCTCTTATGGAACATAAGGCTGTTTTAGCTATGGAGAAATTGGAATCCTCCATTCTCAGATCGGATTCTGGGACATGGGATGCCATTCGGATAGCTAAGTCAAGGCATCTTACCCTACAAACATGAGTTCTGCAAGTGGTGCATAATACCCCACCATGGTGACAAACCAATGAATGAGAGATATCAGAAAATAGTGATTGCTTCCTCAGACCCAGTCAAATTACCCTATGAAGTTTTAATGCAATCCGATAGATGGTAGCAGAGTTATCGTCCAGAAATAGAGAATCTGGAACAAGGTCACTTTTCATATCACTATTATGGACCGAGTTGAAAATTATCAATTTGCACGAGCTTTAGCGAGTTCATAATAGTGATATGAAGTGACCAAGTTTGAGATTTTATTTATCATATAAACTGTAATTTTGAAATATTTGCCAATAGTTGCTGATGTGACTTTTATCTGATTTCTCATTGTTAATTTTCGTGAAATCAATACCGCCGCTGTGAGGCACCACCACTTGATAACAGATACTGAATGCGCAGCAAAATATAGTGACAAACACAAAAGCTGGCGATGTCAGCCGTAAACTACACTTTTCTTCTAAGACTATCGCAGAGCCACGGCCATCAATCGTCACTTCGCTGCCGACTGATAAACTGTCAAACGATAACATTTTGCGATGACGTTTCATGAATGACAAATAGTAGTAAAACAGTATCGTGTAGTAATCCCTACGCGTCACACTTACATCAATCAATGTTTTAATTGGTCGATTTAAATGGTTTGCGCACCCAACAGCCAATGAAAATACTCCATTGAATATGGCACGTGTGCTCGTATCGAAAAATATGGAATGGGCTAGAAGGCTTGTTTATATGATAAATAGAGTTATTATCCACAAAACAATTTCCAAGAAGGCCACCAGTGGCTGGTGGACATATTGGATTTCAGATCACCATCGCTTTCGATATGTTTTTTCCCCAGTCCTCCTATGAAGTTTCAAAGCAATCTGATAAACGGTAGTGGAGCTATCATCCAAAAACAAATTTTCAAGATAGTCACCGGTAGCTGGCGGCCATATTGGATTTTGGATCATCGTCGATTTAAAGAGGTTTCTTCCTCTGACTTAGACTAGTCATCCTATGAAGTTTCAAACTGATGCGATACACGGCAGCACAGTTATCGTGCTGAAACCACTCTGACACCCGCCTACGCAGCCGCCCGTAAAAGCCATCACATAATATCTGCCACGGTGCGTACGTGCGTGTGCATGCATGTGCATGTGTGTGCATGCGTATGTATAGGTATATAGTTTTATTCCTGTTGTGTACAGACATCTCGGAGTATCAGATGATTTAATGGTCGATTGTTTTTCATGTATATAGAGATGTAATAAATAGAACCTCAAGCTCGTTCCTATTTAACCCTTTAACACTCATATCAGCCAAAAACGGCTTCTGAAGTTGTCTTGAGAAATGAGCATTTGCAGACCAAGAGGCTTTTTTTTTTTTAAATTTACCACTTGAATGACTGACTCAATAACTGAGCAAGTCATTCCAGTGGTCAATTTTAAAAAATAGTCTCTTGGTCTGCAAATCGACATTTTCTATGAGAAAATTTTCTTGAACAAATTCAAGGGTTAAAGGGTTAATATGAAAAATATCAACCTTGATGCAGAAATGATTTTGAACTTTTTCAAATGGACATAATTTACTAGACCCAGTTGAGAATTTTTTATACTAACCCTTTGAACACTTAATTCCTGGGACCATAATTTCACAACAATCATACACCATGTAAACTGTTGAGTATGGGCGAATCTGTTTGACAAGAACCTGTTGCCGCCGTACACAACAACACCTCCTAGTCAAATTAGTTTCAAAATACTCAACAGAATTATTTTAAAGTTTTAATGGATTTTTGGAACTTGTTTTTTTCGGCTTTAAAGTGTTAAATTGAAACTTGATAAGGTCTATTTCCACAACATTCTTCCAAAACTTCCTTGGTGTAGGCCTATGTTACCCTTCAGATATGTGTCCTGTTCAGCTTGTAAGATGCTTAGTTGTCATGCTGTTAATGGTAGTGTCTGTTGAGTCTGGATGCCACAACACTGTTTGCGACCTCCTTTTAGTCTTGGGCTACACAGGGGGTACCCGGTTTGTATCCGGTTGGACAAGATCAGTTGGATATCTACCCGGTTTTGTGGAAGAACTCTATTGTTCTAGTCTTTTTGTATCAAATAGTTCGTTAAGATGTACCCGGTTTTGTGAAAAACATGCGTAGGTGTATCTGGATTAGAAAACTTTCTTTAGTTTTTTGTACCGTGTTTGTGTTGCCGATGTTATGGGTGTACATTTATCTATGCTTCAGATATGCAATAGTTTGACGACTCCTACTATGCAACTATGGTGTGAATGAAATTATTTTTAAAATATGGCAAACTTGGAATATACCCATAGTATGATTCAATCCTTTTCAATGCGAGAGGGTAAATAAGACAAATTCCCTAAATTTTTTACAAAATTACATTTTGAATATAATTTAACCCCTCTTGTGTCAACGTAACCTGTTAATGATCAAATCGACCGATAAACAACTTTGCAGTGAGCTTCAGACATGGATATTTGAAAGGCCTAGACAAGAGTATTTTTGAATATTTACCACTAGAATGACTGGCTCAGTTACTGAGCCAGTCATTCTAATGGTAAATTTTCAAAAATACTCTTCTCTCGGCCTGCAGATAGACAGCAGTTAAATAAAAACTTTAATTTGGTCTACTATTACTCCTTTAATGTTCAAGCCGGTGAAAAAAAATTCAGTGGTAAATTTACAAAAATAGTGTTCTAAAACTAAAATATCTTGAAAAAAATTGGCCATCAAAAAGTTTAATTTACATATCAAGTGGTTTTTTTAGCGCTTTAAGGCGCTGTTGGCACAAGAGGGGTTAACTGAATTATTTAAGCGTCTCAAAGGGCTGGATAGTTACTGTGAAATAACTATGGACAAGTTAACCATCAACATGCAATCTAACGCTTCCACTGCTGTTAAAATTTGCTTTAAAAATAAAATAAACTATTTAATATAGATTTGGATACTCACTTTAATTGTTAACTTGCGTGCCCATTCTGCGGGGAAAGGGCCCTCAGGGTTGAATCTGTACCCAGTGCCTGATGAAGAGAACATATTAATTTATTTCGTACAATGGAGGGACTTCTAGCCACGCCCAGTTCTCTGCCTACTTCTTACATGTGTTTGAATACATTTGAATCTTTAAAATCTCATTTCCAAGAGTGTGAATCAGCAGGTATACTGTTGAATATTTATAAATTAATTTGACTGGTTCTGTTGTTGTATATGACAGTGACAGCTTCCAGTGATATCAGTTTCAAAATATTCAACAGAATGTTCATTAAATTGAAAAATCATCAACATCATACCATTTAGACACTTTCATGATAGACTTTTCATTTTTCGCGACGAAGCTACATCGCTTTGATTATGACGTCAGATAACATGTGACATATTTGATCATGACGTCAGATACCTGAGTGACACATTGGATCCCTTAATTAGAATTAACTTGTGTAGGAAAATACAATTTTTATTTCAGCTCTACCCTGTGTTTTTTATGAACGATAGTAGCGCTCATATTGTAGTCTATTTATATACTGCTCATAGACTGCTAGTGGCTTCCTAGTCATGTTAGTTTAAGCAAAACTTGAATGGAGACTTAAGCCATGCTTCATTTTCAGTCATTGTCTTATCTTAACTTGCCAAGAAGAGGTTACAATATCGGTTTTCTGACTGATACCTGTATGCCCACCAGGCCTATACATATGTCCAGAATTTGAATTCTTCACAAATATCACAGAACGTATTTGGATGTAGGCCTTAGTTGTTTGAAAAGTAGTGATTCACCACTTCCTGATGAAATTCTTGCATATTAATGCTGTGTCGATATGCTACTAAGAGAAATCTATTCATCCCCACCCAGATAAAGCAGTGGCGTGTTAAATATTGATCACTAACCAATTTCCTGTGATATCAGTCAGACTTAGGAACTGCCAATCAAAGATCTAGACTACCACAGAGCTACTCACGTACAATCGTTGGCACAGATCAACATTTAAAGCCGAGCAATTCAACCAGTAGTAGCATACTAGATCTGATCAAAATGTCAATCAGTGTCAGGTGTAAATCTGCCAATGAATCCTACTAGAATTGAAGATTTATATATTTATCCACACCCATGGTCAATTTATAGTTTGATATATTAATGTCTATTTTTATCTATATGCGGGATATTATATATATACTTACAGCAGCAATGCAATCTACGTCTACAGATTTACCAATGGACCTTTCTACTTTATCCATCCATCATATGTATATCACAAACGCATATTTGAAAACGGACTATGCGTTGGTGTACAAATTTTATGTCTTTACTATTTAACAAATATTCTGTTGAATATTTTGAAACTAATTTGATGGGGCGCATGCAGTCAAATTAGTAACAAAATATTCAACAGCTAACCTGTATAGTTTTCAGGAAATTGAGTTAGGGCATTCGGGGATCGATCAATCCCAACATGGCCAAGTGTGGGTGGAGCTTAGCTAGAGGTGCATGGGGCGTGGCTAAAACTGGAAAGGTCCATTCTAGTATCTACATAGTAATATAGTCATATCAATTGTAAATGAGACAATGTACTGACCTGGTAGAAGAAGCCTGGGTTTAAGAACATACCCACAGCCACCATTATCCCAAAACCGGGCGTGATTCAAATGCATTGGTTCATCGTGAGTCTGGAAGTTTAAAGCCACTAAAAGATAAACACATATATTTTTAACTTTCCCCCTTAGATGTTTTATTTATAAATACAGATAGATTCCCAGCTTCCATTATGCAGGTATCATCATCTCAATAACATGCAATGGATGAATCCACTTTTAGCTATGCCTAGGCTTGCATGATTATCCGATATTGTCGAATATCGTGATTTTTTTTTCCCAGCTACAATTTCTTGCCACCTTACTGTACACCTCAAAACCACCATCACAGGAGTGAAATTATTGCCTGTGATGTCATAAATATTGCATATTTTTAAATAAACATGGTTTATAAAATCAAAATGAATCCTAAATTTGAAATTAAATGGCGTCGCGAAAATATTTACAGCAGGTGAGAAGTGGTGCGTTCACAAATATAATAACTAAATGAGATGGTCTCCACGCTTTGGCAAGCAGGATTAACTGTCCCAGAGGTTCCTGAAGGCTACGTACTATTAGTAAATGGGTACTCGGTAAATGCAGATCGATCTAAGGTACAGTACAGCCGACGCTCGCTCTAAATATGGAAAATTAGTGTAATTCCTAATATCACATGATTTGCATGTCAAATTTTAGGATTCATTTTTTATGCAATATACGATGATTATAACAGAACACGCATTATTTAGGTTGTCCAATATAATAATTTCATTCCTGCAATGATGGACAAGGTCTCCATATCATTAAGTCAAGGTGTAAGGCGACAAGAACGTATACCGGGAAATTATGTCCTATTTTTGTGTTATTAATGATTTAATTAATGATTTAAAGGTGGGAAGAAAATGAAGAGAATTGGCAGGAAAATGAGAAATACTAGCTTATGTGATACATAGAATTTCAAACATGTTGCCACTTTGCATCAAATCTACAACAAACAAGCCGACAAACATAAAGAAAAACAAATGCATTAGTCCGGTTTACACTCTGTGGGAAAGTAATGATAACACACATCACTGTCATGGAGGGATCCGATCTGTCACCCAAGTATCTGATCTCATAATCAAGTACATCACTAGTTAGCTGATGTCACAATTCATGAATCCATTTCCTCACTCAATCATATGACATCATAATCAACCACGGGACGTGTATGCTGTTGTCACAATTATGACTTCATGAATGATTCGATTAAGCCCATTTTTAACACTTAATAGACACGTTGTACGAACTGTATGTTTTAGCCATTTAAGAAACATGCTGTTGAATATTTTGAAACTAATTTGACTGGGTGCTGTTGCTGCTTATTCCAACAATAGTGAGGCGTGGGTGGAGCTTAGATAGACATGGGCTGGGTATAGTTAAAACTTGAAAGGTCCATTAAAATGATGTATAGCTACGCAGCGAATTTACACTTCTGTTTGATATTTTCAGACTAATTTGATTGGGAGCTATCGCTGCCTCTAGTCAAATTGTTTCAAAATATTCAAGAGTTTACCTGTGTAGTTATCTTAAAATTTAAATTCACAGAATTTAGGTTTCAATGTTTCAAATCGATTTCAACATGCATAAAAAGTGTGCAAACTTAAGAAGTGGACGGGGTGGGGTGGGGGTGGGGGTAGATGGCTAAAATGTGTGGGGCATAGCTAGAAATGGATAACTCCATTGATGCTAAGCAGATAACTAATGGCAAACAGCGCTGAAATAATGACAAACAGTGGCGCAAAACTTGTCAAATATAAGAATCTAGATATACACGAAACTATGATGGGACAATATACAATGTTCCTTACCAATCTGTGAACCAACATTCCATAGAGGCACTGGATTATAGTTGCTGGAATCAGTCCGTTTACCAGCCGGGTATATGCGTACCATCTGATGCTGTGTGTGTCGGACATACTCTGTACCGTCGTCCTCGCTTAGCTTCATGGCTTTGCTCTCGGTCAGTGACGACATCTCCGCAAAATGGCCTTTTATCAAGAACATAGTGACAATATAACAATGATACATTAGCTTATGAAGGGTTTTATGGTGAAAAAAATATTCCCATTAGTGCGAGGGAGACTACTCTTTACATAAATGTTTACATCTGGAACACAAAAGGAGAGTAGTCTCCCCTTGTCTAGCTTATATATATATATATATATACACCTGTGCAAAAGTTAAGCACCACCCTATTTTTACGCACATGCGAGGGTATATTCATGTGCTATGAAGTAAACGAAATCTAGGATTTCTTTTTTCACGAGAGAGTTGATACTTACCTCCCTAATACTTTTGATATTGCTAAATATCGGCTTTCACTCAATAAAACACTCAGATTAAAAACAGTTAGGTGCCCCTACTGGGCAGGGAGTCAGAGGTAGTCCGGCGGATGCTCGCCCCACCACCGCGCATGCGCCGACTACTACTTCCTCTGGCTCATTTATTGGCTAACACATGCAACTACCAAGAGCCTGAAGACCGAGCCTCTGTGGGGCGGAGAGGCCGGGTCAGTATCTAGGGAGGTAAGTATCAACTCTCTCGTGAAAAAAGAAATCCTAGATTTCGTTTATTTCACATCAAGAGTATACTTACCTCCCTAATACTTTTGATATTGCCAGAATTCGAAAGTGAATCTGGCGGGAGGGAGGCGAGGTCAAAAGACCAGCTCTTCCCTATACGCTTTCAAGCGTTTTAAGGCACTTATGACGTCTGAAACTGTGTGAAAACACAGTCAGGATTTGATAAACCATCGGATAACACAACCGATGCCTGAGAGATGACCGATTTGTCATATGCGCTCCCCCCCCCTCCCTTGGGAGGAAGATTAAATGACCTCAATGTCCTACACGCTCTCTTCGTACTAGTGCTAAGTACTATAGGACAGAGACGAAAAGGCTCCATTTTCGTATACTCTCTATAAAGAACCACAACCCACATAAACCATCACCATATTAATAACACTGGGTAACGTGACAATACAAACAATGAACAACACATGAACAAGACTGACCTTGTTGTCCTAGGAAGCTGTCATCATGACTCCAGCAGAGAAGGATGATACAGTCCCGACAAGTGGTTGTCACCGTCGCTGAATGGCGAAGTATATAAGCAATGCGGAGGCACTCTTCACAAACATAAAGCGGTTATTGTTTCAAAATCGACAAGGCGAGAGGGTTAGAGGTGTCACGGAGGTAATGGTCTGTAAAACTAGACTCACAGTGCCACTGAGCCACTGACATAATATCATCCACAGGGACCCCATTAAAAAGGGCAGTGGATGTCACGACACCGCGGACACTGTGAGCCTTGGCCACGTCAACCTGTCGCCCGGTGGCGGATTTGTGACAAAATTGAATACATTCCACAATCCACCTAGAAATGGTGTCCTTAGACGCCCTACCATGGGGTTCAATATATGACAACCATAACGCTGACTGGTCGGTACGCCACTCCGAAGTACGCTGTTTGTACCGGAGCAGCGCCCGTACGGGGCACCATACTTTAGAATTAGGATCATATCTAGTTAAAGATGGCAAAAAAATAGGTTGACCTGGATATTTCAATGACTGATTTTTAGACAAGAAATTAATCCTAGGTAGAAGCTTAAGGCCTTCCCCTGTAACCACAAAACGGTCAACCTCGGCTGATAAGGCGTGAATTTCACTCCTACGCCTAGCCGAGGCCGCAGCAATTAAAAATACAGTTTTAAGAGTTAACATTTTCATAGAAATGGAACTAAGTGGTTCAAAAGGCTTATCACCTAGTACCTGGAGCACCAGTGATAAACTCCAAGACGGAATCAGTGGAGGATTCCTTGGTCTTAGATTGCCCATGCCTTTAATTAATACATTTAATGTACTTACTTCATCACTCCCCCTATTAGCCAAGCAAGGAATAACAGTCATTAAAGCTGACTTATAACCAGCAATAGAGTTAGGCTTGAGGCTATAGGCATCATATAGGTGACAGAGGAAATCAGCCACTACCTGAATAGATGATTCCATTGGATCAATACATCTTTTTGAGCACCATTCTGCAAATCTGTTGATTTTATAATTATATGCTCTGGAGGTTGACCCCCTCCTGGCTTTGGCCATAAACATGGCCGCTTGCTCAGAAAAGCCCTCCTTAATTCTAGATTCCTTGACAACATCCACGCAGTCAATCGGAACATTGACGGATTGTCGTGAAGGGCCTTGCCCTGGAAGATAAGGTTGTCCATCAGAGGCAGCGGAACCGGATTGCAGACCAGAAGGTCCAGCAGATCCGTATACCACGATCGGCTTGGCCAATCCGGGGCGAGCAGAAGCACTTGGCACTCCTGCTGCCTGATTTTCTGAAGCACCTTTGGAATCAGGATTGCTGGGGGGAATGCGTATGCATACATTCCCTCCCAGCTGATAGCTAACGCATCTGTTGCGAAAGCGCTTGGGTCTGGAATCGGAGAGACGTACGTCGTCATCTTCGCATTCTTCTTCATTGCGAACAAATCTATGTTGGGTTTCCCCCAATGGTCGAACAGACGATCCGCCACACATTGATTTAGTTGCCATTCCGTGGGTAAAACACTCATCCTTCGGCTCAATGAGTCTGCTAGCAGATTTAACCTCCCCGGAATATGAACTGCTTTCAAGGTGATCCCATGATCCAGGCACCAACAAAGCAGTCCCCATGTCATCATACAGAGACTGGGCGACTTCGTTCCGCCCTGGCGGTTTATGTAAGTCACTACTGTTGAGTTGTCTGAACGAATTAGAACAATCTTGCCCTGAACTTTCTGTAAGAAATGTTCCAGGCCCAGGACTACTGCTCTTAGCTCTAGTAGATTGATATGTTCCTTGGACTGATCCAGATCCCAAAGCCCTGATACTGTGGACTCTTCCAGACAAGCTCCCCACCCCTCCATCGATGCATCTGTATACACAGTCACCTGAGGGTGGGGAGGGGTTAGCAAAACCCCCAGCAAGAGATTCTCTGTATTCAACCACCATTGCAGGTGGTGAATCAGAGGCGCCAACACCGGCACGTTCGAGTCCAGCGAACCTGAACTCTGGGTCCACTGTGTCATGAGAAACAACTGGATCGGACGCCTGCGCAAGGCGGCCTGTGGAATGACTGGTTCCAAAGAAACCATCAAGCCCAGCATTCTCAAGTAAACCCGTGCCAGGACATGACGACTGTCGCACACCGACTGAATTACCGAGATGAGTACTTGAACCCTCTCCTGAGTGGGGTACACATACCCCGTCTCCAGATCGAAGAACATGCCCAGGTAAACAAACTTCTGGGATGGAGTTAGCTCTGATTTCGGGAAATTGATTATCCAGCCCAAGTCCGAGAGAGTTTTCAAAACAATCACCAGATTGGCGGACAACGATTCCCGGGTGTGTGCTTTCAATAGCCAGTCGTCTATGTACGTGTGGACTGCTATGCTTCTCCTGCGGAGGTATGCAGTGATCGCGAGAACCACACGGGTGAAGACCCGAGGAGCCGTGGAAATTCCGAAGGGTAACACCCTGAATTCCCACCGCCGGCCCTGAAATGCAAATCTCAGGAATCGACGGAAACTCCTCTCTATGGGAATGTGGAAATAAGCATCCTTCAAATCTATCGACGCTGTCCACATCCCTCGCTCTAACCCCGCCAACACCGAGCGCACAGTCTCCATCTTGAAACTGGGTGTCTCGATGAACTTGTTCAACGGCTTGAGGTTGAGAATCGGCCTCCACCCTCCGGTGTTTTTTGTTACTAAGAACAGGGTTGAATAGAAGCCCGGGCACCTCTGTGCCGGCTGAATGGCTTCTTTTAGTATGAGGGAATTTATTTCCTCCTCTATACACAACCTCTGATCCGGATCCCGTGGAATGGGAGTCCAGATCGGCGCGAGAGACAGTCGCGATGGCGGGCCTGTCACCCAGTCGGGACGATACCCGACCGAAAGCCATCGCAAGACTAAACGGTCCTGAGTCAACCGCTTCCACTCTGGCAAGCGGGCGGCCAAACGGCCGCCCACCGGTCCACCTAGGGATAGAGGTGGACATAAGGAGGGCCAGAGTGGCACTGTTCTCTCGGCCTGCAACACCGGAGTGGTTCCCACCGCGGTAACCAGGCCATCAGGCCCGATTACCGCGACCAGATCCCCGCGCGCCCCGCCCAGCGCCGCGCGCACCACGGTGCGCGGGCTGCTGTCTGGCTGGGTGCGGCTGGGGAGCCTGCGCCCCCCTCACTGCTGGCCGAATCGCCCGTGGCCTAGGCCTACGTTGCGACGGTGGCTGGCCCCTGACCTGGCCAGCACCACCTCGAGCCTGCAGAGGACGATACGCAGGGGGTGCCGCGCGAACACGCTCCCGCCGGAGCACCTCAAATTGTTCCCGCAGCGCCCTCTGGTTATTAACCAGAGTGACCGTCTCCTGGAGGTGCCTGCATCCCTCACCTCCAAAGAGACCAGGACCTGTCATAGGCGTCCGCAGCAGCCTATTATACAGGTCCTGGGACGGGCACAGATTGTCAAGTGCAAACGTGCGCCTCGCCCGGACACTTCTGGTTACCGCCCGCGTCAAACAGTCCAAAGCCAGGTTGATACCATCCTGAATGGCTCTCTGGACTGTCACCGGGCTAGGTTGGCGTGATGCGGAAGCCGCTACCACCCCTTGTAGCAGCTGGGAAACGTGGGATAGAGCGGCAATCGACGCTCTCCCACTCTCCTCCGCATCCCGCAGCGCGGCATTTGCCGAACGCAACGCGTTCGAGCACAAGACTCCCGTGTCAGAACGGGAGCCTGGCCGCGCATCTTCGCCCAAAGCCGCGCGATCATCAACGCTCGGCTTTGGCACCACACCGTACCGCTGGTAATCCAGGGGCACGATGCGGCACCGCTTCGCCACCTCGCGAGGGGCCTTCGCGAGACGTCCATTCACCTTAATGGACGCCTCTGCCGCTTCGAACATGTCCACGACATGCTCAGCAAGCGGCAGAGATGGCATAGCGGTAGCCGCCGGCCTACCAGCTAACCACGGCCTATGGTCACGCTGGCTAGCCGGCAGCTCCACGGGTAGATCTGGCCGAACACTCACCAGCCACTGGCAAGCGTCCGACCAATCCTCCTCCGTGGCTAACTGCGAGCGCTCTACTAGACGAGGGCCTTCGTCTTCCTCCAGAGCACTCGCAGTTGATGTCGACGGCGGGTAAGCTGATACCCCTGGCAAGCCTGGAAAAGCATGCGGGCCCGAGAGAGCAGGCATGCTAAAATCCGCGGCTTGACCAGGAGCAGGCGCCGTGGCAGAGCGCGGGGTAAACACCGCTCTACCACGGGTCTGACCAGCACCAGCCATACCATCGGCAAGCCGAGGTATGCGGTATCCGTGGTCAACAGCACCGCCCGGGGACACCCTCTGGACCGTGAAATCTACTCCTGCGTGAGTAGAACCATGGAACACGTCGCCTGCATTCCCCGCGAGGGGTGCACAGACGTCGTATTCCATGGCCACGTCCTCAGAAGGCGACCCCAGCAGGAGATCCTCTTCTTCCTGGCCAGAAAGATTAGACTCCGGGTCAGCAAAGAAAGCTAACCCGGACTGGCCAGGAAAGGTGCCATAGGAGGGTTTGGCACCTTCGGCGCGCGGATACCCGGGGTCTGATGAGCAGACCGCGGGTCCCAGCAACAACCGTTGTCCACGGCCCCTCGGCGCGGCGCCATGCCTGCTGCCAGGGCCTTGGACTGCCCCCAACAAAGGGGCCACCTCTGAATCCACAACCGGACCGGACCTAAAGAGACCGGATTCAGAGGCGGGGATCACCTGCTCGTAAGCAGATGCCGAGGACAACAAAGGAGCTGGCCCAGGGAGCATGCCACGAAGCAACTCTGGGACCAGATCCTTTATTGTCCTCTGCATCTCTTGCAACATTTCGGACCTGAAGGCCTCCATATCCACCGCGGATGAGGCCTTCTTCTTACCCTTCTTACACACTTTCTCCTTCTTCTTCCTCTCTTCCTCCATTACCTTCTCCCTTGCCTGCAATGCGAGAAAATCAGACATTAATTCGCCCCCCCATAGCTTACATACGTCGCACTTCAGCAACGGTCCACAGGGACTGCAGCTGAAGCACAAGTGCGGGACGAAGCGGCTTTTCAGAAACCTCCCGCAGGACGGGCAACCAGGTCTCTGAAACAGGACAAAGGACAGGGACAATGAGCAAGATAGTTAAGGTTAGCAAACTCAAAACCAACTAAAAAGAGAGGACAGGATCTCAAGATCAGAAATCAAGAAGAACCAGCCATGGACAAAACGTTAATTGTTAATAAAAAGGCCAAGGCCGATTATGACGTCATCACTCTCGTGACCAAATTAATCGATCCGCAACAAGCACCAAGAGCAAGAACGAATTGTATAAGTAAAAACGGAACATTTCCGTTGAATTGGCATTTCGAGTACACAACAATCAGATATACAGAGATAACTCCTTCCAATTCTAGTATTGGCAAAAAGGGAAATTATCTCCCCTTTTGTTTACATTATAATTAGATACCTGATCCTTGTATAGACAAACCATCCAACGTGATGAACCGGAGAACTCCACCATAGTACGCCTCTACATTCTCTCCACCTCAGGGGAAGGAATTGGAGCAAGAGGGCAAAGTGAGAAGACCTTTATAACAGGCCTCCAACTCACTGAACATAGATCTTTTGGTTAGATAACCTAACAGTATTAGTAGGAAATGGAACCGTGGTGGAGAGAAAACATATCCTCTTGTGCCGAAAAGTCCACCAAAGCTTCTATGCGATACCTGTGGACAAAACACAAAGAGAAATGAGACATATGAAGCACCATGTTGTAAAAACGCAACATAATCAGGCGCTAATCACGGTAAGCGCGAGTCCCGGAAATACATTAAACCGGGACAAAACACGCTAGCATATCAAAGAATTCACCTGATAAAGCGATCCCGCTCCTTCTAGAGGCGAATCCTCCCTTTCCGACATGCTTCCACCAAAAATAAACGTCAAACGTGAGCGAAAAACAAGGCAACGCGCAGAAAAGTATGAAAATAACAAAACCGCATGTAACCCTTTGCCAATAAATGAGCAAAGAGGAAGTAGTAGTCGGCGCATGCGCGGTGGTGGGGCGAGCATCCGCCGGACTACCTCTGACTCCCTGCCCAGTAGGGGCACCTAACTGTTTTTAATCTGAGTGTTTTATTGAGTGAAAGCCGATATTTAGCAATATCAAAAGTATTAGGGAGGTAAGTATACTCTTGATGTGAAAAAAGCAATAGCATAAACATTTATGTACCCATCCATCTTAGTGCAAGAGGTAATAATGCAACTAGAGGAATGCTGATTATGATGGTGGGGAAACACTGTATGTTTTTGTTTGAACTTGAAAACGAGGCCTGAATATGGTTACGTTGACACAACTGACAACTATTGCCCTACAGTTGACACACGTGGCTAGATTGTCATTAATGGTGTCTGAAAACGAAGTTTAACATCTGTGCACGAGTTTGAGACTGTCATTATTAATACCGGGTATATCCACCTTGTGCCTGGATGACGGCCTGGACACGACGTCTCATGCTGGTCACCAACCGACTGATACGCCATTGTGGTATTCGTTGCCATTCAAGATGGAGTGCGTCTGTTAATTCCTGTAGGTTCTGCACAGGAGGATCCCTCCTTCTCACCATGTTTCCCAGAATGTCCCAGATATTCTCAATAGGGTTCATGTCAGGGCTCCTTGCTGGCCATGGTAGGGTTTCGATGGCATTCTGGCGGAGGTATTCATGCACAGCTCTAGCACGATGTGGTCGGGCGTTGTCATCCATGAATATAGGGTGGGTTCCAGGTGCATGATTTACAAAATGAGGGACCACAACTCTATCCAGTATGGAATCTTGATATCTTTGTCCATTTAGTGTTCCAGGTACAGTCAACAGATCCAACTTACAATCAAATGAGATGCACCCCCATATCATAACGGAACCTCCACCAAATGGAACTTCTTCCATGATGTTACGTTGGTCGTACGCCGTGCATCTGGACCTCCATACACGAGTTCGACCATCTGTGGCATGAAGCAGGAACCGACTTTCATCGGACCAGTGTACCCGTCTCCAGGATCTCATGTTCCAGTGTCTTCTTTCGTTGCACCACCTCAGACGCTCCTCTTTGTGGTGTGCAGTGAGGAGAGGACGTCTGACAGGTCTCCTAGCTTTCATGCCAGCAGCATACAGTCTCCTTTTGACGGTAGACATTGACACTCTATTGCGCGTTTCCCATTGCTTGCTGAGCACTCTGCTGTTGGTGAATGGAGATCTCCTAACAAGGCGTACTAGGGCTCGATCATCACGGGCAGTAGTCTTCTTCGGTCTTCCAGATCTAGGCCTGTCCTTCACCTCGTTAGTTTGCCCATGTTTTGCAATCAAACGACTGATTACAGTATGGTTAATGTTCAGCTGTCTGCCAATCTCTCTGCATGACATACCAGTGGTATGCATGCCTATGATTTGCCATTTCACACGATCACTTAACCTTCGTCTTGCCATAGCGGTTCACAATCAAGAGCTAATTCTCTCTGTACAAATAAACCACGGTCATGAACACAAAATTCCTAATCTTGTCGCCTAAATCTGTATGTAATGTTCTACACCTCAAACTGGACTTTTACATAACTGAACACGTGTGCTGTTTCCCGCCACGCACGGACATCAAGCGGCGTGAAGTCATGCATGCATGTGCATTTCGTACTTGGAATTATGTCAGCTAACGCGGGGACAAAAAGTATGGCAGCCTAGTTGTACCATCATGTTTCTACGTTCTATTGTTTTTGCTGGTGCTTAACTTTTGCACAGGTGTATATATATATATATATATATATATATATATATATATATATATATATATATATATATATATATATATATGGACATAGATCATTAACTCTTAACCCGTACAAGTCCAGACACGGCGCTTTGAGGACTGGGATACCTCTAAGGCAGCAACGGGTTCAAGTTTAAATACATTTGAAGATGCCAGTAATGAACTGTTCTGCAACTTCATTAATTGATGAATGCAGTTTATCGATCAATAAAATGACATCATAATCAACAGTCATATTTAGGCTGACATCATAATCAATTACACTATGAATGACATAATTAAGTGTGCCATATCTGACGCTTAATAGTCTGTCAAGTTGCACAAATTGTAGGTCTTTACCATTTAATAAATATGCTGTAGAATATTTTGAAACTAATTTGACTGAGCACTGTTGCTGCCATAGTCAAATTAGTTTCAAAACATTCAGCAACTTACCTGTATACTTTTCTGAAAATTGAGATTCAGGGACTGCAGGAATAGATCGATCACAACATGGGTGAAGTGTAAGTGGAGCTGAACTTGAGATGGGCAGGGCATAGCTAAAACCAGATTCTTACATTGTCTTAAAACTTAGAGATGGGAATGCCAAAGGGTAAAGGTTTAATGGCTACATGTATGCATACTATTACATGTAGTTACACCAGTATTTTGGCCGGGGGTGGGTTGCGGGTTACTAAACGAAATCTAGGATTTCTTTTTTCACGAGAGAGTTGATACTTACCTCCCTAATACTTTTGATATTGCTAAATATTGGCTTTCACTCAATAAACACTCAGATTTAAAACAGTTAGGTGCCCCTACTGGGCAGGGAGTCAGAGCGTAGTCTGGCGGATGCCAGCCCCACCACCGCGCATGCGCAGACTAGCACTTCCTCTGACTAGATTATTGGCTGACACACATGCAACTATTAAGAGCCTGAAGACCGAGCCTCTGTGGGGTGGAGAGGCCGGGTCCGTATCTAGGGAGGTAAGTATCAACTCTCTCGTGAAAAAAGAAATCCTAGATTTCGTTTATTTCACTTCAAGAGTATACTTACCTCCCTAATACTTTTGATATTGCCAGAATTCGAAAGTGAATCTGGCGGGAGGGAGGCGAGGTCAAAAGACCAGCTCATCCCTATACGCTTTTCTGCGTTTAAGGCACTTAAACTTCTGAAACTGTAAGAAAAAACAGTCAGGATTTGACTAACCATCGGATAACACTACCGATGTATGAGAGATGACCGAATGTCACATGCGCTTCCCCCCCCCCCTCCTCCCTGGGAGGAAGAGTCGCCTGACCTCAATGTCCTATACGCTCTCAACGTACAAGTGCCATGTACTACAGGACAGAGACGAAAAAACTCCATTTTCGTAACTCTCAACACTGAACCACACAAATACACAAACCATCACCATATTAATAACGGGTAATCGTGACAATACAATCAACAACGGACAACACATGAACAAGACTGACCTTGTTGAAAATGGCTGCTGACATCATCTTCCCATTGGTAAAGACTGATGCAGGCCCAAAAAAGTGGGTGTTTCCATAAATTAATTGTGAAATATATAAGTAATGAGGAAAAACCTCCTCAAAAAATATAAACCGAGTTATTTTTTCAAAATCGACAAGGCGAGAGGATTAGAGGTGTCACGGAGATAATGGTCTGTAAAACTTGACTCACAGTGCCACTGAGCCACCGACATAATATCATCCACAGGGACCCCATTAAATAGGGCCGTGGATGTCACTACGCCGCGGACACTGTGAGCCTTGGCCACGTCAACCTGCTTCCCGGTGGCGGATTTATGGCAAAACTGAATGCATTCCACAATCCACCTGGAAATGGTGTCCTTAGAAGCCCTGCCATGGGGTTCAATATATGACAACCATAACGCTGACTGGTCGGTGCGCCACTCCGCCGTACGTTGTTTGTACCGGCGCAGCGCCCGGACGGGACACCATGCTTTAGAATTAGGATCATATCTAGTTAAAGCAGGCAAAATAATAGGTTGACCTGGATATTTCAACGACTGATTTTTAGCCAAGAAATTAATCCTAGGTAGCAGCTTAAGGCCTTCCCCTGAAACCACAAAACGGTCATCCTCGGCTGATAAGGCATGAATTTCACTCCTACGCCTAGCCGAGGCCGCAGCAATTAAAAACACAGTCTTCAGTGTTAATAGTTTCATAGAAATGGAACTAAGTGGTTCAAAAGGCTTATCACCTAGTACTTGAAGCACTAGCGATAAACTCCAAGACGGAATCACAGGTGGATTCCTTGGTCTTAGATTGCCCATGCCTTTAATTAATACATTTAATGTATTTACTTCATCACTTCCCCTCTTAGCCAAGCAAGGAATAACAGACATTAATGCTGATTTATAACCAGCAATAGAGTTAGGCTTGAGGCTATAGGCATCATAGAGGTGACAGAGGAAATCAGCTACTACTTGAATAGATGAATCCATTGGATCAATACATCTTTTTGAGCACCATTCTGCAAATCTGTTGATTTTATAATTATATGCTCTGGAGGTTGACCCCCTCCTGGCTTTGGCCATAAACATGGCTGCTTGCTCAGAAAAGCCCTCCTTAATTCTAGATTCCTTGACAACATCCACGCAGTCAATCTGAACATTGACGGATTGTTGTGAAGGGCCTTGCCCTGGAAGATAATATCGTCCATCAGAGGCAGAGGAACCGGATTGCAGACCAGAAGGTCCAGCAGATCCGTATACCATGATCGGCTTGGCCAATCCGGGGCGATCAGAAGCACTTGGCATTCCTCTTGTCTGATTTTCTGAAGAATTTTTGGAATCAGGATTGCTGGAGGGAATGCGTATGCATACATTCTCCCCCAGCTGATAGCTAACGCATCTGTTGCGAAATCGCTTGGATCCGGAATCGGAGAGACGTACGTCGTCATCTTCGCATTCTTCTTCGTTGCGAACAAATCGATGTTGGGTTTCCCCCAATGGTCGAACAGACGATCCGCCACACATTGATTTAGTTGCCATTCCGTGGGTAAAACACTCATCCTTCGGCTCAATGAGTCTGCTAGCAGGTTTAACCTTCCCGGAATATGAACTGCTTTCAAGGTAATCTGGTGATCCAGACACCAACAAAGCAGTTTCCATGTCATCATACAGAGACTGGGCGACTTCGTTCCGCCCTGGCGGTTTATGTAAGTCACAACTGTTGAGTTGTCTGAACGAATAAGAACAATCTTGCCCTGAACTTTCTGTAAGAAATGTTCCAGGCCCAGGACTACTGCTTTTAGCTCCAGTAGATTTATATGTTCCTTTGACTGTTCCAGATTCCAAAGCCCTGATATCGTGGACTCTTCCAGGCAAGCTCCCCAGCCCTCCATCGATGCATCTGTATACACAGTCACCTGAGGGTGGGGAGGGGTTAGCAAAACCCCCGGCAAGAGATTCTCTGTATTCAACCCCCATTGCAGGTGGTGAATGAGAGGCGCCAACACTGACACATTCGAGTCCAGCGAACCTGTACTCTGGGTCCATTGTGTCATGAGAAATAACTGGATCGGCCGCCTGCGTAAGGCGGCCTGAGGAATGACTGGTTCCAATGAAACCATCAACCCCAGCATTCTCAAGTAAACCCGTGCCAGGACATGACGACTGTCGCACACTGACTGAATTAATGAGATGAGTTTCTGAACTCTCTCCTGAGTAGGATAAACATATCCTGTCTCTAGATCGAAGAACATCCCCAGGTAAACAAACTTCTGGGATGGAGTCAGCTCTGATTTTGGGAAATTGATCATCCAGCCTAAGTCTGTGAGAGTTTTCAAAACAATCTCCAGATTGGCCGACAAACTTTCCCGGGTGTGCGCTTTCAACAGCCAGTCGTCTATGTACGTGTGGACTGCTATGCTTCTCCTGCGGAGGTATGCTGTGATCGCAAGAACCACACGGGTGAAAACCCGAGGAGCCGTGGAAATTCCGAAGGGCAACACCCTGAATTCCCACTGTCTGCCCTGGAATGCAAATCTCAGGAAGCGACAGAAACTCCCGTGGATGGGGATGTGGAAATAAGCGTCCTTCAAATCTATCGACGCCGTCCACATCCCCCTCTCCAACCCCGCCAACACCGAGCGCACCGTTTCCATCTTGAAACTGGGCGTCTCGATGAACTTGTTCAATGGCTTGAGGTTGAGAATCGGTCTCCACCCTCCGGTGCGTTTTGTTACTAAGAACAGGGTTGAATAGAAGCCCGGACACCTTTGTGCCGGCTGAATAGCTCCTTTTTGTACGAGGGAATTTATCTCCTCCTCGATACACAACCTTTGCTCTGGATCTCTCGGAATGGGAGTCCAGACTGGCACTAGAGACAGTCGCGACGGCGGGCCTGTCATCCACTCTGGATGATACCCGACGGAAAGCCATCGCAAGACTAAACGGTCCTGAGTTAACCGTTCCCACTCTTGCATGTGGTCGGCTAGCCGGCCTCCCACCGGTCCACCTAGGGACCGCGGTGGACACAAGGCATGCAAGAGCGGCACTGTCTCCGTCGCCATACACACCGGAGTGGTTCTTACCGCGGTAAGCGTCCTGTCAGGACCGATAACCACGCCCAGATCCTCGCGCGCCCCGCCCCGCCCCGCGCGCACCTTGGTGCGCGGGCGGCTGCCTGGCTGACGGCGCCTGAGGAACCTGCGCCCCCCTCGCTGCTGGCCGAATCGCACGCGGCCGAGGCCGACGCTGCGACGGTGGCTGGCCTCTGACTTGGCCAGCACCACCTCGAGCCTGCAGGGGACGATACGCAGGGGCCGCGGCGCGAACGTTAGCACGACGCAGCACCTCAAACTGCTCGCGCAGCGCCCTCTGGTTATTCACCAGGGTGACCGTCTCCTGGAGGTGGCGACATCCCTCACCTCCAAAAAGACCAGGACCCGTCATAGGCGTACGGAGTAGCCTATTGTACAGGTCCTGAGACGGGCACAGATTGTCCAGGGCAAACGTGCGTCTTGCCCGGACACTCCTGGTCACCGCCCGAGTCATACAGTCCAGCGCCAGGTTAATACCATCCTGGATGGCTCGCTGGACCGTGACCGGGCTTGGCTGGTGCGATGCGGATGCCGTTACTACCCCCTGTAACAGCTGGGAGACGTGGGACAGAGCGGCAATCGAAGCCCTCCCACTCTCCTCCGCATCACGCAACGCGGTATTCGCCGAACGCAACGCGTTCGAACACAAGACCCCCGTGTCAGAACGGGAGCCTGGCCGCGCATCCTCACCCAAAGCCGCGCGGTCATCCACGCTGGGCTTGGGTACCACACCGTACCGCTGGTAATCCAGGGGCACGATGCGACAACGCCTGGCCACCTCGCGAGGGGCCTTCGCGAGACGTCCACTCGAGTTAATGGACGACTCCGCCGCCTTGAACATGTCAACGACATGCTCCGCCAGCGGCAGAGAAGGCATAGCGTTAGCAGTCGGTTTCCCAGCTAACCACGGCCTGTGGTCACGCTGGCTAGGCGACTGCTCCACGGGCAGATCAGGCCTAACGCTCACCAACCACTGGCAAGCGTCAGACCAATCCTCCTCCGTGGCTAACTGCGAGCGCTCTACAAGACGGGGTCCTTCGTCTTCCTCCTGAGCGCAAGCAGCAGAGCTTGACGGCGGGTACGCTGATAGACCTGGCAAGCCAGGGAAAACATGCGGGCCTGATAGCACCGGCATGACAATATCACTGGTTTGACCAGGAGCAGGCACCGTGGCAGAGCGCGGGGTATATACCGCCCCACCACGGGCCCGGCCAGCACCAGCAACACCCTCGGCAAGCCGAGGTATGCGGTACCGCTGGCCATCAGCAGCGCCCTGGGCCACCACCTGAGCCGCGGACTTTACTCCAGGGTGAGTAAAACTGTGGAAGAAGCCGCCTGTATTCCCCGCGAGGGGTGCACAAACGTCTTCATCCATGTCCACGTCGTCAGACGGCGACCCTAGCAGGTAATCCTCATCACCCTGGTCAGAAAGATTAGACCCCGGGTCAGCAAAGAGAGCTAACCCGGGCTGACCAGGAACGGTGCCATAGGAGGTACTGGCCACCGCGGCGTGCGGATACCCCTGGACTGATAAGCAGCCCGCGGGTTCCAGCGACAACCGTCCACGGTCCCCTCTCGGCGCGGCAATCAGCCTACTGCCAGGGTCGTGGAACGCCCCCTCTAATGGGGCCACCTCTGAATCGTCGAACAACGGAAGCGGTCTAAGGAAAACCGATCCAGAGGCGGGGATTACCTGCTCCGAAGCCGATGATGAGGACAGTAAAGGATTTGGGCCAGGAAGCATGCCACGAAGCAACCCTGGAACCAAATCCTTTATTGTCCTCTTCATCTCTCCCAACATCTCGGTCCGGAAGGCCTCCATATCCACCGCGGACGAGACCTTCCCCTTACCCTTCCTACTTACAACCTCTCGTTTCCGCTTCTTCTTCTTCTCCTCCTCTACCACCTTGTCCGTCGCCTGTAAGCAGCACAAGAATTCGGACATTAACTCGCCCCCCCAGTGCTTACATATGTCACAATTAACCCGAGGGACCACAAGGGCTACATTGATAGCACAGATGAGGCCAGAACTTTTCATGTAGAAAACGTCCACAGGACGCGCAACCCGGTCCCTGAAACAGGGCAAAGGACAAGGAGTATGAGCAAACTAGTTAAGCTTAGACACTCAAACCAACTCAAAGAGAAGGAAAACGATCATAAAGATCAATATACATCAGAAACCAGCATAGCGACTTGAATTGCTGATAAATACATAGCCAGGCTGATTATGACGTCATTAATCCCGTGACAGGAAAAATTCGATCCCAACAAAACATCCAAGTGCAAGGACGAATTGTATGCTGAATGGATACGTCGACTACACAACCATCAGATACATATAGATAACTCTTTTCTGGCAAAAATGTTAATTATCTCCCTTTGCTTGTTTACTATAATTAACATCACCACATTATCAATAACTAGATACCTGACACTTTGTATAGACAAACCATCCAACGTGACGAACCGGAGAACTCCACCATCTGCACGCCTCTTAACTCTCTCCACCTCATGGGGAAGGAATTGGATCAAGAGGGCAAAGTGAGAAGACCTTTATACTAGGCCTCCAACTCACTGGACATAATTTTTCATTTGGTTAGATAACCTAACAGTATTAGTAGGAAATGGAACCATGGTGGAGAGAAAACTAACTCTCTGCTGCTGTGATGTCACCACCTAGCGTCATACAGACCTGTGGACATAAACAGAAAGAGAAATTAGCCTTAGGTAGCACCGAGTTGACATAAACCAACTAACCAAGGCGCTTATCACGGTAAACGCGAGTCCCGGAAACACAATACACCGGGAAGAAAACTCGCTAATTTTACTAGAAGTCACCTGATTTAAAGGTCCTAAGTCCTCCTTTGGCGAAGTGTTCCTTCCTGCCATCCAAACAAGTGACTATCACTCCAAAATAACACCACTTAAACAGTTTAAGAATAACAAAAAAGCTTTTGCACAAAAAGACATGTGTGATCTCTCTGCCAATAATCTAGCAAAGAGGAAGTGCTAGTCTGCGCATGCGCGGTGGTGGGGCTGGCATCCGCCAGACTACGCTCTGACTCCCTGCCCAGTAGGGGCACCTAACTGTTTTAAATCTGAGTGTTTATTGAGTGAAAGCCAATATTTAGCAATATCAAAAGTATTAGGGAGGTAAGTATACTCTTGAAGTGAAAAGGTTGTTACCACGCTCACAAACGTTGTATTTCCCGAGCACATCTCAACGAAATATATTTGTTTGCGTGTGCGGTAACAGCCTGTACCCCGGTAAGACACGCTTGTAGCGAATATATTACCCCCTCAGAGGTGAGTAAGAGAGAGAGAGAGAGAGAGAGAGAGAGAGAGAGGTTTATCTTAATTAAACATTGCCAATTTTTAACACTTTTCACATCATTGTCAGAATGCATCAACACTTATGATGTCATGACCTTCGTCATTGGTTATTGCTACGTCATAATTAATCTGTGCATTAAGACTAAAACACGATGTTCGCTCGGAGGTTACTGCACGTAGTAGTGCCCTCGCGTGAGGGAAATACCAGATCATACATCGCTGATCTTAACCAAACAAACAAGCAATCTGTAACCATGTCCCCTACCTGGTGATATAAATCATGAGAGATTGAGTCAAAAACTCCATTAAAAATTGACAGAAGCAGCTGAAACTCGAACTTGATCCATAACTTCTCAAAACAAAGCAATATACCCAGTTTCAGTTATATATTTTGAAGGAGAATGAAAGACTTGAAAGGTGATATGTTTGTATTTCATAAGACAAAATGGGACATAACTTCATCAAAAGTTGACGCAAACGCTTGAAACTCGAACTTGCTCTGTAAGTTCTCATAACAAAGCAGTGTACCAATTCTCAGTTGAATATCTTGAAGGCCTGCGAAAAATATTGTGGAAAACTAATATTTTTTGTATTTCATAAGTCAAAAGGGGGGTGGGGGGGCATAACTCCATGGAAAATTTACAAAAATGTCTGAAACTCTAAAACCTGAGATATAACTACCTATAGTAAAGCAGCCTAGCAATTCTCATTTCAATCCCTTGAAGGAGTGCGAAAAAGTGTGGAAAACTAATATTTTTTATTTCATAAGTCGAATGGGGACATAACTCCATGAAAAATATACGAAAATGTCTGAAACTCGAACTTGCGCTGTAACTCCTTATACTAAAGCAATGTACACATTTTCCATTAAATATCTTGAAGGAAAAACGTGCGGAAAGCTCATCTACTTATTCGTATTTCCTACGTCAAAACGGGTATAACGCCATAAAAAATTGACACACTCCTGAAACACGAACTTGGCCTGTAACGTCTCATAACAAATATGTACCCATTCTCAGTTGAATACCTTGAAGGACTGTGAAAAGAATTGCAGAAAACCAACCGAGACACACGGACAGACAGATGGACAGATGGAGTGCAAACCTATAGTCCTACCCACTATGGCAGCACCAACTCAAAGTCAAATTAGTTTCAAAATATTCAACAGAATGTTTATTAATTTGTAAATTCCTAAAAGACATAGAATTCATATGCTTTTGTGAAAGACTAATTCAATATTCCAGCAGGTACATCATTTTGATTGTGACATGAGCAAACCTGTGACATATTAGATTATGATGTGTCAGATACATCAGCGACAGATCAGATCACGCTACGGTGTAACGTTGCCACTAAATTATCAACTACGTTATGATAGCCCTACCCATCACTGCCTACCGGTAAGCTCCACCCATGCTTTGTTTGTCGAATTGGGATCGATTGAATCCTGAACTCCCTGAATCTCAATTTCCAGAAAACTATACTGGTAGGCTGTTAAATATGGTGAAACCAATTTGATTGGTTGCCCATGGCAGCAACAGCGCTAAGTCAAAGTAGTTTCAAAATATTCAACAGACTGTTTATTAAATAGTACAGACATACAAGTCATACAACTTGACAGCCTATTAAGCTTTTATGACAAAACTTAATTACCGTTAAAACTCGACTAAAGGACGCGTTTTTTGGTCAAAATACAGGTACTAGAAAGGGGGGTGCGTCCTATAATCGAGAACATTCCTTCCGCTCATTCTTTGGTCACAATTTTTCTTAAAAAGTCACAGATTATACCACAGAAATTGAACTAAATGTTACCCTAGACAATTCGCGCCGCCTGAGGATTATGTTTAATGTATACTCCAAGAACACCAAGCGGAAGTGAAATTATTAAATTGGGGCGCCTAAATATTGCTTATTCTTTAATACATATCACTTATTACACCAAAATTAATCCAGAATTTGACATAAAATGGCGTCGAGAAAAGATACGTGTATAAATCACGTGATTCGCCTCCAATCACAAAAGATCTTTATTCTAATTAGAGCGAGTACTCGGAGCTAAATATTCTGGACTCGGAAATTGCTATATATCATCATTGCGCGATAGGAACTGAATGTTCCCGTACCCGTTTGATAACGAACTCCCGTTAGTGCATAAGATTACACAGCGCCTCCAATCACAAAAGAGCCAGATAACCAACTCCCGTTAGTGCATAAGATCACACAGCGCCTCCATACGCAAAAGAGCCATTACAATCTTTTTCTATCACGCAATTTCTATGTTTTCAAGGAGACATTTTATGCCAAAATTAGATTGATTTTGATGTAATAAACAATCTTTATTGAAGATACACGTTATTTAGGCGGTCCTATTTAATAATTTCTCTTCCACCATGATAAATTTTAGTCATGCATTAAACAAAGCACTGAGTGATGGTTATTTTTGATACCAATTTTCGATTTTTTAAAGGCACGTTTTTTCTAAATTTAACAGCGTCTTATACTTGAATACAAGTTTTTCGGGCGGATTTTGGTCAAATTTGGGACAGCGTCCTATACTTCGAGGGCGGCCTTTAGTCGAGAAATTACGGTACGTCATTCCTTTCGTCATTCGGCCATGACGAGCTAGACTCTATTTCAATATCCAAGGGTCATCAGGTTGAGTATTAAGTGAAGAAAGCGGTGTGCGCTAGTATAAAACTTTTTGAACATCAAATAAACATGTTGTTTGACAGCTTACTCTAATTAAATTCACACCAAAATGCTTGAAAATAAGTGTTATAATTGTATACTTTTACAGCCTTAAATCATGTACCTCAATGGAATTAAATGAAATAAATCTTAATGTATGATGATTTCATTCTGCATAAATAAACTTCGTATTTTTAGTTGCGAATTTGAAATAGAGGCAGGAGTCCTTAATTCAAATTAACAACTTAAAAAATTCTATTAATTTATACGTAATGAAATCATCATTACCTAAGATTTATTTCGTTTCAATCCATCGAGGCACTCTGAATCTAAGGCTGTAAAAGTATACAATTTAAACCATTTTATTTTCAGTCATTTTGCTGTGAATATGCACCTTTAAATGTAGGCATCATCTTGTTACCACTGAATATGGCCAAGGACAAGACACTGTTGTCAAAGGAGGAGTGATTGCAGCTGTAGAATATTTCTAGTAATACAGCCGCTGAATACAGTACATCATTATCAGCAGCAGCATCATCACCAGCACCAGCAGTAGCATCAGCACCACAAGCAGCAGCAACACCAGCCGCAGCAGCGCCAGCATCAGCGACCAGCAGCAGCACCACCACCACCAGCAGCAGCAGTTACCAGCAGCAGCAGCACCACCAGCAGCAGAAGCATCAGCACTAACAGCAGCTTAGCTACAGCTGTAGCTGCTGCTTAACTGCAGCTGCTGCCATCTGCATCACCGCTACTTAGTACTTAGGCGTGGTGGCTGAGTGGTTAGGAACTTGAGCTCGTAACTCCAGGTTCGCAAGTTCGCTTATGGCCGGTCCGCTATGTTGTGTCCTTGAGCAAGTCACTTAACTCTGCATTGCTCCAGTCAACCTAGCTGTAAATAGGTACCTGTGATGGCATAGCTCTCTGTGCGCCGTATGTGGCTGCTGGGGCACTGTCAAATGAACAGGGGATCAGATGTACAGCGCTTAGAGCATGGAATCGCATGGAGTTCAGCGCAATATAAATGCACTATCATTCATACTACTACTACTACTACTACTACTACTACTACTACTACTACTACTACTACTACCATGACTTCTACTACTACTACTACTACGCCTACTTCTACTACTACTACTACTACTACTACTACTACTACTACTACTACTACTACCACTACTACTGTGGTGGTGGTTGTTGTTGTCGCTACTGCTGCCAATATTAATATTAAAATACTTATATTAATAATAATAATTGTACCCTGTTGTCTGGCATATGTAAATCCATCGAAATGTACACTTCGACAGATGACCACCATATCGGACAGTTCACGGGCAATCTTGAGTTTTTTGCCAGCCTTTGGCGATACATGTTCGGACAACTCAGCATTGTCCAGGTCAGCTGCTTCGTCTTCATCACTCACATCACTGTCATTCTTCTCCTCTGGAATCTTCTTAGCCTATGAGTAAAATAGAAATGAGGAATTCATCAGTGGAAGGGATAGTGTTAATGGACCTTCTCAGGTTTAGCTATGCCCCGGCCAATCTCTAGCTAAGCTCCACCCACACCTCGCTTGTGTTGGGATTGATCGATCACTGAACTCCCTGATAATTAATTTGCCGGAAACTATACAGGCAAGCTGTTGAATATTTTGAAATTAATTTAACTGGGTGCTGTTGCTGCCAATGGCAGCAACACCGCCCAGGTAAATTAGTTTCAAAATATTCAACAGAATGTTTATTAAACAGTAAAGACATACAATTCGTACAACGTGTCAGACTATTAAGCATTCAAGATCGACTAAGTCGAGTCATTCATGCTGTAATTGATTATGACACCATCCTACATGCCACCTAGTTGATTATGACATCATATGATTGATGGTTAAACTGGAAAGGTCAGTGATAATATGTAAGTATTGTTTTGAGAGCCTTTCAGCGGTGTTGACAGTTGACACAAGATGCGTTAATACCATACTCCATATTGATGACAATATCATGAACTGTCACTGATTAACCCTCACCATTCTGGTGTCAAAACTTGAAATTTTCAAATTAAGTTAAAGATGAACTGGTGTTCATTTTTCAACAAATTTGGTGGGAGATGGTGCTGTCATAGACAGAAATATCTTCCACCAAGATTGTTGAGAAATGTACACCAGTCTCGGTGATATTGCCACAGTAAAAGATAGAATATTGACATTAGAGTGGTACGGATTACAGGTGCATATTCACAACAAAATGCTTGAAAATAAAAATGTCAACTTTGTACACTATTAGAGGCATAATTTGTGCCTAGGTGCAATGAAACAAAATAAATCTTAACATACGGTGGTTTTATTACGTATAAATTAACATAATTTTTTAAAGGTTGAAATTGAAATTTTAAGGACACGTACATGTAAGTCCGTAATTCAAATTCACAACTAAAAATACTATACTTATTTATATGAAATGAAATCATAATATTTTAAGATTTATTTTGTTTCCTTAGTTCCAGTCATACAATTTAAACATCTAAAATATACAATTTTAACCATTTTATTTTCAGACAATTAGGTGTGAATATGCATCTTTAACTCGTTAAACAGGAGCCTCATGCCAATACCTAGGAGTTTATTTTGCCATGTTCTTATACGAACTACTGTGAACAAATTCACTATATCATTTATGATCGCTACAGGCATCAGATTTATAGTTAGCTATTGAAACACAGCGGCACGACCACATAAATTAGTTCTTTAACATGTCATAACATTCACTGGCCACTTGGAAGCAGCGATTTTAATAAAGCTGTTGACACCCGTTGAATCCCACAAAATGCCTGAAAATGTCAGCAAACATCCATAAATATGCCTGTAGGAGAGACAATGCATTGGCTCTGGAAGCAGTTGCAGCATGTGAAACATAACAGCATCTATATTGGCGAGGGTGTATATACAGGTGGGATTTAACAGTGCCTATATTGATGGGACTTATCCATGTCAATGTGGGTGGCACTTAATGGTGTCTATGGATGCACAGTTGACGGTGTTACCGTAGTCAGGGTTTATTTCTGTCTCTGTAAACGTAACTTAACAGTGTCTATGTGGCTGTCTAATGTCTATGTCTACACTTCTGCGTCACCCACGCCTTAAAGTGCTAAAAATACTACTTATAAAAAATAATCTTAGAAAGATACTAAAAATCCAAACCAATGACATGAATGCAGAAGTCACCACCATGGCAGTACAAAAACAAGTATGTACCCAGTTGCCAGGATAACAACTAGAATGTAAAATACACATCTGCAATAATAATAATGCATCCGTAATTGTTGATGTGGATGATGCAGTTGTGTATAATAATAATAATAATAATAATAATAATAATAATAATAATAATAATAATAATGCACCAAGAAATGTTGATATAAATTAGGCCGCATTGTTATATATGACAATAATAATAATAATAATAATAATAATAATAATAATAATAATAATAATAATGCTGCACCAAGAAATGTTGATACAAATTAGGCTGTATTATTATATATGACAATAATAATAATAATAATAATAATAATAATAATAATAACAAGAGGCCCAATGGGCCTGTATTGCTCACCTGGAACATTGGCATTTCAACTAATCTTACTTAAGTTTTACATCCATCGATGTCACTTCCAATGACTTTCAGTCACATGATTTAGTTTTCGAGATATTGACAACAATCTCTGGACTGGTTTTTTTGCATTAGTGATTTTGAACAATGTTTAAGTGAAAATAGATGATATCAGTGCTAACTACAGCTGGTTTCTTAACTGTCTCACTGCTGCAAGCCAGTGCAGCCAATAATTTCAATTTTCGAAAGCTCTTGACTTGTTGAATATTTTGAAAACAATTCGACTGAAAGTTGTTGGCGGCTTAGCCACCAACAACTTTCAGTCCAATTGTTTTCAAAATATTTATCAGGTTCAGAGATATAACCTTTGGAATATATCGTCTGCAAAAACTCAGTCAGCCGGTTACTAGAGGTTTAAATACAATTTGAAGAAAATGGTCTCTAAAGGCAGGTAGGTAGTCTTTATAGCAGGTTATTCCCCACCACCACACAATCCATTTAACACATGCACATCTGGCTGAATCACCGAGTTAGCGGCAGGGGTAGGGTGGGCTGGAGTTGATTTAGAAAATAATTTGACCGAGTCATTGCTGCCTTAGGCAGCAACAACTTTCATTGCTGCCTAAGGCAGCAACAACTTTCAATCAAATACATTTCACATATTTTTAAGAGCATAGATGTCAGAGCACATAATACATATCTTAAATATTTCGCCAGTATTGGAAAGGTTAATCTGTTAATTGGAATTTAATATCTAGTTTGGCAATAAAATCTGACATGGTGATAAATCAATGGACAGTGGGAACAAACCATTATTTGCCCTAAGTGAGACTGCAAATATTTAAGGAGTGATAACTCTGGCATTTGGCATCCTATCAGTTTCATTTTCACAACACAGATATTAGATGCCGTCATTAACATTGTGACCAAGTTTGGTGTCAATCCTTCAAGAAATAACAAAATCAGCCGCCGATGGAGACAGATGGATGAATGGACATACAAAAGACGGATGGGGTCATCGCTATACGACAGCTGACTGACAAGTAAGCGGAGTTAAGAAAACCAATTTCGGCTTCAAAATCCATCAAATAAAAAAATTGAATATGGCAGCCAAACACGCTAAAATTTGATTGGTCCACGGCGGCCATGTTTTTTACCTATCAAGTTCCCATTAACAAACTTAGTCCATAATCATATCCCCAAAATTTCAGCCCGATCCGTTCAGCAGTTCTGCAGAATAAGTCGTTTTCACGAAAACTAGGTCATCCAAGATGGCCGTCGAACCATTTGGCCAATCAAGTTCCTTCGAACAAACTTGGTTCAGCTCTTGCCCTATATGATATTTCGTGAGTTTTGAATCAATCCAACAAGCGGTTTCGGAGAAGATTTTCAAAGCCATTTCCTAAAATCGGCCAAAATCCAAGATGACCACCGGCCAAATCGGCCGATCGGCTTTGTTTGAACAAACTTGGATCCCTATGCCCTAAGGATACTTCCTGCCAAATATAATTGAAATCGGCCCAGTGGTTATTGAGAAGAAGTTGCTTAAAGGAAAAAAGTTGACGGACGGACAGACGGACGGACGGACAGACAGACGGTCGCCATGGCATAAGCTCACTTGGCCAGGTGAGCTAATAATAATAATATTGTAAACAAGATATGCATGTGTTTTCCCGATTCCCATGCGTGCGTGCGTGCGTGCGTGCGTGCGTGCGTGCGTGCGTGCGTGCGTGCGTGCGTGCGTGCGTGCGTGCGTGTTAATTGTCTATGGTCTTAAATGTATACATGTAAATATTATATTATCTTCACCCATGATCCAACTATTACTGAATTATATGTTTATTATATGTTAAATGTAAGGTGTCCACCGCTGTATAGGCTCATCCTTTGGTGGACTGCCTGTTGTGTAAATGTGAAATCTATGTGTTATATGAAAATAAATAATTTTGAATCTTTAAGAATCTTTATATCAATTAAGCATTTTAATGGTCAACAATTTTCAGGAAATTTTAATATTAGAAGACTACTTTGTTGTAAATTTACCTCTGAAATTCTTGTCCATCTTGACCATTAAAGGGGTGATGGCATAAAAAATTCAAGCTTTGACTTACCCAGAATCCAGTTGCAGGTAAAGAGAAGGGTATTTTTTTTAAATTCAGCATTGGAATGACTGGCTCGGTTACCGAGCCAGTCATTCCAGTGGTTAATTTTCAAAAATACTCTTCTCTTGACCTGCTAATAGACATGCCTCAAGACCACTGCAGAGTCATTTTGGTCAGTTTGACCATTACACGGTTAAGTTGACAGAAGAGGTGTTAACCATGTCTATTTGACCATGCATATGCCTTAAACCTTTACCATTCTCCTCGGCCTAAAAATGGCTTCTACAGTGGTCTTTAGAAATATCCATTTGCAGACCAAGACTATTTTTTTTAAAGCTTACCACTCGAATGACTGGCTCAATATCGGGGCCAGTTATTCCAATGTTAAATTTGCAACCAGAAATGCGGTAGAAATGCAACGATGAAGCTCAACTTTACGACTTTGCAATGAATTATGATGGTTGACTTCAAACATAAAATAAATATAGAAGGCTTATCAATACCCTTATCAAAAAGAGGCATGAACGTCTGTGGCGCTCACCTGGCCCATTAGCATTCAAATCATTTGCGTTCAAATACCCGAGTAATATGATAGAAAATTTTCGAAAAAATCCAACATGTCCAACAAAGAAATTGATGAATCAAAATTCTTGTAAGCTATGTTGAAGCCTACTGCCATAAGATCATTCCACCCAAGTTTTGCTTAAATTAATTAAGGAGTAGCGTTTTAAATGGTTCGGAAATTACAAAAAAATCCAAATGACCACCAAAGAATCGACCGACCAAAATTCTGAAAAGAAATTCTAGAGCCTACCACTGTAGAATTATTCCAGCCAAATTTGGACAAATTCCACCAAGTGGTTATGGAGATGATGCATTTTGAAAATTTCCAGTAAATTTTTCATAAAATTGATAATTTTCACCAAAATAATTTACCAATCAAAATTCTGTAGAAATTTCTTAGGCAAACCCCTATAGGGTCCTTCCAGCCAAATTAGGTCCAAATCCACCTAGCGGTTAATGAGCAGCACTTTAAACAAAAGTTGACGGATGGATGATGGATGCCATGCATCAATGACCTTGACCGTTGACCCTTTGACCGACGGTAATTGTGTGATGCCATACCCTTATATGGAGGGACGTGTCCAACATTGGGTCCAATATGAATAACCAAACATTAGATATAAAGAAAAAAGTTGAGCTACATGGAACATGTTAAAGCTGAAAAGGACAAGGTTTTACCAAGGTCACACTTTTGACCACAATGTTATTGTGTGATGCCGAGTCATTACAAGGAAGCATCCACCCAAGTTTGTGTCCGGTATGATTAACCAAATAAGAGATGTAAACAGAAAAGTTGAGCTCAACGCAAATTGGACGACGATGACGCCACCACCGCCGCCGGACGATGTGCAGGGTATCCCAATAGCTTATTTTACTTTGTAAAGTCGAGCTAAAAATAGTCTTCTCTTGGTCTGCAAATGGACATCTATGTGAAAATTAAAATTTTTTAAAGAAATTTGAGTATTAAACAGTTAATGGTGTCTACTATATATGCGGTCAGGACATGAACATGTCAATGTAGGCATAACAGTAACTCGTGGTTACAATATACTAGGGATGTGCTCAAATAAGTTAAGCTACTCACGATATCGTTTTGCTATTGAACACGATATCACGAAATCATAACTAGTACCAATCCGGCTATTATTAGAAAACAAAATGATTATAACACGATCAAATTTGTTTATTTCAACCTGTAAAACTTCTTTTCAAAGAAATACACTTTTTCTTCTTCATGATTTTGTCTTAGTTGTTATCAGACATGAGGAAATTGTTGGAAAGTAAACCCATAGATAAAATTTTGATGAGAAATTGTAAAAAATTTCTTTTCATATTTGCTCACGATTTTTAATTTGACATTTGATATCGATATCATACACAAGTATGATACAATATTGATATCACAAGCCATGAGCACAACCCTACAATACACATGTAGACATGTGGTTTCTTAATCCTTCGAACACTGAATTCCCACAATGTCAATTATAAATATTTCGAAACTAATTTGACAGGGACCTGTTGCTGCCTGTGGCTGTGCCTGTGGCAGCAACAGAGCTCCCAGTCAAAATAGTTTCAAAATACCCAACAGAATATTTATTAACCCTTTAATTTGTTTAAGAAAATTTCAGTTTTCTCAGAAAATGTCGATTTGCAGATCAGAAGACTATTTTTGAAAATTTACCACTGGAATGACTGTTAAACGGCTAAATGGTAAAGGATTTTGATGTTTTGTCCTTTTCAGGTTCAACGGGTTAATAAAAGTCATTTACCATAACAATGGACCTTTCCACTTTTATCTATGCCCCGCCCATCACTAGCTAAGCTCCACCCACACCTCGCCGTGTTGGGATTGATCTATCCCCTAGCTATCAATTTCCTGAAAACTATACAGGGAAGCTGTTGAATATTTTGTAACTAATTTGACTGGGTGCTGTTGCTGCCTATGGCAGCAACAGCGCCCAGTCAAATTAGTTTCAAAATATTCAACAGAATATTTATTAAATAGTAAAAGCAAACAACTTGTACAACAACGCATAAACCGTCTTCAAATATTCGTTCGTGACGTACTTATCGACGTCATTATTATGATGTCATTGTACACATCACGCAGTTCATTATAACATCATATGATGGGTGGGTACTCTGGAAAGGTGAATTCAGGTTGCACACAAAAGATAGTTAAGACATGTTATCGTTTGAATGACCATTGTAATTATAGCCCTCAAAAAGCAGGTGCTGAGCCTAACTGCTTTGGCATGTATTTCTATGACATACATGTACCCGTATCTGTCCTTACTTTAATGAGAATTTTATTCTTTAGATCATCTGGGCATGGTAACTGTTCATCCTCATGACTTAATGGTGTGGTATAGAGTGAATCTGCAATAAAAGCAAGTATAATGTGCTATACATGTACATTGTACTTTTTACATAATAAAAAACACAATAAAAAACAGTTTTGCTAAAAATGTAGGAAATTCCAGCAAATAACAGACTGACTTATACTAGTTGGGAGTCGCAACTAAAAACAAGAGCATTCATATAATGTAGACACACTTGATATGTTCTGGATGTTTTAGGGAGTTTCCCTTATGTTATATATATTTCAGGTATAGTCCCAAGGTTGGCCAGTCATACTCTAGTCCAGCATTTGATCTTGAGCTGAGTTTTGAAACTGATGAAGAGTTTGTAAAACACAACACAACCTAAGACAAACAAACACACCAAAATATAATAATCGCCTTCCCCTACCAAGGGATAGCATGTAATACATGTAGTAATGGTAGTGCACTGATATTCGCCCAAAATTTATTGTGGCTGTTTCAGCAAATCTTTCCAACTTCTATTCCTATTCAAGATTCTAATTTTTTATTTACAATAATCATGTAAAAAAAAGAGTAATCAATTTCTAGCTAAAAGTTGCTGTGCCATACCCATTTATAGCTAAGATCCTCCCACTTTATATGCGTTAGAATCGATTTGAAACTTTGAAACTTGAATTCTCAGAATATAAATTTCAAGGTAACTATACTGGTAATGTGTTGAATATCCCTAAGGCAGCAACACCTTCTAGTCAAATTAGTTTCAAATTTTCAACAGACTGTCTATTGTAAATTCATCATAGGCATACAACTTGTACATTTTATGAGACTTTTCAATTTTCATGGCAGAGATATATGTCATTATGATTGTGACGTCAGCCATACAACTTGAACATTTTATGAGACTTTTCAATTTTCATGGCAGAGATATATGTCATTATGATTGTGACGTCAGCTAACTAGTGACATAATTCACCTTTCCAGAGTATCCATTTATAATCTGACATCATATGACATCATAATTAACTAAGCGATGTGCATTCTGACATCATATTCATGACGTCATGAATGATTCCATATCGCCCGTCTTTAACGCTTAATAGTTCGACACATTGTATGAATTGTATCTCTTTGCTATTTAATAAACATGCTGTTGAATATTTTGAAACTAACTTGACTGGACTGACCATAGGCAGCAACAGCACCAAGTCAAAATAATTTCAAAATATTCAACAGCTTACATGTATAGTTTTCTGGAAATTGATAGTCAGGACAATCAGAGATCGATCGATCACAACACAGAAATGTTGTGGGTGTAGCTTAGATTGAGATGGGCGGGGCATAGCTAAAAGTGGAAAGGTCTATTGATAGCCTGGACATGGTAATTGGTCAAAAGTACCGAAGTTCATGGCGAGACAAATCCAGACTTCATCCCAATATGCTCAGGCAAAGGGTTTCATACTGAGAACACAGGACCAACATAACACCATCAGCCATGTGTTCTCATATCACAGGACATTAAACAACAGAACACTTACAATGACATCACACTACACATCGGACCTCGAGAATACCCACTCAAAGAGAAATTGTGGGGCAACAGAGATGCCCTGATATCGACGGGGAAGTTCATGGAAGCAATTATTCTACCAGTTTAGAGGTCAATGCATAGGAAACAACGCAGAAGAATCAAATTGGACCAGTAGTTTCTGGGATATCCATAGATCTGGAATTGGATCTGCTCTGCCATCTGTTTATTTTAAATCCAGATCATAGTCAAAATCTGGAAATCTTCTTTGATTACAACAACCCGTGTTGTGTTAACCCATCTTGTGTCAACAGCGCCTCAAAGCGCTCAAAATACCACTTGATATATCAATTAAACATTTTGATGGTCTATATTTTTCAAGATACTGTAATTTTAGAATATTTTTTGTAAATTTACCACTGAATTTTCTTTCTATGGGTTGGCCATTAAAGCGCCATAATGCTAAATAAACTAAGTTTTTACTTAGTCAGTGTTTATCTGCAGTCCGAGAGAAGTGTTTTTGAAAATTTACCACTAGAATGGCTGGCTCGGTTACCGTACAAGTATACAAGCAGACCTGAACGCAATAGTTTATTTCCCAATACAGAGTGAGGGTAATAATTTCACAGAAAACTGCACATTGTCCATATTTACTGCCGCAAATGCAAGGTACCGTACAGGTACGCCTAATAAATAATTTAACACGTTTGTTAGTTAGTACAATTTTGAACATGATGTAAAAAAATGTTCTGCTGAATACTTTGAACATAATTGTATTGGAAGACATTGCTGCCTTAGGCAGCAATGTCTTCGAATCCAATTTTGTTCAAAACATTCAACAAGATATTCTTAATTTGTTTGATAGTTCGGAGCGGTCACTTTTTGGAATATCCCGGCCCAAGTATGGGAAGGCACATTGGGTTTATAGGTAAGAAACTGGTGTGCAGAGCTCATTTTTGTTATTTTATAACATGCAATGCAATAGTGCATGCTATATTAGTAATCATTTATTTGCACATTATGTGACACAAGATTACATATGATATAAATCTGAAGAGGATGAAAGCTTACATACATATTAGGCTAGCAGTATATATATATATATACACCTGTGCAAAAGTTAAGCACCACCCTATTTTTACGCACATGCGAGGGTATATTCATGTGCTATGAAGAAAGCAATAGCATAAACATTTATGTACCCATCCATCTTAGTGCAAGAGGTAATAATGCAACTAGAGGAATGCTGATTATGATGGTGGGGAAACACTGTATGATTTTGTTTGAACTTGAAAACGAGGCCTGAATATGGTTACGTTGACACAACTGACAACTATTGCCCTACAGTTGACACACGTGGCTAGATTGTCATTAATGGTGTCTGAAAACGAAGTTTAACATCTGTTCACGAGTTTGAGACTGCCATTATTAATACCGGGTATATCCACCTTGTGCCTGGATGACGGCCTGGACATGACGTCTCATGCTGGTCACCAACCGACTGATACGCCATTGTGGTATTCGTTGCCATTCAAGATGGAGTGCGTCTGTTAATTCCTGTAGGTTCTGCACAGGAGGATCCCTCCTTCTCACCATGTTTCCCAGAATGTACCAGATATGCTCAATAGGGTTCATGTCAGGGCTCCTTGCTGGCCATGGTATGGTTTCGATGGCATTCTGGCGGAGGTATTCATGCACAGCTCTAGCACGATGTGGTCGGGCGTTGTCATCCATGAATATAGGGTGGGTTCCAGGTGCATGATTTACAAAATGAGGGACCACAACTCTATCCAGTATGGAATCTTGATATCTTTGTCCATTTAGTGTTCCAGGTACAGTCAACAGATTCAGCTTACAATCAAATGAGATGCACCCCCATATCATAACGGAACCTCCACCAAATGGAACTTCTTCCATGATGTTACGTTGGTCGTACGCCGTGTGTCTGGACCTCCATACACGAGTTCGACCATCTGTGGCATGAAGCAGGAACCGACTTTCATCGGACCAGTGTACCCGTCTCCAGGATCTCATGTTCCACTGTCTTCTTTCGTTGCACTACCTCAGACGCTCCTCTTTGTGGTGTGCAGTGAGGAGAGGACGTCTGACAGGTCTCCTAGCTTTCATGCCAGCAGCATACAGTCTCCTTTTGACGGTAGACATTGACACTCTATTGCGCGTTTCCCATTGCTGGCTGAGCACTCTGCTGTTGGTGAATGGAGATCTCCTAACAAGGCGTACTAGGGCTCGATCATCACGGGCAGTAGTCTTCTTCGGTCTTCCAGATCTAGGCCTGTCCTTCACCTCGTTAGTTTGCCCATGTTTTGCAATCAAACGACTGATTACAGTATGGTTAATGTTCAGCTGTCTGCCAATCTCTCTGCATGACATACCAGTGGTATGCATGCCTATGATTTGCCATTTCACACGATCACTTAACCTTCGTCTTGCCATAGCGGTTCACAATCAAGAGCTAATTCTCTCTGTACAAATAAACCACGGTCATGAACACAAAATTCTTAATCTTGTCGCCTAAATCTGTATGTAATGTTCTACACCTCAAACTGGACTTTTACATAACTGAACACGTGTGCTGTTTCCCGCCACGCACGGACATCAAGCGGCGTGAAGTCATGCATGCATGTGCATTTCGTACTTGGAATTATGTCAGCTAACGCGGGGACAAAAAGTATGGCAGCCTAGTTGTACCATCATGTTTCTACGTTCTATTGTTTTTGCTGGTGCTTAACTTTTGCACAGGTGTATATATATACCTCCCAGAATTCGCTTCATCAGCGCTGCCATTCGCTTCTGCTGCTCAATGTTACAGTGGTTCTCCAGTGACAGTACTATTGGATAGCTATAACAATGTGATAATAACAATAATAATAATAATAATAATAATAAAATAATAATAATAATAATAATAATAATTTCATGAAACTTATCCAATTTTCTCAGTGAAGAAAAATAATTTTCAAGGGGCAACTGAAATTTGATTGGTTAAACCTGTAAATTTGCCATAGAAATTTACTCATGTGAAAAGCTCAGCTTTAAAAGGTATTATTAACAACTTAATAGCAAGTCATATGTCCTTATTAAATGTCTATTTGCATGCCAGGAGAAGACTATATTTAGCCAGTCATTCTATTTTTATAAATTTTATAAATAATTTGTTCAAGAAATTTCAATCTTCTCATAGAAAATGTCCAATTACACGGACAGAGAGAATTTTTGAAATTTACCACTGGAATGACTGGCAATGGTAAAGTTTCAATTGGATTGAAAGATGTTGCTGCCTTAGGCATCACTGTCTTCCAATCCAATTATGTTCAATATATTCAGTAGTAATTTTTTTATTTCGTGGTTCAAACATGTATAGTATATGGGTGATGTGGCCAAATCCCACAGCCTTCTGATGCCAGCGATCCCCCAGCAGCATTATGGTTGAAACTGAACCATAGCTTCAATCAGTTTCTGGTTATCTATATGGTAGTTTCTGAGGGCCCCGGATAAGATTTTCAGAAACTTTGCACAGGGCCTCCAACCCCCTCCCCTGAGTCCTAAGTTCGGCCCTGAAAGTTCTAAACATATCTCGCATACAATGCTCAAATCAAATTGGTATACTCACGGTGATGCTACAAAGGCATATTCCTTGACAACATGGATGACATTTTCAAAGTTAATTTTTGACGTCAGCGTGTGTCCATGATAAATGATTGGTTCACCATCAGGTCCATCCCAACAATCCACTACAAAATGAAAAACCAAACGCCACTTTTCAGCAGAAAAGAATACTGTAGTCATACCAGCAAGGAATGAGCCAAGGTGTACCATAAGGCACTATCACTGCGCGCACGCATGGTATTGTGACAATCTTTATGCACTGTGACCATTACCACTCTGATGTCAAAATTTTTAATTTTTATATTAAATTAAAGGATGAACTGGTGTTCATTTTTCAACGAATTTAGTGGACAAAAATTGATGAAAATGTATACCAGTTTCTTTGCTGTTGACAAAGTAAAAATAAAATTTTTACATCAGGGGCCGTATTCACAAAGAGGGCGTAACTCATGCCCTGCATAACCTATGCCCTCGAGTTACGCCTCATAGTTACGCCATATTCACGAAGAGGGGTGTAAATAAAAGCGTTACTGTAATGCATGTAGGTCAGAATTTGTTGGTCACATAGGCCGCTTATTGACGTAGTACCATACGTGTCAACAGCTGTCAAAATGCGTGGCCTTCACTACTACATGGAGTACGGAACAGGCCAGCTACCATCGACTCAAAATTTAGTATGTACGCTTAACACCAACAAATAAAAAAATAAAATAAATAAATAAATAAATAATACTCATTCTATCGAGTCTGACTAACCTAGCCTATAACCTAACATTCATTAGTAAAATGCTTGTCATTACAAAATCTAAGTGCTGCGAAAAACATGTACATTTTTATATTCTTACAACCTTTCCTTAGCATTCTTAAGCCTTTTTGGGAAAACTTGACTTGAGTGCAGCGCGTCATTCAGGCCGTTCACGCGCTCTCGTTGCCAGGCAATGAGGTATCACTCTACCGTATTTACCAAATTGTTTCAGGTTCACATTCAGCGCACCGTGGGTGCTTTGAATACAGAAATAGGAAGTATTCTCAAATATTTTTAAAATGGCTGTTATGCCATCTCATTAAATAACACATAATATTTACAAAAAGTCAGCTAAATGCAAATTCAATTTATAAAATTCGTAATAGCCGATATTCGACTAATATTCGAGACCATGTCAAAAACGCTAAACATAATGACTTATGCCTTGTAGTTGGATGACATAAATTACGCCTGATTTTATGGATGGGCTCTTTTCGTGAATCCCGCTTTACGCCACTGTTGGGGCTTATGCCCTAGTTATGCCTTTTCTAGGGCATAAGCCCTCTTCGTGAATACAGTCCCAGTGTGGCAATGGCTAAGAATGTAGATATTCCAAAACCAATCGTTTATAATGCAAGCAATACTATGTTAAAGGATAACTAACCTCATCTCATGATTATATATCTATACAGATTATCTAACAGATCACTCAGAACCTATGCATGGAATTTTAACCTTTTTGTCATTCTGTCAACAAAATATATTCAGGCTTTAGTTGCTAAATGTTGGTACATTTCTACAGCTTTTAATAACTGTCATGATTTACTTTTCAACCAATCAGAGAAAACCTAGTGTGTCTACCTCAGCATATGTGCTGTCATAGAGGTGACAATGTGGTGTAAAAGCAACCATACATGTAAGCTGTTGAATATTTTGAAACTAATTTGACTGGCAGTTGTTCCTGCCTTAAGCAGCAACAACTTCCAGTCAATTTAGTTTCGAAATATTCAACACGATGATTATTACCTAATAAAGAATACAATGCATTGGCACTTAAACGATATCACACACTATCCCTAGAGGAGACAAAATGGTGTAGATCGTTGTTCAACATTTACACGATATTACAAAGCAGGTAATTGTGATACAGATAAGGGAATGTAATAGAATACAAATGATAAACCATCTATCGGTGCAATACAATATTTGAGATCAGATTAGCATCCCTTTAAAAATTGTATAACTAATTGGACTGGAAGTAGTTGCCGACGGCTGCAGCACTAGCTTCTGTCAAACCAAATTCAAGATATCAGGTTACAATGTACCTGTATGTGTGTATATATATATATATATATATATATATATATATATATATATATATATATATATATATATATATATATGTCAGGGTTCTGGGACTTCAGAATTAAAACGGTTATTTAGACTGATGGTGACTGACAGATGAGAGGAGGCATCCATGATAAACTCACATGCACAGACTACAGATCAACAAGTGGACATATATGAACAGACAGCATGAAAACAGGACATACTTTCATATTTCTCTCTCTTCTATACTGAAACAAATGCAATACTATATTGCCCTGACATATTTATCACATTTGAAAGATTTTTTTTGGATTTTTTCGATTGTATGGATTTTCCCAAAGTTGTGGAATCCTAGTGTACAGGTACACTGTTTCTTCTGCTAAAGTCTGAGCCAGATCAGACCAATATTTTTTTAGAAACACCTCCAGACACATACAGATGAATGGATGGATGGATGGATGGACACACTAAGCTACCGACAAATGGACAGATTCAATATTCAATGTTATTTGTTTCATATATATATATATATATATATATATATATATATATATATATATATATATATATATATATATATATATATATATATATATATATATATAGTCATAACAGGTAGTCCTCCAAAGCCAGAGCCTATAGAGCAGAGGATTCCTTAGTCATATAACATTCAATAGTAAGCGTTGTGTCTAGTGCTAGTATTGATGGTAATATAATATTAACATTTAAAGCAATGGGACAACATAAGTAACATGAACATCACAATATCTACATAATATGGTGGGTAACATATCAAATTTATGGTAGAGAAAGATACATTGTACATGCACACAGGCCACAATACTATACACTCTTCCCTGTAGGCATGTTAGGTGAGGGGCAAACCCCCACATTATACATGTGTGCATTGACTTACATTCAACACATCTGCATCCCATCTTCAATGCTCGGATATATGCCTCTGTACTGCTGGGACCCTTCAATTGGTCTTCCATCAAATAACTGCAAATTGTAATCAATATTATTTATTATCAAATGAAGCCATACACATTTTTTAGATTTTAAACGAATTAATGTCATTGTTGTTATAAATTCGTAAAAGCTAATTGTTAATAGCTGTTGGTTGTCTGAATCCCTAACAAAAGTAACAGTTATAGATATTCAGAATATGATTGTCTGTTCCTCCACCATCCCCATCATCCACAGGTTACTGACATCTGGCATAAGGGTGTCAGCTAGTGTGAGGTAGCAGTCAGTTAAATGCATGGGTGTGTAATGATGACGATGACGATAATGGTGATGTGGATGATGATATTGGTGATGCGGATGACAATCATGATGATATTGGTGATGTGGATGAAGAAGATGATGATGATGATGGAATTAATGATGGTGTTAATAGAGTCACAAATGAGGATGACAACGATGAAGATGGTGATGGGGGCGGATGATGCCGGTGCTTGTACTGACAACTGGAGTGGCAGTGTCACAGATGGCAGAGGGAATGATGAAGATGATGCTGGCGCCAGCAGTGATGACGACAATCATGACGATGACGAGGACGACGATAATGACAAGTATTGTGTGAAGAGTAGTAATGTAGTAATAGTTCATTGGCTGTGTCATGTCCTGGCAGTGATGATGATGATGATGATAACGATGATGACAAAAATAACATACGTATTGTGTGATGAGTTCATGTAGTAATAGTTCATTGGTTGTGTCATATCCTGATACACCACAGTGTGTTCATGCGTGAATAATCTTTGACGGTCAGACAACAGGAAGTTTCGAAAACCTAGGCACAAGCATTCACAACTCTAGCGGGATTCACCTCTAGCTATTCCCTGCCCATCACTAGCTACCCACCACCTACTTTTTACCATGTGTTAGAATCTATTTGAAATGTTCAAACTTGAATTCCAGGTTAGCATGTTTCATTTCACAGTAACTATACAGGCAAGCTGTTGAATACATTGAAACTAATTTGACTGTGGACTATTGCTGCCTATGACAGCAACAGCTCCTAGTCAAATTACTTTCCGAAACATTCAACAGAAAGTTTATTAAATTGTACACTTATCTTGAATATATATGTATATAATTCGTACAATAGTGACAGACTTTTCAACAAGAGGCTCAAGGGGCCCGTGTCGCTCACATGGAGCACCATCAATTTTTGTCAAAATGGTTGGTGGGTGGTTTAGTATTCTTTTAAATGAATACAAGAGGCCCAAGGGGCCTGTTTCGCTAACCTGGAACATTTACAACTCAACTAATCTTTATGGAGTTTTACATCAATCAGTGCCACTTCCAATGACTTTCAATGGCTCAAGGGGCCCGTGTCGCTCACCTGGAGCACCATCAATTTTTGTCAAAATGGTTGGTGGGTGGTTTAGTATTCTTTTAAATGAATACAAGAGGCCCAAGGGGCCTGTTTCGCTAACCTGGAACATTTACAACTCAACTAATCTTTATGGAGTTTTACATCAATCAGTGCCACTTCCAATGACTTTCAGTCAAATGGTTATTTTGCAAAGGTTCTTTTGAACAATATTTAAGCAAAAATAGAAGACATCAGTACTAACAACAGAAATTGATGACATGCAGTCAAACTTGTATTAAGACACCCATCAAGTGAGAATCAGAAGACAGCCTCTTATGGTAGCTGGTTTCTTAACCCTTTAATGGTCATGATTTTTCAGTAAAACAAGGATTTCAGGTTATGTCTATTTGCAGGCCAAGATATGGAGCATTTTGAAAATGTATCACTGGAATGACTGGCTCGATTATCGAGCCAGTCATTCCAGTGGTAACTCATGCTGGCCTGCAAATCGACATTCCTCAAGGCCACTGCAGAGGCAGGTTTTCGCTGGTTTGACCATTAAAGGGCTAATAAAGTTTCAAATACATTACTTAATTGCATTTAGCAAATGAAGAAAATAGTCTTTAAGGCAGGTGGTGGTCTCTTAACCCTTTCACCCATAAATCCCGGAAAAAGTATATTCTTTATGATATAAAACTTATTTTGTTGAATATTTTGAAATTAATTTGACGCGAAGCCGTTGTGCCTTAGGCAACATTGGCTTTCCGTTAAACTAATTTAAGACGGGTTAATACAGATGGTCTTTATAGCAGGTTCAACTGAGTATATTCCAAACCATCCTTTTAACACGTGTACATCTTGCTGAATGGCCAAGTTCGCGATGCTGCAGTTTATTTAAAAAATAATTTGACTTAGTCATAACTGACTTAGGCAGCAACAACTTTCAATGAATCAAATACATTTCAAAATATTTTAACAGTATAGGTATCAGAGTACACAATACATATCTTAAATATTTAGGCAGCAGTTGCAGGGAAAAGGTTAACCTGTTAATTTAGTTTTTATCTATTATGGTAATAAAAGCTGTCATATGTCAATGGATGGTGGAAATAAAACTCCAATTGCACATTAATTAACCATTTAACCATTGAATTTAAGAAAAGTTCAATTTTCCCATAGAAAATGTCTATTTGCACACCAAGACTATTTTTGAAAATTTACCACTGAAATGACTGGCTCGCTAAAAAGAGTCCATCATTCCAATGGTAAAATTTTCAAAAATAGTCTTCATTTGGTCTGCAAATGGACATTTCTCAAGACCACTGCCGAAGCCGTTTTTGGCTGATATGATGGCTAAAGGGTTAACCGTTTTCCTAACCTAGCAAAATAGGTGAGATATTGTGTCCTCTGATATTGATAGACAGGTGAGCTAATAATAATAAATTGATAAGAAGCGAATCTTATTAACGCATTTAACTGGAAATAATGCGCTAAGCTGTTGCTTAACAGCTGTTGTGTAAGCTGTTGCTGTGAATTGTATAACAGCAACAGCACTGTCTATGACAGCAATGGTCTTCAGCAATGGTGTTTACAAACTGTACACCAGCCTTTCTAATACCGGCTTTGTAACAATTAATCTCTAGACATTGGTGTGACAAGGGTTGATAAGTCATGTTGAAAACTGTTGCTGCACTTGACAGTAAACAGACATCATCAGCAAAACCATTTTCAAAATGTCCGTCACCACGCTACATGCTATCCAACAAAACTTGTGAATAACGCAATACTCAACTAAATTCATTGCTAGAATTAATTGGCTTTAACCCTCAAATTTATTCAAGACAATTTTAATTTTCTCAAAGAAAATGTCCACTTGCAAACCAAGAGATGACTATTTTTGAAAATTTATCACTGGAATGACTGGCTCGGTTATCGAGCCAGTCATTCCAGTGGTAAATCTTCAAAAAACGTCTTCTTTTAGTCGGCAAATGGACATTTCTCACGACCACTGCAGAAGCCATTTTTGGCTGATATGAGTGTTAAAGGGTTAATGATGAATTAATTAAATAAATCTTTTAGAATCAGTATGTGAATATGGTACACTTCATCAGCTCACTACCTCACAGGGTATTAATTTCATTTCAATCCTGAGAATTAGAGTTGTGGTTTTAAATTACAAGATTAAATGTTTTCCTATGCTGGCTAAATATCTAAGATATGTATTGTGTATGCTGACATATATGACTTTGAATATTTTGATATTTATTTGACAGAAAGTTGTTGCATTCTAAGGCAGCAATGACTTTCAGTCAAATTATTATTTTGAACTAGTGAACAACTGCTGCTAAGTGGATTTGGTCACTCTGTCAAATGATTACAAGGGTTTTAGAATGCAGTTAAACATGCTATAAAGACCACCTGTACTAAATGCCAATTTTACTACATGCCGCCAAGCCGTTTATCTGATAGATTCAGAAATGGCATGGTTGAAATCAGCATACTCATAACCCTGTACTAAACAATTTTTTGCTTCAAAATCCATCAAATAAAAAAATCCCATATGGCCGCCAAACATGCTGTATTTTGATTGGACCACTGCGGCCATGTTTTTTTAACAGATCAACTTCCCTTGAATAAACTTTAATGGCCCTTAATCCCTAATTAGATCTGCCAAATTTTGATCCCTTCAGCGGTTCTGGAGAAGCTGTTTTGGCTAAACTAGGTCAACCAAAATGGCCGCCGAAGTTCCCTTGAACAAACTTGGTTCAGCTCTTGATTTAGATCAAATTTCATGGGATTTGCTTCGATGCACCAAGCGGTTTCGGAGAAGATTTTTAGACGTTTAAAAAAAATCGGCCAAAAATCAAGATGGCCACCGGCCAAATTGGCCGATCGGCTTCGTTTGAACAAATTTGAATCTCTACAACCTAAGGATGCTTTCTGCCAAATATAACTTATATCGGCCTAGTGGTTCTTGAGAAGAAGTCGTTTAAAGGAAAAAGTTGACGGACGGACAGACGGACGGATGGATGGACTGACGCCGGACGGTCGCCATGGCATAAGCTCACTTGGCCAGGTGAGCTAAAAAAATGCCAGGCCGCCAAGCCAGGCCGCCAAACGAAGCACCCACCCCTAATGCCATTGTGCATCAACACGCATGCGCAATGCCCAAAGGCCTCCACGGCCCTCAGAGCCCACAAAAGGAGCATATAAGGAACCCCATTCCAACCTCAGACCATTCAGACTTACTTGAATTTCACAAGACAGAAATCGAGCGTCAGGATCTTAGCAATTATTCTCAAGTGTTTATAACGTAGTTATTAGCCTTCTTTTAAATGAGTTTGTGGACATTTTTGCAAGTGCAATATGGCCGCCAAACATGCTACATTTTGATTGGCCCATGGCGCCCATGGTTTTTTTTGATTGATCAACTTCCTTTGAACAAACTTTAATGACCCTTAATTCTTAATCATACTGCCCAAATTTCGGCCCGATCCCTTCAGCGGTTCTGGAGGAGTCATTTTCTGGAAAACTAGGTCATCCAAGATGATCGCCGAACCATTTGGTCAATCAAGTCCTCTTGAACAAACTTGGCTTACCTCTTGGCCTAGATGAAGATTTCCCAAACAGTTTGGGAGAAGACGTTTTCTAAAATCAGCAGAAGTCCAAAATGGCCGCCGGGCAAATTGGCCCACAGGGTTCATTTGAACAAACTTGGATCCCTATGCTCTAAGGATGCTTCCTGTCAAATATAATTGAAATCAACCTAGTAGTTCTCCAGAAGAAGACATTTTAAATTTCCCATTGCTTTAGTAGGAGCACCTTTGGTGCAAAAATAATCCAAGACGGCCGCCAAACCGTTTATCCGACAGTTTCGAAAATGGCAAATTTGAGCTCAGAATACCCAAAAACATATATAGAACCAATTTCAGCCTCCGAATCCATCAAATAAAAAAACCAATATGGCCGCCAAACACGCTACATTTAGATTGGACCATGGCGGCCATGTTTTTTATGGATCAGCTTCCCTTGTACAAACTTTAATGGCTCTTAGTCCCTAATCATATCGCGCAAAATTTCGGCCCAATCCCTTCAGTGGTTCTGGAGAAGTTGTTTTCGGGAAAACTAGGTCATCCAAGATGGCCACCGAACCATTTGGTCAATCAAGGCTTCTTGAACAAATTTGGCCTCTTTCCCTAGATGATGTTTCATGAGTTTTGAATCGATTCCCCAAGCGATTTCGGAAGTTTTTAAAGACGTTTCCTAAAATCGCACGAAATCCAAGATGGCTGCTGGCCAAATTGGCCGATCGGCTCCATTTGAACAAACTTGGATCCCTATGCCATAAGGATGCTTCCTGCCCAATATAATTAAAATCGGCCCAGTGGTTCTTGAGAAGAAGTCGTTTAAAGGAAAAGTTGACGGACGGATGGATGACGGGTGGACATACGACGGACGGTCGCCACACCCATAAGCTCACTTGGCCTTTCAGGCCAGGTGAGCTAATAATAATGAGTGACCTCAATATGTCGCTATGATTCTGATATCCGCTAACTAGTGATGTAATTTACTATGACATCAGATACTCGAGTGACAGATACATTGCGGCTATGGTGATGACTTGGATAGCACCTCGGTTAGATACAGTCATTAACATAGCCACGTGCAGACATATATTTAAATACAATTCTTAACTTTCATTGCTTGATCCTGACTTATTGTCTCCACAGTTGTGGGAAAAGCTCCACTATCGTGTTATTAGGCGGGTTTGACTATATTGAGTCCATATAATTTCTACATGTAGCTCCCCTGTAGGCCATATCTTAATATCTTCTTTTTTGTTTTGGTCTGCTATGGTTAACTTCCCCAGTTTATACACTAATACACATTTTAATCACAGGTTGAGAGGCAATGAAGAGGGATTAGGCGTTTGCCAATGCTTCTAATGACAGTGAGATAACAGTATTCAGAAGTATTGGGTTGATCTTAACCCTAGTTTATCGAGTTCTTGATTCCATGTCCCATTCACATCATATCTAGGCTGGTTTTATTTCTGTCTATTATTGGTAACTTCTCCAGTTTGTACACTGGTACCCAATTATACTCCTGGGGAGAGAGGGGCAAGGAGCAAAGGAGATTGCCCACGTTTCCAATGATGGTGAGATAGTGTGGCTCAGGCGTGAGCTGGGTTCTCTGATTAAGTAGTCCCGAGTGCAAGCACATACATCAAGCTGCCGCCTCCATAGTGAGATAGTCTCCCAGTCAGGCACGGTTAAATAGTCTAAAGGACTGACCAGTAGTATAGCCGGTAGTAGAATAATACCACCTCCCTGATCTCCTCCCTCAGCTAGATTTCCATTTAGACAACTGGATTTCCATTTAGACAAATCGCCATGGCCAAGAATATAAAATCCCATGTGGACCCCACTGTCCGGGAGAACCACAAATACATACCCAGGCCCTACACCCATCAGCCCTAGGATCATCTCGACACTACTACTACCAGGGGCTGAACGCCCATTTAGAGACAAGCCTCCACAGAGATATACACCACTGATCACCATCAGGGCCGGCCTCTCTCTATTCTGTGTAGGCTCAGACAAACACGTAGTCTCTGCCAGAGTCGCATCGGCATGATGGGACCACACATAGGGGCTTCCATCTACCTTGACAACACTCACCTGTAAGGAGGATAAGGTGATTAGCATCATAGCATGTGTACCACGGCAGACTCCGGCATGTTCACATCTTATGCAGAATCTGGTGCTGAGCAGGGGGCTCCAGCAGACAACCACGGCCTACCCTCTCCACCCCATAGAAGTGGCAGACAGACTCGATCTCTTTACGTGGGCGAAAGCAGTTGTAAATGTTTCTCCGCAAGGGGCGACCCAAGCATTGTACTGTGGGTCATCCCGGAAGTGGGCCCACTTGGCATCCAATATCATGGCAGTCTCAGCGCCCTGTGCCACTGCGGTAGACACCAGCACGAGCAGTATGATGAGAATCATGGCTATATATGAAGAGTTAAACTGAACAGAGTGAACCCCTCGAGAAATATCTGTGCCAGATCGAGCCCTGTTCCATCCGGATCGATAGTGATCTTCATCCCCTCAGGGGCAGGGGCTAGCTGCTTCACTCTGCCACCGGCTAAGAAACGTAGCTCTAGGACTAGTCGTTTGTGGGCTAGTGAGTCCAACTCGCTGAAGCCGTTTAACAGCACCCTTGACTTTGGAGACATGTGACACACCATCTACCAGTAAGGTGCCCTCCTGGAGGTTAACACCTTCTTCTGGTCCATCGAATGGATGATGCAGCAAGAGCTTTCCAGCTGCAACACCGATCCGGCGACCCACCCTCATCAGGGAGCCACCTTCACTTATGTAGGTGAGGAAGGATGATCCCCGATTGTAGAGCTTTCGAACTGTCCCATCCTTTTTCACAACAGTGGAGAGGGGAGTAACCTCTATGTCAATGACTGCGGGAGGCCTATATAGGGGCAACCATGTTTGCCAGTCAACCCCAGGTCCAGCGCTACACTTCATTCTTCTCAAATATGAACTGCAGGTTTTTTGCCAGGGTCAATAGCAGGCCATCATGGGCCATCGGCGGGGCACCGCTCGAATAGGGTTTGACCAGATTAAAGTGGAGGTCGTTATTTAGGGTGTTGATGTCTGCCACCTCTGTATCCGAGAGCTCAATCAACGGCTCGAGGATGTACTTCCTCTTCGGGAAATCGTACCGAAACACGATCTTGTGGCCATCTATGTTGCGACCCAGGCGCTCCTTCGTCACATCCTTGAGGTCTGTGAGCAGCTCCACCCCATCACCACCAATGGGGTGGAGGGAGAATGCCTTTGAGCTTGCTTCGTACTGTAGGGCGAATGACTTGCCATCGCTCTCTTCTACCTTGGCAGCATCAACTGCATACACATCTGGCAAGTCAGCAAGACCAGTCGAGTGAGCAAATATGGGTTCCATAGCATGCTAAAGGAGGGGTTTAAACAAGACATATAACAATGCCAATTGTCCGACTGCTGCTCTCCGGTGGTGAGAACGTAATCTCACCCTCTCTAGAGGGGAGACGGGTGGCACAGTACCGTGTAGAATGGGTCCTTTTCAAGGTGCCCCAGCGGGCCACAACATACATACACGCCGATGTGCTACATCAACCTCCGGGCAGTGCACACAGTAGCTCACTAGTAGAAGTCGGCCGGGACATGATAGAGTATCTCCCAGGTGCCAATAGCAACCTATGGAACGCTATCAGTCCTAGCCTGTTCACACCTGTAAATCACCTGTTTGACAGCCCCTCCATTAACATATATGCCAGCACGGATGGGATATCGGACGCCCATTTAGAGTTTACACTCTTATTACTCATTGACCTGACATGATATCATACCAGCATTATCTGACCTTGGCCGAGATGATGAAGAAGAGGTTCGCCCCTTCATGACCCCTGCACAGATAAAGGCTTAAACGCACAGAGGCTCGTACTGCAACAAGGAGAGCGACTACAGCGGGAGAACTGGTATCAACAGAACACAAGCCTTGCATGGAGGCGAAGGAACAGTGAAAATTTCCGATACTGGCAGGCCCTCCTGGAGGAGAGTAAGCGGGAAGCACGAGTCTTGACAGATGACGATGAGCTAGATGTCTTCACAGACAAGGATGAGCCAGGTGGCTTCTCAGACGAGGATGAGCCAGATGTCATACAGTGGAAAGAGAAGATAGCGCAGAAGTGTAAGACCAAGAAAACCATCCAGCGGTGGACCTACTATCTTGGTGATAAGGTGAAGTTCCAGATGTCATGTCTCAGAAAGCTACTGGCACCCGACATAGTGCTGGATGACCTCTGTCTAAGAGATGTCTGTCTCGAAACCAGCAAGCTGGCACGGTTCGTCAGGCTCTCCAAAATGAACCCTTCTATGACTCATGAGCAGATTCTGCAGGTGATGCAGGTTTAATCTCCAGGTATACTATGGCAAAATCAGAGTGGCGGAAGCAACCAGAAATATACCCCTCCCTGACTGCTGACGAGGGGGGTACAGTACATGGCTGGCGACTCCAGCTGATAGATACCATCAGACAGAATCTCGTCCATGAGGCAGATAAGTACAGCAGAACACGCAGGAGATATAAGACAGCCTACAACGTCCTCGCGTGTACAACCACTGCTGCGGGTGTGATTGGAGCCAGTGCTGGGGTGGCAGCTGTGGCCACTCTCGCTACAGGGGTGGGGCCATCGTCGCCATCCCGCTGGGTGGCGTGACAAAAGCCGCCACTGTCTTGACCACAGGCTTGGGGGTGGGGCAGCGGCAGATCACAAGGAGGCTGGAGAAGCATGCTAAGTACGTGGCACTGGCACAGAGTATGCTATGGACTAACGACGAGTCTGTCAGCAAAGCTATCGAGGATGACCAGGTCACCGATGAAGAGTACCGCCATATATTGAAGGTCCACGCCCTGTACCGCACAGAGAAACCTAAAGTGCGACAGCAATACCTCAAAGGCTCCAGCGGGCGGGTTGATATGGAGGAGTTAAAAAACGAGATGTTACAGCGATGTCGCCTCACTGGTCTCTGGGTTCGAGACGACTACAAATAGTGTGCTGCCTGTATGGTAGCTTTAAGAACACCAGTATCTAGATGGCCTTCCCACTGAACCTCACGAGTCATCCGGAGCCAACCGCCCCTCCTGGGTACACCCTTGACTGGCCTGAGAGGTCTACTGGATGATATACCAGAGCTAACACCGTTCTCCATCAGTGGATGGACGGTCCCGAACCAGCTTCTCTGTCAACCCACGACCGCTGACAAACCTCTCCATCACCATCAAGGATGCGAAGCAAGCTCATACTTGGATGGCTGCTCCAAGCCTCTCATACTGGAATCAGCAGCTGAACTTTGCCGTGTGGTGTGCCACACCAGGATGTGGAGTAAGTTCCGCCCTGCTTCACTCCTATTCTGGTACTCCTGAAGCTGTGCTCATCGCCAGCTGTCTCAGATTCCACGTGTACTTCACGGTGCGACGAATCCTCCATGAGCTCAACAGTCATAGCGTCTCTGTGGCCAGCAGACTACAGAGAGTTCAGCGCTCACCCAGACTATCGGTGGCATGGTGGTGACAACAGCGGTCTAAGGGTTATGTATGGTGACCCGAGACGTGACTCCCCTATTGAATACCCCCCGACGAGTAGGCCGTCGGAAGACAGCGACATTCTCGTTCGATCCAGACTCCGACCCTGGAGCGCTGGTGCAAAATATGCACATCACTGGCTTGCGGCTGGACTATCCAGATGTGTGGAAGTACTTTGTCCCACACACCACCTCAGGCCTCACAGCAGCAGGGATCGTTCGGATCAACCAGTCCCTGGAAGCACTCTGCTACTGCCTCCTTACAGCACAGACCCAGGTGTGGCATTCCATAGATGGTGTCAGCGGAGCAGAGGTCCAGGCCATGTTCATCAGTCTCGTTGAGGATATGATCATCGTGGCATACCCCAGTAGTCTTATTGCTACTGTCGCAAACTTGACAGCTATTTCGCCACACCTACGGTTGATTCTGAGCAACATTATCGTGAGCATCGAGGACCTCCAAGTCAGGGGCTATAACAACATGATAGTCGAGGGGAGTTCCCCCGGTGTCCACTTTGGCTCTAACACTGCCATCAACACACCTACGCGTAGTACAAGCCATACAAGCGTTCCGACCCGGACACTGCAGCCAGTCGACACAGCAGCTCCAGGCGCCCCGACACTGCAGCCAGTCGACACGACACCGCTTCCTGTGGTAGCTCTACGTGTGGTGTCAGGCCTAGCTATCGTGGCGCTCGGGATCAGCCTACTCCGCTGCTAGCACATCAGCTATAAGACTATCCTGACTTTCTACAGTAGCAGTGGGGACCACGGTGAGACACTGAACCAGCTTGGCATGCCCTACAGCCCCTATACCTGCTGCCAACATGCACATCCAAGGGCTGGAGGGTTCGGCAGCGCATCCTTTTTCCAGCTTGTAGTATCGCAGAGCCTTGTTCAGCTCTGAGTCCGGTGAGGCCATGGCGGTCTGCAACTTGGTGTTCTTGGTGAGGTAGGCGAGCTGGCTGATTGCCAACTCTACAGACAGAAAACTACGTCATATGCACTTCTGCGCCTAACCAGTGGAAGCGATGACCTCGAGTCGGCACTCGAGGGCCGTCACCACCTCGGGCGCAGGGACATCCCACCGAATCAGGGCAACCGGCTCAGCTTCAACATCGGAAACCTCATATCTGGGACTCGCTCATTAGGTGTGACAGTACTTTACTTTGGCTATGCTAAGGTATGCGTGTCGAACACATCAGGTATTCAGCTTGAGCGTGCGTAGAGCACGACTCCTGTCGTCACCGCTGCAGCTGCCACCACTACTCTAAGCTCTGCTGTCTTCTGACCTGTCGATGCCTCATAGTCAAGAGTTGGCTCAGATACAGCCTCGTAGTACTCATCGAGACTCTCATCTGCCTCTTTGAGGCTCTGGTTGGCCTGAGCTCGGAGTTGGCATCGGCGTGCCTCCCTCTGGCGCATATGCTCGAGGGCTTTGCTGTACTCAAACTTCTCTTTAGACAGCGTCTCCATCACCTGGTTATGACGCTCACGCTCGACCTCTGCCGCCTTCCTGTCGGCGAACATTTAAGTCGTACTATATAAGGATGGCATCTCTGTATGACCTGGTCAAGTCCCTTAACTTCCGAGGGTTGGTCGATAAACTACCGTTCAGTGAGGATCCAGCAGAAACTAGACACCGGTGTACGGAGGTGTTTGAGGTCTTCAGTGATAGTCGAATGAATGACGGCTGTCTGTTCATCTGTTTAGAATTCGCCCAGGCCATGCGTGACAGGACAGGAGTGGACGTCAGTGATAAAATCACCCAGGCCCTGCGTGACAGGACAGGAGTGGACGTCAGTGATAAAATCACCCAGGCCGTGCATGACAGGACGGGAGTGGACGTCAGTGATGAAATCCGGGAGTATATGCTCGAGGGCTTTGCTGTACTCAAACTTCTCTTTAGACAGCGTCTCCATTGCCTGGTTATGATGCTCACGCTCAACCTCTGCCGCCTTCTTGTCGGCGAAGCTGAGTCCCCAGTTCGCTAAGGCAAACACACCCGCATTCACGATTGCAAATGCCATGCTATAGACTACATTTTAAAGCTACTATACAGCTGTCCCCCAGCGATGGATCCACAGAGCAATGTATGAACCAGAGGCTTATGAAGATCCAGTCGAGGATATAGATGATGAGGACTATGAGGAGGACTATGATGAGGAGGAGGATGCAGACGACTATGATGTAGCAGAGACTGCGGGTGAGTATGATGATGTAGAGCCTGAATCCCGCAAGCTAGCACACGGAGCGAAAGGAATCTATCGCACTTATGTAAAAGGTTCTATCGGTCCGCTGGCAGCAGTTGGAGCTCTGATCGCTCTGTTCACAACGAAGGCTGGCGAGACGGTCCGCAAGATCGCCCACAATGCTCTCCATGGGGTGGAGAAGATTTCTGAAGCCATACCAGCCATCGCCTCAGGAGTAGGTACGTTCTACGGAGTCGCAGGCCCTTGGCTACCGTACATTGCCATAGCGCTCGCAGCTATCTGGGCCGCCGAACATTTAAGCCATACTATATACGGATGGCATCTCTGTACGACCTGGTCAAGTCCCTTAACTTCCGAGGGTTGGTCAATAAACTACCGTTCAGTGAGGATCCAGCAGAAACTAGACACCGGTGTACGGAGGTGTTTGAGGAGGTCTTCAGTGACAGTCGAATGAATGACGGCTGTCTGTCCGTCTGTTTAAAATTCGCCCAGGCCGTGTGTGACAGGATGGGAGTGGATGTCAGTGATAAAATGACCCAGGCCGTGCGTGACTGGACGGGAGTGGACGTCAGTGATAAAATCGCCCAGGCCGTGCATGACAGGACGTGAGTGGATGTCAGTGATGAAATTCGGGAGTTCCGTCTTTCTTGAGGAACTCTATCAGCCTGGTGGATATTACCGTGAGCCCCCTCAACTACTCGAGGCTGCACGTCGCAAGGGCCACAACTTCACATTGGAGACAATTAGCCAGTGGTTCAGCTGCCAGGCGATGTGGCAGATATACAGACCTCGTCCACGGCACATCAGGCATGCCCATTTCGAGGAAACTGTCCCGAACAGAGTTCACCAGGCAGATGTTCTATTCCTTCCTACTCGGTTGGTCGTAAGACCTAGAAGTATGCCCTCACCATCGTTGATGTCGCCAGCAGGTACAAGGCGGCAGTACCGCTCACAGACAAGTCAGCTGGCCAGGTGGCCCAGGCATTCCAGGGTGTCTACGAGGCTTCGGAAAATCCCCTCCAGTGGCCGGAATTGTTGCAGGTGGATGAGGGTAAGGAGTTCAGAGGGGAGACTGCAGCCTTCATGCGGAAACATGGTGTGGCAGCAAGGTAGGGCATCACCGTGCCCAGGCTATCGTTGAGCGGTGGAATCAGACACTGGCAGAGAGACTGTTCCCACACCAATACGTCCAGGAAATGGCCGCGCCGAGTGAATGTTCTAGAGTATGGGTGAGATGGCTGCCTGCTGTGGTGGAAAGATCCAATGCCGAGGTTACTAGGCTAATCGGGAAGAAGCCAGTAGAGGCTATCAGACACTCTGCTGGTCACAGCTCTAGAGGAGCAAACAAGGGAGAGGAGTGCCTACCACCTGATGCTCTGGTTCGGTACCTGTATGAGCCTGGTGAGCTGCAAGGGGGGTTCGATGGTGTGCAACAGATCCTAACTGGTCGATAGATCTTCACAGGCTTGACAGGTATGTGGAGGCGGAGGGGTGGCCTACACTGTACTACCTGGCACGCCGGCATGGAGTGCCTAGGTGACCATTTGTCGCAGAACAGCTTCAGCAAGTCCCTGAAGACACACAGCTACCACCCCCTAGGGTGCTAACATGATACTCGATGGGCTCGGTGTGGACACCATCTGGTAGCACATATCTCTTATCGTAGTAAGCGGAGAGTCCGAGTTTTTCCTGCGCATACGTCCCCATACCCTGGTTGCGCATGCGTAGGCCTCGGTTTTTAGCTCTGTCCACCCCGCCATGTAGGGCGCTGTAGAACCTCTGCCAGGAGATGTCATTCTGCCGTTTAGACATTCCCTTGGTCGAGCATTTCACTTGCAAGTTTCTGCTGTTCCAGCGGTCTGTATTCTCCACGTAGTAGCACTTAGAGCAGAGAGCAATACCACGAGTGCCTTCGAACTTGAGCTTGAACAATCCCGGAGTCCAGTTAGACCATTTGTCCCATGCCAACCAGTCCCGTTTGCAGGCCTCATACTCCGTTCACATCTCTGGGCATATCACCTCATCGACGTTGGAGCCTGCTATGGCGATATAGGCAGAATCGGTGTCTATCAGCAGGTACTCGAAGCTGTCACGAGCTACATACCGGTCAAGGAAGTCATAGTAGAACTCCAGCATTCGCAGCTTAGCCAGCTCGTATACTTCTATACCCACCTGGAAGGGGCGACGAATGGTGATTTTAGCCTCACGGCTCTGCAATTTGTAGGAATCCCCGATCTCCTCTAGATCCTCGAACCATGCGCTACGCAAGGCTCTGTCTACTGCTCGTTCATCCTTAGTGAAGCTCGTGTTGGTATGACGTTCTAATGCCTCGATCAGCTTCCCATATGCACTGTTGCCGAGGAGTTTGAAGAGATCAGCCAGCAAGGCTTTACTTTTGTCAACATCCCCGGTATTACGTGCCTCAGTAACAGAGTCTCCAAACCATTCAAAAGGTTTCTGTGAGGTGTAGTCTATAGTGCGATAGATAGCAGTAATCTCTAACCCGTGGGCAAGGTACCACTTGAGAGTTGGTGCATACAATACCCTCTTCTTACCAGAGAGTGCACCAACGAGCTTGCTAGTTGTAGACTTTTTTCAACCTGTTTTATCAAGGTATGCAAGCATCTCCGAAGGTATAGCCTCTTCTGGGATCTCACGATTATAGAAGATGGGAGACAGCTCCCCGAACTTTGGCCATAACACCTTAGGTACCTCAATGTCGACCTCAGCAAACCCGAACTAAAGATCCGCTAGCAGATCCTGCTTAAAGCGTTCAATATCACTGCTTACACGCCCACCCCACCGTACAGTTTCTTTACCACAAGGCATTGCTTGGGCCATGGTTGACAAATACAGGGCATTTGCATCATAACCAAGGAGACGTTGACATACTCGCTTACCTTGGCGAATTCGGGTAACCCCAGACTCGTGATATCTCGTGAACACAATGCTCGGAACTCCAACAACAGCACACTTTAACATCTCGTAAGCTTCCTTGCCCGGAGAGTAAAGGCTAATATCCGGCTCATGTTCAGCAGTACCATGAAGTAAGTACTGAAGCGACACACCAGGAAGTGACACTACATCCTTCAGAATGTCTATACCTCGTTGTGTAGAATTCTCGCATCTTCTCTAAGGCTTCAATGAACGGGCTAACAAGTTGTTGTAATATTGCAACCAGTCAGCAAATGTCTTCATCCCCAGATCTCTGAAGGTCTGCTTACAAGCTTTCCATTCTGACACCTCAAGAAGGTAACCCCATTTGAGCTTGGACCACCATGCAGGATAATCAGGTAGTCCAGGATAGTCAAGCTTCTCAGGTGAGTCGAACCATTCATAAGGTAACCAGCTCTTCTGTTGCATGTAACGGTAGGCTTTGATCCATTTCTCATGAGAAACCCCTGGGCCGAGGTAGTTGATTACATCGAGAAACCTCAATTCAGGCGTAATGAGGAACATTGTCTGGCTAGCCTTCTTGGCGACTTTCACCGTTCCTTTGGACGAAGTAGTAAGTTCATCCACGAAGTACTTCTTGATCAGGTTCAGGTCATACCGCCCAGAGTTGAACCCGAGCACAGGCACCTGGTCACACCACTCATTGATAACTCGCTGCTGTCGTTTTGGTAAATTGTCCAAGTCTGCGGGTAGATACTGTGACCGAACCCTTGCACAGATCGTGAACTCTGAGATCAGCACTTTGGAGTTAGCATTGCAGAAGTGAGTTGCCGTCTAAGGAGCAGCCGACTGACACCGAGATTGGTATGTGGGCACTCTCGATCGTGAGACTCTCTGTAGGGTGGGTCTTGATCCCATCTAGAAGGGCTTCAAAGTCATAGACAATAAAGTGTGTGTATGGTACTGTCTGCACAGGGGTGTGGATGCTTGGACAGCGTTTTATACAGCACTCCCACTGTACCACAAGCATGCATCCAGATGCTCTCAGTTTCTCGTCTCTCGTGACCGTCTTGCGGTATCTTTGATCAGCATCCTCACCTCCCTGGTGTTGTGAACATCCATGCCAGTGACAGCCATGAAACTTGTATACTGTGTCGGTTGTCGGATCATAACCATCTACGGGAGCCCCTTCGATCCAACACTCACCACCGTGACCACACTTTGCATGGTGTATATGAATTCCACGGTTTCTCGACTCATATTCAATCCAACGAGAAGCCGCTGAACTGGCCGGTTGGTATGGATAGAAGGCCTTCTTGTATGGTGACTGGGGTGCCACTAACTTCTCCCCAGGGCAATCGATGGTTGTTTTTTCCCCTGTACAGCGGTCAGCATGACGATGGAGACTACATGCTTGGGTGAACTGCTGTTGACAGTGCCCACAGCTGAAAGTCTGGGTCAGCTTGGAGATGTCCTTAATGAAGAAGGCGTGGTGGTCGTACACTCCTATTGTGATGATGGTCGGATAGTGTGCAGGTTTCCTAGTCAGATGCCATCGGAGCCAGACCGGGAGGGGGCCTGTCCCTCGCAGAGGCTGGCGGTCGCTGACAACCTTTACCTCAACATTGATAGATCTGACGAAGGCCCACGCGGTATTGGGCCGATCGATAGTGTCTGGGTCGAGGCGGGCTTGCTCTCTGCCCTCCATCCAAGTCTGGGTCTCTCCTAGTGTATTCATCCAGGGACTTCCTGGATCACTCTTGTGGAAGAGCATTACCTTACTATCCTCGATGTGGCAGATTCGATATGTGTGGGTATACGGAAGGTAGAAGGCGTTCTGAACAGTCGGCAGCTTCCCCATGATCTGACCTGTAATGTCTCCTTCTAGCCCTCTGAAGAATGTCCAGCATACTGTTCGCCGTCCTCTCGCCTCTGTCTCCTCTCACCAAGACGCATGTTGAGAATCTGCTGACCTTCTCGCCTCATACTCTGGGCTAGGGTTTCAGATCTCTGTCCCCTCATTAATCGTCTTCTGATTCGGTCTAGAAGAGGGAGGCGTTCTTGTGGATGGCTTGCCATCCGAGTTGCTACAGCTTTGGCCCATAAGCTGACATTCGTTTCATCACACAACTGACGACTCTCATGGACCAGCTGTGCTTTCTTGTGAGGGTTCTATGGATCCTCAGAGGTGAGCGCCGGAAACCTCCCTGTCTGTTTTGCTTGGGAGAGTCGCTTTAGCCACTCCTCGGCAAGGGTGGGGAGTCGCTTTCGCCACTCCTCGGCATTGGCGTGTGCAATCATCTGGAGCAGGTCGGCTTTGCGGGTCTTAGAATAGTGTCTAAGACCGAATTGCTTTGGCATCACTCGAAGCTGTGTTACAGTAACTATGATGCAAGGTCTATATTTAGATCTTAAACCATTCTGACTTACAGTGACCCTGATGCAAGGTCTATATATTAGATCTTAAACCTTTCTGAGTGGCGATCAGTACCTGTGGGTGGTGTATATCCCTGTGGATGCCTGTCTCTATATTGCCGTTCAGACCCTATTATGTGTGGCGATCAGTACCTGTGGGTGGAGTATATCCCTGTGGATGCCTGTCTCTAAATGGGCGTTCAGACCCTATTATGTGTGGCGATCAGTACCTGTGGGCGTTGTATATCCCTGTGGATGCCTGTCTCTAAATGGGCATTCAGACCCTATTATGTGTGGCGATCAGTACCTGTGGGTGGTGTATATCCCTGTGGATTCCTGTCTCTAAATGGGTGTTCGAAACCTATTATGTGTGGCGATCAGTACCTGTGGGTGGTGTATATCCTGTATATCCCTGTGGAGGCCTGTCTCTAAATGCGTGGCATGACGCATTTAAGTTTTTCCATAACTAAACTGAACTTTCTCCTGGCACAGACCTTCTTGTAGTTCATTCTGTTGGAATGTTTACGACCCCCGCATGCTTTACATAGTCCACAGTCTGTATAAATACCTGCCCCGCATCCTCTGCACGGCTTCGGCTCAACAGCAGCCTTCTGAATCTGAGCATTGTGTGTCACACAATATTCTCCAACACAGCTCCTTAAGCATCGAAAAGGCTTACGTCGCATAAGCCATTTGCATGTATTATAATGCATGTTTGATAAAGTCTATATCAAGATCTTAAACCTTGGGCTGATGGGTGTAGGGCCTGCGTATGTATTTGTGGTTCTCCCGGACAGTGGAGGCCACACGGGAGTTTTATATTCTTGGCCATGGCCATTTGTCTAAATGGAAATCCAGTTGTCTAACTGGAAATCCAGTTGAGGGAGGTGATATTTTTCTACTACAGGCTATATACTACTTGACCACTGCACCACAGTGCCTCCTAAACTCTCTCAAAGCGAAGTTATTGGCTTGGTTGGTGTCTATCGAGTCCCTGATTCCATGTCATATTCACGCCATATCTAGGCTGGATTTCAGTCTATTATTGGTAACTTCCCCATTTGTTATACTGGTACACATTTATACTCCTGGATGGAAAGAGGCAAGGAGCGAAGGAGATTATCCATGTTTCCAATGACAGCGAGATAGGACACGGGCACAGGCGCGAACCCGGTTCGCCGGTTAAGTAGTCCTGAGCGCTTGTCGCTACACAAATATGCCAGCTCCCTCTCTCTCAAAATGCTTGTGCACTTCAAATTATATAGAAAATCAAGGGAAGTAACTCATTACAATGTTAATAGACGTATCTGAGTTATCTCCCTTAATGTTATGGATTAAAGATATAGTGTCAGCCAGACAAGCAAGGCGACAAATCTATTGTTCTTTAAGAGCCTAAGGCTGTGTTCTCACTAGAGATTTAATCAGGAATAATGCCATACTGACATATAAAAATTGTCTAATTTAATGAGTTCTTGAAATAACATACATTTGGTGATTTAACCCTTTAATCCTTGCAAGGCCAGTGTCTCAATGTCTGAATCTGATCTGTCATTCAAGTATATGACATCATTATCAATTAGGTCACATGTAGGCTGACGTCACAATCATAATTGACAGAAATAAGCCGAAATGAAGCTGTAATACGCAGTCAAGTGTACGAATTGTGTCTTATGGATTTACCATTTAATAAACATTCTGTTTAAAATTTTGAAACTAATTTGACTGGGTGCAGCAACATAACCACGTCAAATTAGTTTCAAAATATTCAACAGCTTACCAGTATAGACACCTTGACAATGGGATTCTGGGAATTCAGGATTCGATCGATCCCAACAGGGGCTAAGTGTGGGTGGAGCTTAGCTAGAAACGGGTAGGGTATAGCTAGAAATGAGTCCCTATACTTCAAGATGCCTCTATGGGAAAGCTATTTTGTACTGGAACATGCTGCTGCCATACATACAGCTCCCAGTCAAGTTAGGTTTGAAGAAACTATTCAACGAAAAATATTCTCCACAAGCGAGGGTGAAAGGGTTAACACAGAGGATACATATATAGCACCTTATTGTAGCTAGAAAGTCACTTCTCTAATGCACTTCACTTATATCACCCCTTACAGCCCTGAAGTCCCCCAAACCCAAAACAAGCATATATACGGTTAACTCATTCACCGATGAATTCTGCATATCTCATTTTCAACGCATCCATACAGGAAAACTGTTGAATATTTTGAAATTAATTTAATGGGAAGCCATTGCTAAACAGAATAAGGTTTATATCGTAAAGAATGTAGTTCTCAGGGATTTGTCAGTGAAAGGGATATGGTTTTTCATGTTTTGAAATAAATTTACTAGGAATCTAGTACCACTATAAATACGATAGATGTAGACCAATTGGAAAAACATTGAGTGAAAACCATTCCTGGTAAATAAAGTTCTAAAGACACCTTTCGACGCTGCCCTGTACGACACCCACCCAGCCACCTCTACCAGATTGGGGTTGAGCCACACAGAAATGTCAGCTTGCAGTCCACAATGACATTGGAATCATCTCCCATAACAAATTAAATTTTGCTGAATTTCCAACAAATGGTGTCGGAGGAGATACTGTCTTGGAAAGAATTTGCCCCAACCATGAATCCCAAGGGGACCAAACATGGCTAACTCACAACACCAATTTTAATCAATTCATCCAAATCGCTTAAGAGGAGATAGCCAGATGGACACATGGATGGACAGATGCCTAGATAGATGGACAGACAGACAGTCAAACAGATGGATGGAGGCAATTGTAAAATCACTACTGTTTCATCAAAAGCGTGTGGTGACAAATATATCTCACAATTAGCCAGTCAATGCCTAGATGTAGATTTTAGTTTGCCCCGCCCGTCTATCCGTGACAATAATTAACTTATTGCTTACCATCAAGACTAAGTTTCTCTTCCTTCTTGTACGCCTCATCTGGCTCAAATATGTTGACAATTCTTTTTACTCTCCCCTCTACAATATTTGTATTCTAAACATAAAGTATCATTAAAATGAGAAAAGTAACTTGATGTGAATTAAATTAAAACGAAAACAAGAACAACAATAAAAAATTGCTGAAGTCCATAGCCCCAACCCCGCCCCCCCCCCCATCACGCAATGGATCGACGCAACACATCATGATTGCCTAGCAGTGCAGTGTCAAAGGAAATTGACACAGCACATTGTGATCATGCTTATTTATGTATGCAAATATGTACTGTCCTGATGGCATTCATTCAGCCATAAAGGGCATATTATTAGAATTAAACGTAATCGCAATTCCCTTAATTAGGCCACCATGACATTTCCCTTTGACCCTTCGACCCCAAGTGCAACACACACACGCTTTATAAGACTTGTAAAGATTCCTTCAGTAGAATTTGAGTTACCATCTGGAATTTAACTCCTTTATTGGAGCATTTCCAACCAAAAACTAAGAAAATGGACCTTTCAAGGATAATGACGTCATAATCAGCTAAGCGCCATGTAGGATGCCATCATAATCATTACGTCATAAATGATTCTATACGGCCCGTCTGAACTCTTAATAGTCTGACACTTTGTACAAATTGTATGTCTCTACCATTTAATATACATGCTGTTGAATATTTTGAAACTAATTTGACTGGGCGCTGTTGCAGTCAAATTAGTTTCAAAATATTCAACAGCCTATCAGCAGTTATCTGGAAATTGTTAGTCAGGGAGTTCAGAGATCGATCGATCTCATCATGATCGAGGTGTGGGTGGAGTTTAGCCAGAGATGGGCGGCGCATAGCTAAAAATAGAAAGGTCCATTCTTCGGGCACCCAAAGGCAACACACTCACACACGCCAAGGTTGGTGAAGATCCCATCAGTAGAACTTGAGTTATCATCAGGATTAACGCAAACCAAATTCCATTATTGGGTCACGGGAACATTTACCTTTTGACCCTGAAATTATCAGGGTTCTTCGGACCACAAGAGCAACACACACGCCAAGTTTGCTGATAATCCCTTCAGTAGAATCCATGATATATCATCCAGAAATGGTTAAAATGTTATCATTAACCCAATTCAATTATTTTTCTATATTTCATCAATTAAATTTTTTATAAAGTGACTCATGCCACTACACCCACAAATTAATAAATCCACTTTTATCTATGCCCTCTCCCCGCGCCTCTATCTCTAGCTAAGCTCCCTCCATGCTCTGCGCGTGTTGAGATCAATCTATATACTTTGAATTCCAGGATCCTAATTTCATGTTGAATATTTTGTAAGTAATTTGACTGGGTACTGCTGTGTGGCAGCAAACGTGCCCACTCAAAGTATTCAACAGAACGTTCATTAAATAGTAGACACAATTTGTACACTTAGCCCACTATTAAGCATTCATGAGACTTAGACTGATTATAACGTCATATAGTTGAGTGACAGATTGGATTCATCCTTTAGACTTCTTCCAACAGTCGGCCATATAAATAATCGTGGTTTTTATGCACGATATATATATATCACAATACTCTCAACGAGTATATTGCACACTCTGAACCCAGCTACTAATACCATGAATTTGCGATCACAATTGTCTTATAAAAGCAATAACTGTCAGATACCGCATCTTACCTTCTGTGCTTCGGTCAGGAATGTCACTATCTCTGATGATTCCATATAAGCTTTTTTGGCCGAATATCTGAAATAATATAACTTGATCATAATATTATTAGTATTACCTTAGTCCCTTGTGCCTTAAAATACGGTACGTTTGCAAAAAGAAAATCAAATGTACTGTTGAATATTTTGAACATAATTGTGTTAGAAGACACGGCCTAAGGCAGCAATATCTTCCAATCTAATTATGTTCACCATATCCAATAGAGCATTTCTTACTGACTAGCATGTTTCCACTGTTGCTTTGGAAGCATGGTAATTTATTTCTGATCTGTACCGTAAAGATACATAGATGTTATTACATGATTATATGGTCGCTTATTTGCAACTAAGCATGTCATAGCATATTTATTTCATACATTACATTTTTAAAGTGAGGCTAACAGTGGGCTCTATGCTAAAATCATTTAAGTGTAGCTTGATGTAGACCTAATAGCAATGGACCTTTCCAGTTTTAGCTATGCCCCGCCCATCTCTAGCTAAGCTCCACCCACACCTCGTTCATGCTGGGATCGATCGATCTCTGAATTCCCCGACTATCAATTTCCAGAAAACTATACAGGTAAACTGTTGAATATTTTGAAATTAATTTGAATAAGGGCTGTTGCTGCCTATGGCAGCAACAGCACCCAGTCCAATTAGTTTCAAAATATTCGACAGAATGTTTATTAAATAGTAAAGAAATACAATTCGTACGTGTCTGGCTATTAACCCTTTAACCCTCATATCAGCCAAAAATGGCTTATGCAGTGGTCTTGAGAAATGTGTATTTGCAGACCAAGAGAAGCCTATTTTTTTTTAATTTACCAATGGAATGACTGGCTCGATAACCGAGCCAGTAATTCCTGTGGTAAATTCTAAAAAATCGGCTTCTCTTGGTCAGCAAATGAACATTTTCTATGAGAAAATTGAAATTTTCTTGAACAAATTCAAGTGTTAATGGGCTAAGAGTTAAAAATAGGCCAAAGAGAATCGCTTATGACATCATCCTACATGCTATAGTGGCCATTTAAAATTACGACATCAATATTTTTGCCCACAGGGTGGAATATTATTAGTTACACCAGTGTTTTGGCATAGGCTGTTACGCGAGGGAAATATATTTGTTTGCTTGTGTGGTAACAGCCTGTACCACGCCAAAACACCGGTGCAACAAATTTATTACCCCCTAGACATCAGCGAGAGATTAAGAAAGAGAGAGAACTTGTTTTACCATAATTCCGGGGACATTTTCACGTCTAGACCCTACACTCTGGGGACATGCTTGGATTGTGTGGACAATGCCCTGTCCCCACAATTACGGTGGCTCAAACGATCGGCAAAAGCGTGAAACATCCAAAAATTTATTTAGAATTTGTGTCCCCACAATTCATGTTTTTCCATTTTTTTACGGTTTTTTTCATTTCTCTCACCTTCTCTCACATTGAAATGTCCCCACAAAATTTTCTCACACTCTCATGTAAAAAAAATATTGCACGAGGCATACGAACACGTGGTATGATAAACACTCACGTACACAGACTAGGCGGCGGTTTAATTGCCCATCCTCATACTGCTGCTACTGCATGAACTGCCAATCAGAAAGTATGTTCCCAGTGTTTCTCACATTTGTGGGGACTCTCTCACTAGGTCCCCGCCCTCTGTGTGGGGACCGTCCCCAGAGTGTTCGCTCACTTTTTTTAGTTAATGGTAATAATCACTAACCCTCTTAGAAGTATTTTTTATTTTGCCAACGCACACAGAAACACGAAGGAAATGAAAATCAAAAAATGAGAGAAAAAAATTATGTCCCCACAGTTACGGTAAAACCATCCACACAGAGAGAGAGAGAGAGAGAGAGAGAGAGAGAGAGAGAGAGAGAGAGAGAGAGAGAGAGAGAGAGAGAGAGAGAGAGAGAGAGAGAGAGAGTTCTATCCTAACTTAAATATTGCCAATTTTCAACACTTCATGACGTCATTTTCAGAATGCATCAACTTATGACATCATGACCTTCGCCATTGTTACGTCGTAATTAATCTGCGCATTAAGACTAAAACATGATGTTCACGCGGGGGATACCGTGTAGTACTGCCCTCGCGTGAGGGAAATACCAGATCATACATCACTTACATTAACCAATCAAATAACTGCATATGGTCATGTGACATTATTGAGAGTTAATAATGCTCAGTACTTTCGCTGTACCTGGCCCCGCAAAAATGTCCGTATTATGGCAAATATGTCAATATTATGAAATAATCGTCATAATCTTATGGTGTAGAGAACGTTAAATAATGGAATATAAGCTTGCATCTGTGATAATGTAAACTCTTATTAACTGTCTGCCTGCTGAAATATCTGCAGACTATCTATTCCATGCGCTTTAAATCTGGATATGCTGAATAGTTTAGAGAAGAATTTGCCTGAAAGTTATTGGTGGCTAAGCCACCAACAACTTTCCGTCAAATTGTTTAGAAAATATTTAGCAGGTCAACATTTATTGCCCATTGAAATTATGGTTTGGTGGCTTGCAGCGGTCAGGCAGTTAAATAACTATTCACTCACAATAACCTAATCAGAAACTCTTACTTCTGAAACAAGTCTTGAATTTCTTGTCTCTTTGTGTACATGTAGTAAAAATCAATGAATTCTTTGCGGTTCAGTGCTTGTTGACCGTGCGTAGTTTTCTTGTCCTTGTTTGCCTCCTAAAGTTATAACAAGAAAAGTTACTATAAAATAAATTTACACAAATCATTTCTTACGCCAGAAAGCCTTTTAAAAATACATTGTAGACATGTGCATGCTATTTGTTCACGACTGAAACAACAGCAAGTACAGTAGATGATATAGATCAAATGACCAAACCGGGCCCCCCCCCCCCAAAACCCCACCGCTAAATGGCAGTCATCTTAATGGGATGATATGATCTCACTGGTTTGGATAGATGTATGGATGCATGTACTTATGAAATAGGATAATGATTATGAATAAAATATATATCTAATTAACAAGAGCTCCGCAAACGGCGCATAATACCCTGCCATGATGACAAACCAATGAATGAGAGCTATCAGAAGATATTTATTTCTTCCTGAGACCCATCAGACCAGCCATCCTTATGAAGTGTCAAAGTGATCCGTTAAATGGTCAAGGAGGTCTCGTCTGAAAACCAATTTTCAAGATGGCTGCTGCTGACTGGCGGCCATATTGGATTTCTGATTATCGTAAATTTCGATAAGTTTCTTCACCAGACATATTCCAACGACCATAGGAAGTGATCCGATAAATGGTAACAGAGATATCATCCAGAAACCAACTTTCAAGAGTTCGGATCATCGTCAATTTCAATACGTTTTTTCTCCAGACCTAGTCCAACCACCCTATGAAGTTTCAAAGCAATCCGATAAATGGGAACAGAGTTATCATCGGAAACCCATTTTCAAGATGGTGGCTGGCGCCATCTTGAATTTCAGATCATTGTCAATTTCGATAGGTTTCTTTTCCACACCTAGTCCAACCACCCTATGAAGTTTCAAAGCGATCCGATAAACGGTAACGGCGTTATCATTCGGAAACCAATTTTCAAGATGGCCGCCGGTGGCTGACAGCCATCTTGGATTTCGGATCATCGTCAATTTCGACATGTTTCTTCCCCAGACCTAGTCCAACCACTACATGAAGTTTCAAAGCGATCCGATAAACGGTAACGGAGTTATCATCCGGAAAGCAATTTTCAAGACGGCCACCGGTGGCTGGTGGCCGGCCATCTTGGATTTCGGATCATCGTCGATTTCGATAGGTTTCTTCCCAAGACATAGTCCAACCACCCTATGAAGTTTCAATGCGATCCGACAAACGGTAACGGAGTTATCATCTGGAAACCACTGCCGCCTGCCCGCCCAGGCGGACGGCGCCATTACATAATAGGTCGCCCAATTTTTTGGCGGGCTATAAAAATTAGTCTTTCCATGAAGTTTCGTCAAGATAAGCTAAGCAAAAGTAAAGTTATCAAACAAAAGCGTAAACTTTGCATGAATGGGCGGAACCATGATCAGAAAGACAGATGGATGGATGGATGGACAGTCTAACTGACCCACAATATAAACTGCATTTCCGTACTACCATAGCCATCCTTCTGATTAAGTTTCATCACGATGCACTAAGCAAAAGTTGTTATCGAATTAAAACCCAAAATTTGCAGGGATGGATGGTTACATGATCAGAAAGACAGGTGGATGGGCAGATGGATTGATAGATCACACACTTGACTACATACCAAACTAAATAGTTATGGAATAACTGGAGAAATGGCATTGTGGGTAAGGGCCTTCCTCCTAAACCGAAAGCAAAGAGTGTGTGTTAATGGTATCTACTCTGGATGGTCAGAGGTTGTCAGTGGAGTACCTCAAGGCAGTGCACTTGGCCCGATACTTTTCTTAATTTTCTTCAACGACCTACCCGATGTAGTGTCTAGTTTTGTTCAACTGTTTGCGGATGATACCAAACTTTATCGTGCAGTACTATCCACCACAGACTGCATGTCCCTACAGAAAGACATTGATGCACTAGAATCATGGTCCAGAGACTGGTTAATGAAATTCCACCACCAGAAATGTCAAGTCCTGAGATCAGGAACTGGTCATCCAGAATCCACATATAGAATGACAGTGTTGAATACACAAAGTGTCCCACTGACAGAGATCAGTGTTATACAGGACTTGGGTGTCTATATGGACAGCAATCCCAACTTCCACAAGCATGTCAAACTCTCTGTAAACATGCTTTCTGTAAGTATTGCTTTGCAATCCATGTCCCCTACCTGATGATATAAATCTTTAGAGATTGACGGTCAAAAACTCCATTTACAGAAGCAGTTGAAATGCGAACTTGATCGGTAACTTCTTATAACATAGCAATAAACCAAGTTTCAGTTATATATGGTGAAGGAGAACGAAAAAGGTCTTGAAAGCAGCTATGTTTGTATTTCATAAGTCTAAAGGGGACATAATGCCATAAAAGACTGACACAAAAGCCTGAAATTTGAACTTGGTCTGTAATTTCTCATACCAAAGCAACATACCAATTCTCAGTTAAATATCTTGAAAGACTGCGAGAAAAAGGGTGGAAAACTAATATTGTTCGTATTTCATGTCGAAAGGGGACATAACTCCATGAAAAACTAACGAAAATGTAAAAACTTGAACTTGCTATGTAACTCATTATACTAAAGCGATGTACCGATTTTCCCTTAAATATCTTGGAGTGCAAAAAAATGCGGAAAGCTGATATTTTTCAACAAAATGGGGCATAACACCATAAAAAACCCGCACATGATACTGATAATAATGTGGACGAAATTTTAAGTTATCCATTGAGACCTCTAGGAGGAGTTGCGTTGACAAGACGCGGACAGACGGATGGACGGACATGCTGATCGCTATATCCCGCCATCTTCTAGACTGGGGGGGGGGGGGAATTTACACTCTGCAACTCCTTATACTAAAGTGATGCACCAATTTTCGCCTAAATATCTTGAAGATTGCGAAAGAGGTGCGAAAAGCTGATATTCTTCGTATTTCTTAAATCGAAAGGGGGCATAATTTATGCATACGCCTGAAACTCGAACTTCGTCTGTAACTTCTCATAACAAAGCAATGTACCAATTTTCAGTTGAATAACTTGAAGGACCGCGAAACAGAGTGCGGAAAACCAACTGCGACAGACAGACGGACAGATGGAAACGGAGTACAACCCTATAGACACCCCCCCCCCCCACCCTGGTTTTACCGGTAGGGGACTAATAAGGCAAACCAAATGGTTGGTCTAATTAGGCGCTTTTCGTAATTTAGACAATGAGATTTTCTCATTACTGTTCAAGTCGCGTGTACGACCACTAGCGGAATATGCAAACTGTCTGGTGCCCATGTCAAATCAAACACATAAATTTAACTGAAAATGCATGTGCAAAGACATGCCACTAAATCGCTGCCTGGTAAGAGAGACTTGTCGTATGAAGACAGATTGCGCACCCTTAGACTATCATCACTCTCCTACAGAAGGCTACGCGGTGATATGATAGACCCTCACGTATCTACATTCGAAATACAACACAAGCCTTCCAGGGCTGGAGCCAGAAAACTCCCAGATAACCAGAGATCATAGGATCAAACTACAGAAATTCCAATGCAACACATCACTGCGCCAACACTTCTGTAACAGAAATCCCTAAACGAAGACGTTGTACATGCCCCATCCTTACTGTTTCAAAAATCGCCTTGACAAGCAGTGGTCACACCTGCTGTACTGCACAGATCTCAAGAAATCCTACTAGCTATTATCTTGCCTCCACACTCTTCACAATCAGAAACTGTTTACTGAATGGCAGACTGGTAACCAGGGATTGTCCTGTCAGTCTGTGCTAAAATCCCACAAAGACCTGGCAAGCCAATTACTGCATTGTACCTCCACTATTATTGTAAATTAAGCTTCATATTCCTCCATCTGATTTAGGTAGGGCCTGTCCTATCATTCCAACCTAGTGCTCGGCTGCTCGCAAGAACTTTTGTCAGGGCAACATATTGTAAAGAACCCAAAATTTGTGTCCAAAATCACTTTGTATAGAGAATCAAATTACAATATGTCAATCAATCACCAGTTACAGTAAAAATCCTTTCAACCAGTTCCGTTTTCCACCCCTATCTCTCCATAATGTAGATAGTGTGAATCCCTTGATACAATCTTTAAAGAAATAACAAGAGGCCCAAGGTGCCTGTATCGCTCACCTGGCCCATAGGCATTTCAACTAGAATGCTCTTTATCAACAAGATGGCCACCAAAACATTATCCGACAGTTTCAAAAATTGCAAATTTGAGATCAGAATACCCAAAACACATAAAACCAATTTCAGCCTCAAAATCCATCAAATAAAAAATCCAATATGCTATATTTTGATTGGCCCATGGTGTCCAGGTTTTTTGACGGATCAACTTCCCTTGAACAAACTTTAACTTAGGTGTTCCCTAGGCCCCTGGTCCCAAATCATATCTCCCAAATTTCGGCCCCATCCCTTCAACGGTTCTGGAGAAGTCATTTTCGCTACAACGAGGTCAACCAAGATGGCCGCCAAACCATTTGACAAATCAATTTCCCTTGAACAAACTTGGTTCAGCTCTTGCCCTAAATCATATTTCATCAGGTTTGCATCAATCCCATAAGCAGTTTCGGCGATTTTTAAAGACGTTTCTAAAAAATCGGCCAAAATCCAAGATGGCCATCGGCCCAATTGGCCGATCGGCTTCGTTTGAACAAACTTGAATCTCTACACCCTAAGGATCCTTCCTGCCAAAATATAATTGAAATCGGCCACGTAGTTCTCGAGCAAACATTTTAAATTTGCCATTGCTTTAGTATGGGAGCTTTTGGCGGGAAAATGATCCAAGATGACCGCCAAACCGTTTATCCGACAGTTTTGAAAATTGCAAATTTGTGATCAGAATACCGCAAAACACATACAAATCTAATTTCGGCATCAAAATCCATCAAATAAAAAAATCCCATATGGCCACCAAACACGCTATATTTTGCTTGGCCCATGACGGCCATGTTTTTGACGGATCAACTTCTCTTGAACACACGTTAATGGCTCTTAGGCCCTAATCATATCTGCCAAATTTCGACCCGATCCCTTCAGCCATATAAAGTCATTTTCGCTACAACTAGGTCAACCAAGATGGCCACCGAACCATTTGACCAATCAAGTTCCCTTGAACAAACTTGGTTCAGCTCTTGCCATAGATCATATTTCATGAGATTTGCATCGATCCCCTAAGTGGTTTCGGAGAAGATTTTTAAAGACGTTTCCTAAAATCGGCCTAAATCCAAGATGGCTGCCAGCCAAATTGGCCGATCGGGTTCATTTAAACAAACTTGGATCCCTATGCCCTAAGGATGCTTCCTGCTAAATATAATTGAAATCGGCCCAGTGTTCTTGAGAAGAAGTCGTTTAAAGGAAAGGTTGATGGACAGACGGATGGATGACGGACGGTCGCCACGGCATAAACTCACTTAGCCTTTCAGTCCAGGTATGCTAATAATGAATGAGAGAAAACAGAATTGAAGCTGTTTATTTTATACTTGCTTGGCGGCATCTTATAATCTATGCGTTGTTTCTACTCCTATATGAACACCTAAGTTAAATACGCCAATCATGAAATGAGCCCGGTGGGGATTGTCCTTCCAGCCAGCTTTCATTCTTTCTAATGTACATCGGTTTGAGTTTCCACGATAAACCAGTGTTAATTATGAAAAATACCCCTGTAAATATCTGTAAATAACTGTAAATAACTGTTTATGACTTGGTAGATCTTGTCCAATCGGTCATTAACATTTGTGTTTTTAACATTTGTCCTTCCGCCTAACCTGTCAGAACTATTTAGCTAGAAAAGCCTTTAGACCGATAAACGGCTATATAAGCCTCAACCGCCGTAAATGATTATGATGATGACTGACACAAGGTTTTCATGGACAGACAGACACATGGTCAGAAATAGAGATGGATGGACTGAAATCCATAAAATAACATGCATTTCCCAACTGCTATAACCAACCTTCCCATTTAGTTTCGTCCTGATACTCCAAGAAAAGTACATATATAGCACAAACCTACGTGTGAATGATGCACGGATGGATGCACTGATGTACACACAGAAGCAAAAACATACCCTCCCCAATTTTGCAAAAGCAGAGGGGGTGAGGGGTGGGGTATAAACAGAGGTTGCAAACCATCCCCATTTGTCACCGTTTTTGTCACATCATCATAGTTATAATCATCATCATCATAGACATCATCATCAGTATCCATCATCATCATAATCATCATCATCATCAATCATCGTCGCCGCTGCCGCCGTCGTCGTCGTCGTCGTCATCATCATCATCATCATCATCATCAATCATTATTACATACATCAAACATTTTCTTCACATATAGTTTATCCATGTTGATATTTAGCGTCTTAAAGAGCTTCATTGTTTCATTCATGTCCACGCCGCCATCTTCATTTCGGTCAGCCAATCGGAATGCTTCCTTGATCCATGTGACTAACAGTTAAGGATACAATCATAATGGTATGCATCTATGATAGCTATTGGTCAGAGTAATCGTTCCATTATGCTTGCATATATTATGACATAATTTGCATAACAATTGACCTGTATGCGTTTTCAATCAGATGTCTCATGCAACGCAATGATATTGAGGTCAAAGCATAATGTCATTGCATCCTTGCTATAAACTTGTTTTACAATTAGATTTGGATCTTAGCTCTGCAATCCCGTCCAGTACCGCTATGTCTGTACTGTGAAACTTTATTGAAATGAGCATGAACACACGGTTACCAGATAATGCAATACAATGGCATAGAAATCATAAGGTACCATGAAATTCTTGCATATATCATGTCGGTGTGTCACTGATTGCTCGCTCACATGCATGTGTGCGCGCATGTGTGCATGAGTGCCTCGGGCCATTTGCCTGCCCGCATCAAATTTTGGTTAAGCAATGTGGTTCACCTGCGATGTTGCACACTGATGTTGGGATTATGGGGTCACATGTTACATAGCTTCTTCTGTTTATCACATCTAAAACTTTATTTCAAGATTGGTCAATTTTATTGGAATCAAACATTATTAGGATATGTCCCTGATAATGCAAGTTTCTGGGCTGGTACTGGACCAGTTTTTGGCACATATGGACTGGTATTAGCCCAGTACCCTGCATAATCAGGGCCAGTTACCTTGACCACTAACAGCGGTAACTGAAGTGCAATGACAATGTGCCTCGTCAGACCAATGTCATTATTACCTTGATACAAATGGAATCTTGCATCTTACGCTATGTTTTCAAGCTGGGTCATCTAGATACTGTTACAATTTATGGAAGCAGCACAATGACATTCAAGTCATGAGGTCAGAGGTCAAGGTCATTGTAACCTTAGTGAGAAATTTAGATTGCGACATAGATTAACATGTATTTATATATACACACACATAAGGCAGACAAATAGAAGATTTTCGTCAAATATCTTGTCAGTGTACAATAGGTGTCTTGTTATTGGTCTGTCATGGAGACAACATTACATTTACTCCTTTGAACACACAATTCCTACAATTTCAATTTTAAGGTAACTATATATACAGATGAGATGGTGAATATTTTGAATCTAATTTGACAGGAAGGTGTTGCTGCCAGCTGACAGCAACAGCTTCCTGTCAAATTAGTTTCGAAATATTCAACGGAATATTTATTAAAATGTAAATGGGTGTTAAAAGGATATTTTTGATGATCTCGTTGCTGCGATGCAAACATATCTGCTTGGACGAGGTAGGTAAGACCTTCCATCCAGGTCTCTTTTTCTTTCTCATCTTTTGCAAGCAGATACAGAACCTTATGTCGTGCTCCGGTCACCACACTAAAGAGTAGGTTTTTCTGTGGACAAATTAAAATAAATTGACAACTAATGTTAAACAATAGTGTGGTGGTGGAATCAGTAGCAGTAGCTGTAACAGTAATAATAGTCACAGGCGCAGTAGTTGCAGCAGCAGCAGTGACTGCAGCAGCGCTAGTAGTAAAACTAGTAGTAGTAGTAGTAGTAGTAGTAGTAGTAGTAGTAGTAGTAGTAGTAGTAGTAGTAATTTCGCATAGCATCAGTAACCCAGACATCTTTCTGCTGGACAACCGCGACAAGGAAAAATCATGGTTTAGCGGACCAGCTTTCACATGTCGGATATACCGATACAATGGCGAATTCATATGGGACTATCTTTTGGATGTACACAGTATGTTGTGTTTGCCTGGCCCTCACGCGGTCTCCGCAGCACTGGCAGTAGTCATTTTGCTTATTTTCTCTAAGGCAATAGCTTCAATTTCTGTGCTAACCTCACCCATGGAATGCACCTGTTAGTTTACTTTGTTGATCACCATTTCTCCAGTCAGCGATCCGGCTGTGGCAGCAGTAGCATCCAGCAACCATAATAGCAGTAGCGGTATAGTAACCATAGAAGCAGCAGTGGTATAAATGTAGTTAAATAATATTAGTATAGTAGTAGTACATAACTACTAGTAGTGAGCTTAGTAGCTGTAGTGATAGTAGTAGTAGTAGTAGTAGTAGTAGTAGTAGTAGTAGTAGTAGTAGTAGTAGTAGTGGTAGGTAGTAGTAGTAGTAGCAGTAGTAGTAGTAGTAGTAGTAGTAGTAGTAGTAGTAGTAGTAGTAGTAGTAATAGTAGTGGTAGGTAGTAGTAGTAGTAGTAGTAGTAGTAGTAGTAGTAGTAGTAGTAGTAGTAGTAGTAGTAGTAGTAGTGGTAGGTAGTAGTCAATATTGTCAACGCACTGGCTCAGAATCTTGAATAATTGAAAAAATTCACAGGATTGACAGGAGCTGATGGATGGTTAGGCGGGTGGACCAGTGAATGAGTGGAGAAGCAGGAGAGTGAATCTGGGAATGATTGTAGAATTTGGTATATAAGTCTCTCTACTGAAAGACCGACAGACTGCCAGACGGTGTCGACGGATATATAAGTTATGTTTTTACAAGGAAATAAAATAACAGAACTGGCACTCGCAAGTATGTAGTCAATATTGTCAACGCACTGGCTCAGAATCTTCAATAATTGAAAAAATTCAAAAATTTAAGATATTTTGGTTTATCTTACTGCCTGAGATTTGTCATTTTGTTTGAGGAAAGCCATATGGCATTAATGTTAACCCTTTACTGGTTAAATTTGTTCAGTAAAATCCAAATATGCGCTTACTTATTTAATGTATATTTGCAGGCACAGACAAGGTCATTCCCGAGAATATACCACTGGAACGACTGTCTCGGTTCCCGAGCCAGTCATTACAGCGGTAACTTTTCAAAAATACTCCAATCCCCGCCGGCAAATGGACATTGCCCAAGATCACTAAATTGACCATTTTTGGCTGGCCATCATGCAAGGGTTAATGTTGAATGATTGAGATGGATATTATGGATAGCTATTTGAGTTTTGCTTTTACCAAGATGTCACGTAGATTCGGATTTTTTTTAAACGCAATTACTGGACGCTTGTTAAACGGTTGTTTCAGTTTCTCCTGTAGGTTTTGATACTCATCTTTCAAGATTTTGGAAATTTCAACGTTTTTCCAATTATAGGTCAGAATGAATGGAATTTTGTCACGTTGATCAGATAAGCCTGGGTCCGAGTTTATTCCCCTTGGCCACTGTGTTTCGAGTTCTTTAATCCAAAACGATTCTCGAAGTTTTCTTTGTTTATCAGTTTCTTCTGCCGTATCTGAAAGGGGTGGCTGTTCAATCGGCATAATTTCAAAATCACGAAGGGCTAAATGGTCAGGAAGATTAAAATGTTCGGAAACATGTGTGTCTTCCTCTAGCCTAATATCTGAGAGGTGTCGAGTTGCCCGCCATCTTAATGGACATTTGGTTTCGCCGACATACTGTTTTTGGCACAATTTGCATGAAATTAGATAAATAACATTTTCAGAGTCACAATCTAGATTAGACTGAAGTTGGAACTTGCTTTTGTTCTGAAAGCTCGTGAAAGTATTCTGGTTTGGGAGAAATTCATCTAACTTGCACCTTTTCTTTCCGCATTTGCGAGATTCGCCTACACCTATAATAGGACGATTGTGAGAAATTTTGGTAGGCCGACGATTTGAGGCATTATCTGGAATGGTTTCCAAGCCGTCCAATGTTTCAGATTTGATTTTGCGCAAGAATCGTGAGGAGTAACCTCGTGGTTTGAGGGCTTTGAATAGGGTAGAGCACGCTTCTTCAAAGTTATTCCTATCACTCGAATTCCTGTGAAAACGGATTATTTGTGATTTTACTATTCCTTTAAAAGTATGCGGTGGATGGAAAGATTTTTTGTGCAATAGCTGATGCGAATCGGTTGGTTTGAAATACACTTTGTAGTCTAAGTAGCCAGTTGTTTCATACTTTAGACCTTTATATACAGTTACATCCAGGAAATCTACGGACATCTCGTCAATGGTTGCTTTTAATTTAATATTCGGATCGTGATTGTTCAGAATTTCGAAAAATTCATCAAACTCTGCCTTTGTGTGTTGCCAAATCATGAAAATGTCATCAAGGTACCTGCGATAAATGAGGGGCTGTTTAGACACTTTTCTAACGCTTCCTCCTCCCACTCTGCTACGTAAATATTGGCAAAACATGGGCTAAAGCGCTTGCCCATCGCGCAGCCGCAAATTTGTTGGTAAATTTCGCCATCGAATTCAAAATCATTGCCTTTCAGACTCACCTCTAATAGAGCTATTACTTCTCTGTCTGGCCTGTTGGTGTCTGAGTAGTTCACGAATGCTCTACGGATAGAATTTATACCCTTCTCAATGTCAATGTTTGTATACATAGCATCGATGTCAAGCGTGACCAAGAATGAATTTGGAGGTATCCAGGTCTCAGAGACCTGTGATAAGAAGTCTTCTGTGTTTTTCAAGAAGCTGGGGTGTCTATTTGCTATTGGCTGTAGATGGTAATCGATGTATTCACTGATTCTGTAGGATTCTGAGCCACAATCAGAGATTATAGGTCGCCTGGGCGGTGACATTGGGTCCAACCACAAATCTATGGGTTTATGAATTTTTGGCAAAAGATAGAAAGTCCGTGGTTTTGACTCAAGCTTAGCAAAGAGATACTTATGTTGCTTTTCGGTGATCTTCTTGCTATTTAACAATTTTTGAAGAATCTCATTAAATTTGCTGCAATTATTTTGCCAAAGTGGTTTGCTTAGTTTCTTGTAATGCTTTGGGTTACTAAGTTGTCGTTGTGCTTCACATTTATAGTTATCTTTAAGCATTATTACAGTCGCCGACCCTTTATCTGTAGGTTTGATGACAATTTCGCTGTTTTTAGACAATTCAATTAAGGCCTGGCGTTCCTCATAGGGTAAATTTGGTTGATCATTAGGGAATGTAGAATTTTTAACACGTTCTGAAAAGAGTTCTATGCTTTCACCGATCGCTGGGTCCAGGACTTTTACGTTTAGTGCCCAGCCAGTTTTTTCAATGAATGGTGGAATGTTACTATTAGAGTTACGAAAGAAGTCTGCTAACTTAATACGGTGACTAAATTCAGATGTTTCCATACAGCCATTATCTAAAAGAGCATCCAAACCTGTTTTAGGTTTTGGTGTTGGGACAAATGTAAGACCAAAATTGAGCAGTGACTGCTCTGCTTCACCTAATGGGGAGCCAGTTAGATTGACAATATTACTGCCCAGTCCTGTTTCCGGGCGGATGTTACCCTGGCCCTTGTCTAGTTTAAATTTAGGAATTTAAGCCAGGCAGAATGCATCGAGTTAGCTGTCTTCTCAGTCCAATGAATGTTATCTTTAACAACATTAAATTCGGAGAGTCTCAGTGCAGGAATGACAGTCACAGATTTTGATGATTCAGCCGTCGAATTGATGGACTGAATCGCCAACTTCTGCTGAGCTGTCAACCGACTTGAATAGTTCAGTTTTGCGAAGTAAATCGCAGTCTTTGGGAATTTGGACTTAATCCCACTGAGAAGCAGCATTAATCTATGTTTTGATCTAGAGATGGGTTCATTCATATCATTAATGCCAATGTTAATCACTATTTTCTCTGGTTTAAATGATCCAGTGTACTTTTGAATTAGTCCTCTAGCATGACACAATTTAGCTTCTGGGTAGCAGGCAACTTGCGTTTCAGGGTGGGGCTCAACATTAATGCGACTCAGGTTCGAAGCTCCAAAGATGAGTACTTTGTTCGTGAGAACAGGTAGTCGCCAGTCAATTTTGTTTTCGATTTCATGACGAAATTTCCAAAAAATGTTTCTCTCCAACATGGTGGGTTGTTTGGGTCTATTTGCAAATTTAATAGGACGCACCTCCGGTGCATTACTTGGACCTGGAGTTGGAGAGAAGCTGGGCTGTGGCAGTTTCCCTGTTGGGGATGGGGTCTTGAGACCCGATGGTTGACTGTTCTGGGAGGATTTCTGAGAAGCGCCAGTCCGTGGACCGGATTTGCTACCATTAACCCTTTCCCTCTGTGGCAAGGGCGGATATTCGTTTGGGTCATTTAGATTGCCTAGTGGAGAGTCAGGTAGTGGGATTAATGATGCTTCAAATAGCATATCTCTAGGGCCAGAATCTAATGGTAGCAATGGAGAGATATTATTGTCTACTCGTTTTGTGACTGGCGGCGAAGTTTCAGGTGATCTGAGGCGTTTTTTCATTTGTGATTGTGGGGCCACAGTTGGTATCATGACCAGAGGCGTGGCTTGTGCGAGATTTTGAATTGGTTGCTGAGATGGATCTATCGGTCGCACAAAATCGTAAAAAGAACTAATCGCATTAATGTCGAGCTTTCTATTATAATTGTTTTTTGCCCAGCGTATAGCATTGGATTTAGCACGACCTAGGTCTAAATGTGGCATTGCCTGTGTGAGGACTACTTCAGTTCTAATACTACCAAGTTGTTCATTATAGTGATTTAACATGGCCTTAATGGTAGATTTTGCCCACTCAAAATTCGTAGTTGTAAGTAGTAGTAGTAGTAGTAGTAGTAGTAGTAGTAGTAGTAGTAGTAGTAGTAGTAGTGGTAGGTAGTAGTAGTAGTAGTAGTAGTAGTAGTAGTAGTAGTAGTAGTAGTAGTAGTAGTAGTAGTAGTAGTAGTGGTAGGTAGTAGTAGTAGTAGTAGTAGTAGTAGTAGTAGTAGTAGTAGTAGTAGTAGTGGTAGGTAGTAGTAGTAGTAGTAGTAGTAGTAGTAGTAGTAGTAGTAATAGTAGTAGTAGTAGTAGTAGTAGTAGTAGTAGTAGTAGTAGTAGTAGTAGTAGTAGTAGGTAGTAGTAGTAGTAGTGGTGGTGGTGGTGGTAGTGATCGTAGTTGTAAGTAGTAGTAGTAGTTGTAAGTAGTAGTAGTAGTAGTAGTAGTAGTAGTAGTAGTAGTAGTAGTAGTAGTAGTAGTAGTAGTAGTAGTAGTATGTGGGGCTAAGATTGTACAGCGCTTAGAGCACGCAATAGTATGGAGTTCAGCGCAATATAATTGCACTATCTATCTCTCTATGTTCACATACAGCCATCCCACTCAGGGGAGGTAAACACTGTTGACAGGTAATAATTATTGCCAACAGAATACTGTATCGCCTCCCTTTAAACATCTGTTGTCACGTACTCACGTTTACACCTTTCAGTTTCTTGTTAAACTCCTTATTTCCATCGCGAATGTCACGGATATGGTTCAGCTTCGCTAACAAAACAAGGAAATTAATATAACAATTAATAACCCAGTTTAGCAGCATTACTTTAAATATTTTAAGGAAAAAGTGTCGGCTTTCATTCATTATTTCCTGTATCTAACACACAAAACAGCAAAAGGTTTCAGAAGGTATGAAGGATTTTTTGGTATTTGGACACATCTCGATACCATTTAAAATCGCAATATTCTTCGTGAACAATTTGCGACACCATGTTGAATATTTTGAAATTACTTTTAAAACTGTTAATTATGCTATCTTACACTGATTTTCATTGACACTACTATTACCAATATGTGTGTGTATGTGTATTATATATCACAATATTCTCATGGACCCTAGAATCTCAGCAACTATTTTAACCCTTTAAAGCTCAAATTGCTTCAAGAAACTAAGTTTCTCATACAAACTGTCCATTTGCAGATAAGGCGAACACTAACTTTGAAAATGCATAACTGGAATGACTGGCTCGGTGGTTATACATGTAGAACCAGTCATTCCAGCGTTAAATTTTCAAAAATAATACTTGAAAGTTTATCAGTGGAATGACTGGCTCGGTTATCGAGCCAGTCATTCTGGTGGTAAATTTGCAAAATTAATATTTACTTGGTCTCCAAATGAACATTTCTTTGAACACCACGTATTAGGGAGGGCTTGAGTGCTAAAGGCTTAAAATAATTTCATAAAATTCAGCAGTTTGACATTTGGGACACTATTTATTACGACTGTGCATATGTGCATATGTGCGCGCGCGCACGCGCGCACACACACGCACACACACACACACACACACACATACACACACACACATGCACGCACGCACGCACGCACGCAAACACGCACGCACGCACGCACGCACATACACACACACACACACACACACACACACACACACACACACACACACACACACACACACACACACATACACACACACACACACACACACACACACACACACACACCGTCCTCCCCCAACGCCCACCACCCCAATCCCCACCGAACCCCTAAAAACCAAGACTTCTTGCAACATCGGAATGTACGATATATCTATATATCTAGATTTTTTTCATTACATATCGCGATATTCTCTCGGGAAATATCGTGTACCCATAATTCAAACTGACAATAGTGATACCGTAACCCTTTAACACTCATATCAGCCAAAAACGGCTTCTGTAGTGGTCTTGAGAAATGTCCATTTTCCAAACAAAAGATGACTATTTTTAAAAATTTACCACTGGAATAACTGGCTTGATAACCGAGCCAGTCATTCCAGTGGTAACTTTTCAAAAATAATCTTCTCTTGGTCTGTAAATGGACATTTTCTATGAGAAAATTTAAATTTTCTTGAATAAATTCAAGGATTAAATTGTAAAAGAAGCGTACATGACTTCCAACACACGAGTGGCTAACTTACCATAAACAACAATTGAAGGAGCACACATTTTCTCAGAGTCATCATAGCACAGCTCATTCTTTTCACGGTCAATGAAATAGAACCTCTTGAAGGTTTTACTGGCAGTTTTTACTTTAAGTAGATTACAACCATCATCAAGCTGACGCACAATGGCATTATCTGTGAAGAAAAGATATTTGATTTATAAATATATTTAATTATTCAAAACAAGAGCAATCAGAGATTACAAACCATCACCCTCCCGTTATTTTGTCACATTGTTAAAGAAAATTTCAACTTTCTCATAGAAAATGTTCATTTGCAGATCACGAGAAGACTAATTTTGAAAATTTACGACTGGAATGACTGGCTCGGTTATCGAGCCAGTCATTCCAACTGTAAATTTTCCAAAATAGTCTTCTCTTGATCTGCAAATGTTACAATTTTTCTGATTTTCCGGATTTTCAGACCACGCCCAATTCGAGCAAACTTGTAGAACCCTAGTGCACAGTCACACACTATTTCTTTTTTTAATTTGAACCAAATCGGACCAGCCGTTTCCAAAATATCCATAGATCCAGACTTTGATCCGACCCGGATCCCAGTTATTTTATCCTGATCATGGGTTATGTCTGGGCATCCTATTTGCAAGTTAAAATTTGAGCCAAATCGTATAAGAGGTTTTTGAGATACACCTCCAGTCCCACCTACCCATCCACCCGCCAGCCCGCATACACACCCAACCACACCCACGCAAGTCTGTTTAGCAAATAGCAGAAAATTTGTCTAATCAAAGATTTTATGATATGAAGGCATGGCCTATATAAAATGCATGTGTGTTAATAACATATATGAAGTATATTAGTGTGTTCATTAATATATTTTGTAAATCAATGTTGTTATTAATTCAAGCCCATACTTTTGAAAGTAATATGATGTTCACGTTCTGTCAAAATAATGGCTTAAAACGGTGCCCAAAATTCCGACTGAGCGTCACGTTTTGTTTTAGTGAATCTTACTCTAAGAATATACTACTTAGAATTGTTATTAATATGCCTTTTGCATAGCTTCATGATATCTACTTTTAGGCATACACATATTAGGAAGAAATAATTGAGATTATTTGATGAAATAGTGTTATACTCTTGAATGTTTTACGACACAAGATGATTTATTATCATCAATGAGTTAATAAGATGAATATTTACCACTAGGTCTACTGAGTAGAAAATAAATAATTCACTGAGATGTTATGTATTTAGGGAAAGGGAATTTAGCTTCTTGCTGAATTTTATGAATTTGTGCAGTTCATTACACGACTAAAGCGAAACATAAGACATTTGTCGTTAAGGTCTGCTGGAATCTGGTCATATTCAACTACAGTCCCATGGATTCAATTTTACACCAGCGACCATCAATTAGACAAGCTTTGAAATTTTGACTATTTTGCACCATAATGGTCCTTACTTATGTGCTACAAGCCAACAATTAACATTCAGCAGCACTGCTAAGAACAGACACTTATTTTGACATTAGGACGGACCGACTGAAAAATATATAAATGATGCGATTTCCGGACTTTAACCGTGATCAAGATAAAAAGCAGGATTAGTATTGGATCAAATTCCGGATCTATAGGTCTATATAAGGACATCGCGAAAGCTAATGGTCCGTTTTTGTCTCAAATCTTAGCCAAAAAAAGTGTTGTGACAGTAAACCAGTATTCCATAAATTTGATCGCGATCGGTCGAGAAACACCAAAAAATCAGGAAAATGTGAATTATTTTAAATGTGAAAAACGAGAAGTTTTATAATTGCAGATGATAAAATAGATGCCTAATGAATAAATCTTCTAGAATAACATATTTCCATCCAATCACCTATATGTCTATATAAATAAATCCCCTTATGTAGGAATAATTGCAGTGATAATACATAGCACTTTGCTAATTACCGCACAGTTCACAATTCAATTTATAGCCTAAACCTAATTATGCCTACGTAACGTGCCAGTCGCAATGCAATCAATCTAATTTCAATTACCATTAATGCAATACAATTCAATTCTTTATAGGCGTACTGGGCTCGCGCACTCGCTTTAGAACTGTTAACTGTAAACATTTCCCCATGCGTAGTCTATTGTCTCGTGTTTACGTTGGAGCTCTTAATGTCACATCCCCTGCTAACACCAACGCGTTAAGATCGATACACACGACACAACGGCTATATATACACCTGTGCAAAAGTTAAGCACCACCCTATTTTTACGCACATGCGAGGGTATATTCATGTGCTATGAAGAAAGCAATAGCATAAACATTTATGTACCCATCCATCTTAGTGCAAGAGGTAATAATGCAACTAGAGGAATGCTGATTATGATGGTGGGGAAACACTGTATGTTTTTGTTTGAACTTGAAAACGAGGCCTGAATATGGTTACGTTGACACAACTGACAACTATTGCCCTACAGTTGACACACGTGGCTAGATTGTCATTAATGGTGTCTGAAAACGAAGTTTAACATCTGTGCACGAGTTTGAGACTGTCATTATTAATACCGGGTATATCCACCTTGTGCCTGGATGACGGCCTGGACACGACGTCTCATGCTGGTCACCAACCGACTGATACGCCATTGTGGTATTCGTTGCCATTCAAGATGGAGTGCGTCTGTTAATTCCTGTAGGTTCTGCACAGGAGGATCCCTCCTTCTCACCATGTTTCCCAGAATGTCCCAGATATGCTCAATAGGGTTCATGTCAGGGCTCCTTGCTGGCCATGGTAGGGTTTCGATGGCATTCTGGTGGAGGTATTCATGCACAGCTCTAGCACGATGTGGTCGGGCGTTGTCATCCATGAATATAGGGTGGGTTCCAGGTGCATGATTTACAAAATGAGGGACCACAACTCTATCCAGTATGGAATCTTGATATCTTTGTCCATTTAGTGTTCCAGGTACAGTCAACAGATCCAGCTTACAATCAAATGAGATGCACCCCCATATCATAACGGAACCTCCACCAAATGGAACTTCTTCCATGATGTTACGTTGGTCGTACGCCGTGCGTCTGGACCTCCATACACGAGTTCGACCATCTGTGGCATGAAGCCGGAACCGACTTTCATCGGACCAGTGTACCCGTCTCCAGGATCTCATGTTCCAGTGTCTTCTTTCGTTGCACCACCTCGGACGCTCCTCTTTGTGGTGTGCAGTGAGGAGAGGACGTCTGACAGGTCTCCTAGCTTTCATGCCAGCAGCATACAGTCTCCTTTTGACGGTAGACATTGACACTCTATTGCGCGTTTCCCATTGCTGGCTGAGCACTCTGCTGTTGGTGAATGGAGATGTCCTAACAAGGCGTACTAGGGCTCGATCATCACGGGCAGTAGTCTTCTTCGGTCTTCCAGATCTAGGCCTGTCCTTCACCTCGTTAGTTTGCCCATGTTTTGCAATCAAACGACTGATTACAGTATGGTTAATGTTCAGCTGTCTGCCAATCTCTCTGCATGACATACCAGTGGTATGCATGCCTATGATTTGCCATTTCACACGATCACTTAACCTTCGTCTTGCCATAGCGGTTCACAATCAAGAGCTAATTCTCTCTGTACAAATAAACCACGGTCATGCACACAAAATTCCTAATCTTGTCGCCTAAATCTGTATGTAATGTTCTACACCTCAAACTGGACTTTTACATAACTGAACACGTGTGCTGTTTCCCGCCACGCACGGACATCAAGCGGCGTGAAGTCATGCATGCATGTGCATTTCGTACTTGGAATTATGTCAGCTAACGCGGGGACAAAAAGTATGGCAGCCTAGTTGTACCATCATGTTTCTATGTTCTATTGTTTTTGCTGGTGCTTAACTTTTGCACAGGTGTATACAATAAGTTGATTCCGACAGTCACACGAGCCAATAATCCAAAAGCGGCATAAAATAGTACATCATACATGACAAATGTCAGAATTAGTCAAATAGGATAATTATATGTTTCCTCGTTTATCGCGATTGAAGTAGTCCTGTATTTTCACATTAAATAAACACTCGTACTCCTCATAAAACTCAACAAATTATGACGTCATGATAAAGTACATGACGTGCAGCATGACGTCATAATTAATTACGGAATGAATGACTCGATTAAGTATAAACGCTTAGAATAGGTTGTACACGGGCGAAGTGCGGGTGGAGCTTAGCTAGAGATGGGCGGGGCATAGTTAAAACTAGAACGGTCCATTGATTGGTCGCATACAATGTTGGATGAGAAAGTTGTCGGATGAAACCGATACACACGGTACAACTTGCAGTATACAACTTGTTGGATGAAAATGTTGGATGAAAATAGAACAGTTTTATTTATTTCATCCAGCTTTTTGTTGCGTACAACATGTTGTAAGTGAGTACGCACTTACAACATGTTGTATGCAACTTGTCGACTTGTGTCGTGTGCATCGACCTTTATAGGAGACGCAGTGTTTCTTCACAGATTACAACTAGAAATGTGATTGCAATGTAACCATGAATCCCGACTCTACGACAGATGTTGCAATGAACTATGAAGCTGCAAGGCGTATCAATACACGTGTCAATGACCATGACCTTTGACCTTTTGATCTCAAAGTAATTGTCTCATCCCATCTCATTAGCAAGTGTCCAAGTTTGCGTGTTCAAAGTATGATTAACATATGAGATATGAACTGCTATGTTGAGGTAAAAGCAAAATGTTATTGTTCAGAAAACCCTTGAGTTTTGTCATTATCACACTGACCATGACCTTTTGATGCCAAAGATGATTGTGTCATGCTATCTCATTATAAGCAAGCTGTCCGAATGTGGGCCCTGTGTGCTTAACCAAATATGAGATCTAAACTGCTAACTTGAGCTAAACGCAAAATGTTAGTTTTAATATTAAACAAGAGCTCCGCAAACGGTGCATAATACCCCACCATGATGACAAACCAATGAATGAAAGCTATCAGAAAATATTTATTTCTTCCTCAGCCCCAGCAGACCAGTCATCCTTATGAAGCGTCAAAGCCATCCGCTAAACGGTCAAGAAAGTATCGTCCGGAAACCAATTTTCAAGATGGCTGCCGCTGACTGGCGGCCATATTCGATTTCGGATTATCGTAAATTTCGATAAGTTTCTCACCAGACATATTGCAACGACCGTAGGAAGTGATCCAATAAATGAAATCCAGAAATCAACTTTCAAGATGGCAGCCCATGGCTGGCAGCCATCTTGCAGTTCGGATCATTGTCGATTTCGAGAGGTTTCTTCTCCATACCTAGCCCAACCACCCTATGAAGTTTCAAAGGGATCCGATAAACGGTAACAGAGTTATCATTTGGAAACCCATTTTCAAGATGGCCACCGGTGGCTGGCAGCCATCTTGGAGTTCGTATCATTGTCAATCACGATAGGTTTCTTCCCTAGAGGTAGTCGAACCACCCTATGAAATTTCATAGCGATCCGATAAACGATAACGGAGTTATCATCTGGACACCAATTTTCAAGATGGCCACCGGTGGCTGGCGGCCATCTTGGATTTCAGATCATTGTCGATTTCGATAGGTTTCATCCTCAGATCTAGTCCACCACTCTATTCAGGTGCAAAGCGATCCGATAAACGATAGCGGAGTTATCTTATGGAAAGCAATTTTCAAGATGGCCACCGGTGGCTGACGGCCATCTTGATTTCGGATCATTGTCGATTTCGATAGCTTTCTTCCTCAGACTTAGTCCAAACATTCTATGCAGTTTCAAATCGATCTGATAAATGGTAACAGAGCTATCATCTGGAAACAAATTTTCAAGATGACCGCCTGTGGCTGGCGGCTATCTTGGATTTCGGATCATCAACGATTTCGATAGGTTTCTTCCGCAGACCTAGTCCAACCACTCTACGAAGTTTCAGTGATCCGATAAACGGTAACAGAGTTATCATCCAGAAACCAATTTTCATTATTATACCATTATAGGTAACCATGTATCCAAGTTTAATTGCAATAGGCTTAAGCAATCCTGAAATATAAGCTGAAAGGTTTTGCTAAACGCAAAAACTTAAGGTTGAAATAACAGAGTTCTATATCAAGGTCACAGTGACCTTGACCTTTGACCTTGTGTCCCCAACATCATCATGCTGCTTCCTAATAGCATAGGTAATCATGTATCCAAGTTTAGTTGCAGTAGGCTTAACCAATCATGAAATATAAGCCGAGAAGATTTGCTAAATGCAAAAACTTAATGTTGAAATAACGGAGTTCTGTATCAAGGTCACAGTGACCTTGACCTTTGACCTTCTGACCCCAACATCATCATGCTGCTTCTTATCATTATAGGTAACCATGTATCCAAGTTTAGTTGCAATAGGCTAAACGCAAAAACTTAATGTTGACGCCGTCGCCACCGTCGGAAAAGTCATACATACATATGTCTCGCTTTTTCTGCTTCGCAGGCGAGACAAAAAAAAACCCAGATTTTTACCAATGTCACAATAAAGTTGATCTTTGCCCGTTTGACCCCAACATATATGGTGCTCTCCAATTAGAAGGACTTATGTGTCCAAGATTGGGTCCAGTATACTTAACCAAAGATGGAATATGGACTGCTAACTTGAGCTAAGGTGCAAAATGTTAATGATTGAAAAAGCAACGTTTTTACCAATGTCACAGTGACCTTGACCCTTTGACCGCAGGGTCAATATGCCATTATTAGTGTCACTGTCACCCCTATTTTTTTATTGTCATTGTCATTGCTTTCGTTGTTATTGTTATAGGTGTGGTAATATTCATGACTATGGTCATTGTCGTTATTGATTTCGAGATGGATATCAGTGTTGTTTTCGGGATTTTTTGTTGCTGATGTTAGTGTTGATGGTGTTGTTGCTGTTGTTATTGTTGTTGTTGTTGTTGTTGTTGTTGCTGCTGCTGCTGCTGCTGCTGCTGTCGCTGTCGTTGTTAGTGGCATTGCTGTTGTCTATGTTGTTATTTTTGTTGTTGTTGTTGTTGTTGTTGTTGCTTTCATCGTCATTGTCGTCGTCTTCGTTCGTGTTGTTGTTGTCGCTGCTGCTACAGCTGCAGCTGTTGGCATCCGTAGCATCGGATATTTGGCATGTTTGCACATATCACTATCTATATGTTCACCAACAAACTTCAAAGCGATATTATTATTATTATTATTGTTGTTGTTGCTGCTGCTGCTGCTCACGTTTGTCTATTTATGGTGCAATGCTAGTCAGTGCCGTGTTTAGAGCCCCGCGGCACCTCTCACCACCCCACACACCCCCCCCCCCCCCCACCCCGCGCCTGCAGGTGGGCCGCACATCCACTAGCAACGGCACTAGTATCAATCTCATGTGTTGTACAGTTGCCTCGCTCCCCCTGACGTGAAATCCTGGCTACGCCACTGCTTCAGAGGGTTTAAATGATATTGGAAATCCAGTTGGATTATGACGTAAGGAGATAAATAGGGAAGTTGTTTTAAAGGCATTAAATTCAGCAAGCCACAAGTTTGCACATTGGGATATCACGCTAAGGTCATTATTGACAATTGGAATTTGTGCCTCAAGACATTTAATAGAAATAGCTTGTTGGGCACTTTTAGGGGCTGTCGACGCGAGGGGTTGAGGGCTCTTGGTCTGTAGCCAGTCTTAGTCACATTCTCCATAGGCGTATATCAACTTGTCACGTGTTGGCGATAATTATGTATGTTTAATTGTTAATCATATGGGAGGTAACTCTTTTCAGATAATATAATATCCAGAGAATGTAATGGAAACAGTGACCGCCCCTATACTCAGCTAGATTGCGGATAAAAAGCAATTATTGCCTAAATAGTAGAGCGGACTAATCACTCGCCATGAACTCACCGCGTATAATGTCAAGTGCAGCCCTGTACAAGTATGGGTGTTCTGCGCGCGAATGACGCGTACTGTAAACCTAAATTACTAGTCTCTGGTAACGCATGTTACTGGGCCAGTATTAGGCCAATACGGCCCGATATTGATCCAGTACCGGGACCAATAACGTAAGTTATAGACGATAACTGCGGCGTTAACACTTTGCACCCATAATTCCCAACTGCAAGTGAGCTATACAGCTAAGCTGTTGAATATTTTGAATCTAATTTGATAGGAACATATGTTGCTGTTGAAATTACTTTCAAAATATTCAAGGAAATATGGCCTATTTAGTAAATTGTAAATGATATAAACCTATATAAATATAGCTGGTTACGTTCTTCCAGCACGACACCCCTTACCCCCCCCCCCCCCCCCCCCCCCCCCCCCCCCCCCCCCCCCCCCGACTACACACCTAACACCCGACCCCACCCCAATAGCTCCATCAATATTGTATTTTCGCGGGCATGGGCATAAATAATAGCCGAGCCATTTAAATGATGTACGTCTATATTTATTTAATCTATGCATCGCGAATAGCACAATGCTGGATAGATTTTCCACATAGTCAATTTACATAGTCAACAAACCGATTATTGACTCTCACGTTAACCTTCGGAATGTCTCAGTTTAAAAGCCGCTAAACACGGAAGCTGTTGAATATTCTGAAACTAATTTGACTGGAAGCTGTTGCTGGTGTAGCAACAGCTCCCAGTCAAATTAGTTTGAAAACTGTCAAAACATAATACTCCCTACATCGTAAAGCATTACTTGATTCTTGTGTGTAATGGTTAAAGGTTAAACATTGCACGGCCGTCCATTAACGCCTGACAAATAGAGACTACGGGTTTTGAGACAATTGTGTTTTAATGGCTTGTTCTAAGGAATGATAACGAGTTGGGTCCATTCCTCTAATGAGTATTAGTCGCTAACTTTTAACCATTTAATGACTAAATTACTTCGAAAAATTAAATTATTTACTTGTTGAATGTAAATTTACAGACTAAGAGAAGATTAATTTAGAAAATTTACCACTGTCATGACTGGCTCGGTTACCGAGCCAGTCACGGTTACCGAGCCAGTCATTTCAGGGGTAAAATTTCAAAAATAGTCTTCTCTTGGCCTGTATATATGGATATTACTCCAAACCACTACAGAGGCCGGTTTTGTCCGTTTTCGTCACGAAAGGGTTACGTCATGCTGCTTGAATCACAGTCACGTTCGTCGTGTCTAGGTGCACGGGGATGGAGGGGGGGGGGGAGGTTACGTCATGCTGCTTGAATCAGTCACGTTCGTCGTGTCTAGGTGCACGGGGATGGATGGGGGGGGGGGGGGGAACAGCCGAACTCGCATCCGACGCAGCAGCATCCGTCTAATTAATATCATTAATAATCATTACCCATCCCACTGACAACAATTAGCATTGAAACAAGAAAGGTTACGTAGGTTCGCGGAGAAGTGGGAAAAAGAGATTGATTATTTTATGACATAGGCCTACTCGTTGCTATAGAGGTAGTATGTAGGCATATTGTATGCTTATTATGAGACGAAATAAATCTTAACATATGATGATTTCATTCCATATAAATTTCTATTTTCTAAATAAGGCTATATTTCAATTTCGCAGCTTAAAAAATTATATTAATCTATAGGTAATGAAATCATCATATGTTAAGAGTTATTTCGTTTCATTAAATGTAGACATAACTTGAGCCTATAAAAGAATACAATTTTAACAATTTAATTTTCAAGCATTCTGGTGTGAATACGCACCTTTAAATCGCCTTAAAGCGCTACTTATATCAATAAACCCTTCAATGGTCAAGATTTTCCCAGAAAAGTTTAATTATTCTAAGTCAATAGAAGACTACGTTTGTAAATTAACAACTTTTGGATCGGTTACAGAACCAGTCATGCCAGTTGTATTTTATGGTAAATTTGAAATGGTGTCAATTTGCTAGCCAAAAGGAGACTATTTATTTTTAAATTTTAACACTGGAATGACTGGCTCCGAGCCAGTCATGCCAGTGGTAAATTAAAAAAAATAGTGTTCTCTTAATCTGCAAATGGGCATTGCTCAAAACAGCTGTAGATTGTAGAGGCCGACATGAACATTATAGGGTTAATTAAGCTGACACAGGGGCGGTTACCGCGTATGATTGCGTAGGCCTACATCAATGGCTATACAAATAGACGAATTCCATATATAGGCCCAAAGATCAAACCCCTCGACAATATATGTATATAGGCTATATGCTACGAAGCGATTTAGAAATCTGAAGTGAAATTATATAGGCATAAGGATGCGTTGAAAGACCGCGCTTATAGCTTCAGATTCAGATTTTTTATTTACACCCAGGCCACATAATGGCATATGGGGAATATGAATTTACAGAAATTATAAAGATACGTATACATGTCTCTTAGCAAATAGATATTTTTCAGAATTGTGTATGGAACCAGTAGTACCGTCGACTACTACAATATGTATACGCGCACTCATTTATGCTAACCCGCAAACAATGGCTAGCTTGTTGAAAGCCTATGCCCTATGGGTGGGTGGGTGGCTGGTGCATTTTCCCACGATTGTAGGATCGACACAATAAAATGTCTAATCGTGTGTTTTTGCTGTATTTTCTAACACCTGCATTATTATCCTGGATGGTCCTGCTTCTCATAGTATCGGTTAATCTAAAAAATAAAGGCGTGGCTTCGTGCCGAGAATACGCCTCTAACCTAATGATCGGCCATCTTGTTACGTCATCAAAATGACTAGTGTGCTAGTCTACAGGATTCCACTTCGGAGATCAGACGGGTCGGGCTAGTCTTATTTCTTACAGGAAATGTAAACGAACAGCGCCGGGTCGTGTTCTTCTTCTTCGTCTCCCTCTTCTTCCGAACACGTTGAATCTCTTCTTGGAGAGTATTATTACACCAGGATACGTGTGTGCATGATGGTCATCTTTGTGCCGGTTACACTATTTACAGGATATGTACGATGAAGAGTTCATTCTCGGAAGTGGACACCCTCGAGTGCAGCCTTGAAGGAATCTAGCAATCACTGACTAACCTCTTCAGCCGGAAGAGAATTCCACAGCCTGGTGCTGTCCGGGATGTAGCTGTTCTGATGTGCTAGTGTGCAAATCAGTGGTACTAGCAGCAATAGCCGCGCGTTGTTGTCCGTCCCCCAATATAGACGTTGCGAGGGATATCCACAAGGTCATTCATGATGCGGTACGTCATTATTGATATCATTGTGGACCGTCTTTTCTTTTCTGTAGGCTGCCCCCATCCTAACTAACGGAGAATTTGTTAGATGCCGCTGTGTCTTTGGTAGGCCCTATGAGAGAAGCCAGCTCCTCTATGCTGGACCCATTCAAGTTTGTGGATGTTTTTGTGAGAGTGGGGAGACAAGACGCTTGATGCACATTCTAGTATGTGTTGGATCAAGGTTGTGAATTATTGCTACTTTCTGTCCTTTGTACAGTGTTTGATGTTGTGCCGGAGAAGGAAAGCGTACCAATGGCCCTCTTGGTTGTGACGTCAATGTTGTAGTCTCATGATATGATATGTTCACGCCAAGGTACTTGGCATAGCTCACAATTTCCATTGTCTGGTTGTGGATAAGGTATTCCGCTGGTACCCTCGATCGCTTTTTTGGTGGTCTGGAGGACTTGACACCTGGTTGGGTGGAACTCCATAAGGCATTTATTGTCCCACTCATGTAGCCTGTACAGATCTCACGACAGAGACTGTGTATCAGTAGCAGACCTAACCACTCTGCACACTACGCAGCTTTTGGTATCATCTTAACTCGTGTATCTCTCGCTTGAAACGGACATTAAAATCGACTCGATCCATCCAGTGGAGCATGAGATGTTAGCATCTACGCAATGTCAGCAAATTCTTCTTGTCAATGGCCCCTCATTATACACGAGATTCTTTTCTCGAGCTCGTACTGAAGGAGATATCACGAGAAACGCCACGTTATCCTTTAGGTTGTAAGGTTGCAGGAACACCCGCCCCCCACACCCTCATCACTCACTAGCTTTCTGTACCATCCACTTTGAGAACATGACCGACTGTTTTAGTTGCGACGAAATAAATAGATTTCGTCGCTGTCTGTCTGGTTGTCTGTCTGCCTGCCTCCCTGCCCGCCCGTCCGTCCGTCCGTCCGTCTGTCTGTTCTCTGTCTGTATGTCGGTTACACTCGGCGTGTATCAAAGAAATACTGGTTAAACGTCAAACATTATTCTTAACTCGCTATCAAAGCGGTTTCGTTGCACATCATTCAATTTATTAAAGCTATCGTCTCGTCAGCAGGTAATATCTTTTGCTAACATATACATATAAATTCCGGTTCAGTAATCCCTGTCAACTCAGGTGTGCTGGAGATTGCAGTTTAAAGCCTAATTTATACAGTCGTGAGAACTAAAGATGTTTTACACGACATCGATTACGCTTCATGAATCATTATTTGATTGAAACATATTTTATTGTAGTTCCTCTTTCCATACAGAATTATTATAAGTAGCCAACAATTTTGAAAGACCAGTAAACAATAAGAGAGCGAGAGAGAGAGGGAGAGAGAGAGAGAGAGAGAGAGAGAGAGATAGAGAGAGAGAGAGAGAGAGAGAGAGGGAGAGAGAGAGAGAGAGAGAGAGAGAGAGAGAGAGAGAGAGAGAGAGAGCGAGCGAGCGAGGGAGGGAGGGAGAGAGAGCGAGAGAGGAGAGAGAGCGAGAGAGGGAGGGAAGGAGGGAGAGTGGACAGAGGGGAGGAGGGAGGGAGGGAGGGAGGGGGACAAAGAACGGGCGAGAGTGGGGGGGGGGGGAGATATGGGAGGGGGAGAGGGGGGAGTGATATGAGAGAAAGGGAGAGGGGGGGGGAGGAGAAAGGTGATGAAAACAGGTTGGAAAAGAACATAATAGAAAAGAAAAGAACAGCTCCTTCAAACAATCGCTTGGTGAATAACAGTTTGCCATTATTATAAAAGATTAAACTAACAAGAGGTGCAAGGGCCTGTAGCGCTCACCTGGGCCATTGTCATTTGAACCATTTGCATCTAAATACACCTGATGGGTGACTTTTGGAAAATCAAAGATAGCCATAACTCGTTTAATATGTTGAACCTGCCGTGACGTCATAGGATCGTTCCGCCCAAGTTTTGTTGACTTCTGGCTATTGACTGAAGGAGTACCGTTTTAAATGGTTCCGGAAAACTTTCAGAAAATCAGAGACGGCTGTCAAAATATTGACCTATCAAAATTCTGAATAGAATTTCAAGAGGCTACGACAATAGGATCCTTCCAGGCAAATTTGGTTAAAAATTCTATATACATGTTCTAAAGCGTACCGGCCTAGGGTCCTTCCAGCTGAGTGAGGTTGAAGAGGTTAATGAAAAGTAGCCGTTTAACTGATTTCCCAAAAATAGTTAGAAAATCTTGGCTGCCGGAAAAATTGACCAATCAAAATTCAGGATACAAGTTCTGAAGCCTACCGCCATGGGTTCGTTCCAGCCAGTCTGGTTTAAATCGCTCAAGCAGTTAATGAGGGGGGGCGTTTTAAACGATCTTCAACCATTTTTTCGGAAAATTCAAGATGGTCACCGATTAAAGTGACTTTCAAGATGGCCGCCGAAAAAATGGACCAATCAAAATTTTGTAGACAATTTCTGAAGCCTACCCCAACATGGTCCTTCCAGCCCAATTAGTTTGAAATCTGCCAAGCGGTTAATGAGGAGTAGCGTTTTAAGCAAAAGTTGACGGCCAGGTGAGCTAATAAATAAATTAACAGAAAATATTCTTGGTTATCACCAATTATTATCATTTCATAGTTTCCATCGTTTGCATCCATATTATTATCATCATCATCATCATTATTTTCACCATCCTTATCATCATTCTGTCCACCAATAGGATCCATTTCAAGCTATACCCGCCCATCTCTAGCCCAGCTTCGCTCACATTTTTGCCCGTGTTGGAATCGACATATATACCCTGAACCCTGAATTCCATGAACCCGAATTTGGAGGCAGCTATGCAGGAAAGATGTTGAATATTTCGAAACTAATCCGACCGACGACTGTTGCTGCCAATAAGACTAGCCCTGAATCACCCAACACACTGCGTATTAAATTGTAAATTATGACGGAGATAGATACTTCACTATGTATTGGGACAGCAACCTAGACGTGACGTAACTGAGTATGACACCATAAACCCGGTATGGCGACGTAAACATGAGTGAGAGATCTACTCCCTCCATTACATCGTCGTCATCATCACAACAGTTTGACTTTAACATAACAAGAGGCCCACGGGGCCTGTGTCGCTCACCTGGACCATAGGTATTTCAACAATGCGCTTTATGAACAAGATGGCCACCGAACCATTTATCCGACAGTTTCGAAAATTGCAAATTTGATATTAGAATACCCAAAAACACATAAAACCAATTTCGGCCTCAATATCCATCAAATAAAAAAATCAAATATGGACACCAAACATGCTACATTTTGATTGGCCCATGGTGTTCAGCTTTTTTGACGGATCAACTTCCCTTGAACAAACTTCAATGGCCCTTAGTCCCTAATCATATCTGCCAAATTTTGTCCCGACCCCTTCAGCGGTTCTGGAGAAGTCCTTTTCGCTACAACTAGATCAACCAAGATAGCCGCCAAACCAGTTGACCACTCAAGTTCACTAGAACAAACTTGGTTCAGCTCTTGCCTTAAATCATATTTCATCAGGTTTGCATCAATCCCCAAGCGGTTTCGGAGAAGATTTTTAGACGTTTCTAAAAATCGGCCAAAATCCAAGATGGCCGCCGGCCCAATTGGACGATCGGCTTCGTTTGTACAAACTTGAATCTCTATGCCTTAAGGATGCTTCCTGCGAAATATAATTGAAATCGGACCAGTAGCTCTCGACAAGAAAACATTTTAAATTTCCCATTGCTTTAGTATGGGAGCTTTTGGCGGGAAAATGATCCAAGATGGCCGCCAAACCGTTTATCTGACAGTTTCGAAAATTGTAAATTTGTGATCAGAATACCGCAAAACACATACAAAACCAATTTCGGCCTCAAAATCCAATATGGCTGCCAAACACGCTATATTTTGATTGGCCCACGGCGCCCATGTATTTTGACGGATCAACTTCTCTCGAACAAACCTTAGGCCCTAATCATATCTGCCAAATTTCGGCCCGATCCCTTCAGCGGTTCTGGAGGTCATTTTCGCTACAACTAGGTCAACCAAGGTGGCCGCCGAACCATTTGACCAATCAAGTTCCCTTGACCAAACTTCGTTCAGCTCTTGCCCTAGATCATATTTCATGAGAATATGCATCAATGCTCTAAGCGATTTCGGAGAAGATTTTTAAAGACGTTTCCTAAAATCGGCCTAAATCCAAGATGGCCGCCAGCCAAATTGGCAGATCGGGTTCATTTGAACAAAGTTGGATCCCGATGCCCTAAGGATGCTTCCTGCCAAATATAATTGAAATCGGACCAGAAGTTCTCGAGAAGAAAACATTTTAAATTTCCTATTGCTTTAGTATGGGCGCTTTTGGCGGGAAAATGATCCAAGATGGCCGCCAAACGGTTTATCCGACAGTTTCGATAATTGTAAATTTTTGATCAAAATACCGCAAAACGCATACAAAACCAATTTCGGCCTCAAAATCCATCAAATAAAAAAATCCAATATGGCCGCCAAACACACTATATTTTTATTGGCCCACGGCGACCATGGTTTTTGACGGATCAACTTCTCTTGAACAAACTCTAATGGCCCTTAGACCCTAATCATATCTGCCGAATTTCAGCCCGATCCCATCACTGGTTCTGGAGAAGTCATTTTCGCTACAACTAGGTCAACCAAGATGGCCGCCGAACCAATTGACCAATCAAGTTCCCTTGAACAAACTTGGTTCAGCTCTTGCCATAGACCATATTTCATGAGATTTGCATCAATCCCCTAAGCGGTTTCGGAGAAGATTTTTAAAGACGTTTCCTAAAATCGGCCTAAATCCAAAATGGTCGCCGGCCAAATTGGCCGATCGGGTTCATTTGAACAAACTTGGATCCCGATGCCCTAAGGATGCTTCCTGCTAAATATAATTGAAATTGGCCCAGTGGTTCTTGAGAAGAAGTCGTTTAAAGGAAAAGTTGATGGACGACGGACGGACGGTCGCTACGGCATAAGCTCACTTGGCCTTTCAGGCCAGGTGAGCTAATAATTATTATTAATCAATACTAATATACATAAATTAAGAGAAATAATAGTTGTTATAATTTTCAATTATTGTCAGTACACAGATTTATCATTTACATCAATATTATTGTTATTATTATCAACAATGTCATCTTTATTATCATTATCAATTTCACCATTACTGTCGTCATTCACACGCCCCCTCGGGCTTAGCTGTGTACCTCGATAACAGTTCCGAACTTATCCCTAGTTACAATTGACAGATTTTGTCCTAAATTTTATTTCGATTTGCATGCTTGCATATTTATGTCATATTTATTGGTTTTTTATTACAGCTATAGTAAAGAGAACTTATGTATGGAGTATTCACTATACAGGCGAACCAAGGCCTAGCTTTAATACGTAGAAATTTTACTAGTAGCCATGATTGAAAAGGCTGTATCGATCAAAGGAGTCGATACTGTCAGCTCCCAGCGTGAGGTCATTTCGGGACACAGTATACATATAATATGTAGCCATGATGACGAGTAAATATTTTGATGCTAGTTTTGCGAAGGTATATTACAGTCAAATCTGTCTGTAGCGGACACCTGCTTTTGGGGGCCACAAGATGGTGTTTCTTTAGGACGGGTGACCGTAAGACCACACGTCTTAAAGAACAACCATCTTATGACCACAAAAGCAATTTCCAATATGGAACTAACTTATATTACATGACTGCTGGTTATTACTGGTCAGTTCTTATTGTCTGGATTGCGTCCTTTAGAAAACAGTATGGGCTGTAGGTTGATCTATATACATCACTAATTCATAATGCATCCCCGCGTTGGAAGATGCATATTAGTTCAGAAGATAATATGAATCGTACACGCTGTGGTAAAAGCACGAAATATGACATGCAGAACAGCTCAGAAATAATTTCGAACATTTCCCAGATAAAAGAAAACGTAGAGTTGAATATTTAGGGCTTAATTCGATTGGACTGGCAATCCGATTAAATCCAAAATATTCAACATAACATTTCTTATGTTCATCGTGTTAAGAATTATACAAACTAATATGCTTCGGCTTTTGCCTTGGATAAATTCCAACGTATTTATGAGCTGTACTGTACATCTACAACATGACGGTAAATATAAATTTAGATACAGTGCCATCCATAGATATCGTATATATTGGCTACATCACTCATGGGCCGCTTAAAAGCGGCATTTCGGAGTTCAGTATTTTCTCGCCGATTTCGTTCATATGAGAATATCATATCACTAACAAAATCTTATTTTTGTTGCAAATTCCATTTCCTAGTCGAATATACTGTCAGATTAATACATCCAACCAAATTTACGATACAAATAGGTCTATATAAACTCAGGTCACGAGCGCCTGCTTAGAACTACTTGCCAATTACTGCCAATTAATAGCCATTATGCTACCGTAGAGAGCGCGCAGCAACATTTATGTTTCGTCTCTCTTCACTCTTCTGACTATTGAAAAAAAATTAGAGATCCGGTATTATGTATGGTGGCACGGTTTTTAGACCGTAGTGGTTGGACCGGACAAGTAGCCTGAATAATGAGAAGAGTGCTGAGAAACGCCACGATCTACTTATAGCTGTTGACACGGGTTGATAAGTTACCAAAATTAAATTTCAACTGAACAGGTAAATGGTGTTATATCAGACTTGACGGTTGGAGGTTGTGGCGTTCATTTTGGAATATGGCCACCACATCCGAAGGTAATACCCTATATTTCGGAAACTAAATAATATATAGCTTTGACTTCATGTATTGGAGAAACCCATTCTGGGCTTATTCTTTGAATGTTTTGGCTGAGCCAGGCGTCATTCAACATGTGCAACGGAACTTGTTTCTACTTCCATTGTCACGAGTAAATCTTCAAGGCAGGGAGGGGACAATACCGGTATCAGATTTCATATCCAGTCTCGGTCTGAAAATTCTTGTCGTCACGACTGATTCTCGTGTGAACAAAATTCGCCAACATTGCCGTTATGAATTTGGCATGCAATACAGAGCCTATAGAGAAATGGTTTCTAACGTATCATTTTTATTTTTGCCAGTGCCCTGTGATTGTGTCCTTCTATATGTTTGGTGCACTGAAAACGTGAGGCGCAATCTTCTTTACGGTGTCATCGAGTTAGTTTTGTTCCAATTAATCCATTTGATCGATGGTTGATTGGTTTGCATGTCCAAACCAACAGATCGATCATGATTTCAGAAATCGATTCTGACTGCTTATAAATTTACGATATTAAAACTGCAGACGATTCTTTTTTTGGGCAATGCCATTTTAATTTCATTTTTACAGATCTAAATAACATAGTATTACTCTATACAAGGCCATACTCTAAGACATTAACCCTCTCAACACTGAAACCACAATACCAATAGCCTGTTGAATATTTTTTAAACTTCTTTGACTGGAAGCTGTTGCTGCCTAAGGCAGCAACAGCTTCCAATTAAATAAGTTAAAAAATATTCAACAGATTATTTCTTTAAGGTTAAATATCCACGAACATGCAATAATTATTGCATTCAAAATTTCAGAATGGATAAAAATTGGAAAATGTAAAAATGAGAAAATGTTATGATCGATCATTAAATGATGATTGGTTAGTATGTAAAATCAATGATAGACCACAAAACTAGTACCAATTCCCAACACTACATCGAGTGGCTGTATTCTTTCTACGAGCCGCTCCTTCATGAACGCATCAAACTGTTCCAGACTATGTGTCTCGATCGTATACATCGTTTCGAAAACGTCTTTCTCAGCAATGTTCTTTGTATCTAGAGCAAGTCACAAGTCAAACACAGTTAGTTTCTAAGAATGTACGCCCATATTCATCAAGTGTTGGTTTTAATGGCGTTACATATAACATCTTGTAGAAGGCCACGGTACTCGTGGTCGTCTGGGTACTCCTGCGTGGTCGTTGGCCATAATGACAAATATAACGGTGGTGTGTATGGTTATGCGCATATTTGATTGATGTTTCAAAGCGATTGATGAGAGACGTGGGTGTATGCTGACCATCCACTTCTGAATGGCAACAGGGGATTCAGCTAAGCCAGCAACACCACCTTCACCTTTCACAACAGATTGTGTTGCTGTGTGCTTGACCGATAGCAGTCTTCTACAATGTATGGTGTGTCACCTCTACAGTAAAATGCCCCTTTAAGAACAATGAGTGCTATATCCACGGAGGTTAACGCTTAACAGGTGTGAATACTTAGTGATCGAGAGCGCAAAACAGTACACGTGCCTTGGAAGTGATGGGACATACAGCTGCAAGTTGTCAATCACGGCAGAAGACACGCTCACTGGCATGGTGAGGTGCAGCTGTAACGCTGTAAAGCAAATCTGGAACATTGGTGGACACCTCTGCTGATTGTGCCAGTCTTCCGAGCTTTTGCCCGTAATACCAGGTTTCAAAAGAAGTCAGACACTCATCATGTTCCTCTTGCAAGGTTTGGTATATGACAAAAGCTATGACTTCGTGCGTGAACACGTGTTGAGCTTGTAATGTGGACTGCCTTCAGGAACGACGCTGCTGTGAAGAACCGCCTTTATATCCCCAAACATTATGACAATGCCTTTCCTCAATTATAACATAATTACCATTTCCACTGGATGTTTTCCACAATAGCGAACAATGGTTAGTCCGCTACATCCGCATGTGCTTGTCCTGGATTTGTGAGATCTGTGGCTTTCTTACTGGCATCCATGCAGTGAGTGTCTCAGCATAGCAATTCTATTGCAGCATCTTCTTGTCAAAGCAAAGGTAACAGACCAAATGAACACAGTAGACAATGTCACTTCCTATTTTTATAAACTTACACACCTGTTGCAGCCACCTGAATCCCAACTGTAGAGCGGGAGTTACTATAGAGCATTCAGTATGCTTTGGCTTGGTTATGTCGGTAAGAGGACGGAGATCAGAACGTTCTTCAAGCCTATAGTGTCAGGACAGGCTCAAATGGGGCAGCATGTTTAGTGTTGTTGGAGTGATGAAATGCTGAGATATTTCATTAGCTCGGTCGTAATGTTGTTCACTGCAAATGTAGTGAACACACCCTCTTCAGCTGCGGTTGTATAGACACATCTTTCAGACGTGTAGTATTTACATAACGTTATATATCTACAAGTGATGCAAATATTTGACACATACATGGTATATAGAGGAGTGACTACCCAGACAACGCGGCTTACTGGCCCGATGCTGGACTGACACCGTACCCATACTTCTCAGCATCGGCCCGGTATTGGCCCAATAACGGTTGCGTTATCAGGGTAAAAAGAGGACTTGGGGAGGCAAAACCAGAGCGGGAATGCCGCCATGCAGGATGGTAAGGTGGGGGTGGGTGGGGGTGAGTATTCCAGGGAAGGTTTTGAAAAAGAAATGCGCTCAAATTTCATCTCCTATATTTTGACATGTGAACATGAAAAACCCCGTGTAGGCATTGTAAGCATATGCCTCACTCGCTGATCTGCGTGCAGTAATCATGCATGACTCAAGTATGTTTTATCTCCACAACAGTAGGCACCTACGTGCACATACCCTTGCACAACTCGCACGACAACTAGTTGAAAGTAGGGTCTACCTGTTGACCTATTTTACGGAAAGATGTATACTGTCGGGCCTTTGTCTCATTTGTATCTTCCTCCTTTGATTGTGCCGTCAGATAAAGTGACGTATTTTGCGTATTAAACCAGATTATTTGTGGCAGATCGGATCCCTCCAGTAAGTTAGTGAATATTTAGACGAAATGGTATAGCATCGAGAGGGTATTCTGTATGATGAAAGGTGCCTGAATCAAGCACTAGTCCACGAGCCGGGGTGGATATTGCTACCATCTTGGAGCACAAAACAAGACCCATATAATTGTTTTAGTATACCCTAGGACAAGTCAAAAATGCATGATGGAATTTCCAATACGGTAGCTCAACCCAGTTATGAATTTGTATGCACTTATTTTGCTTGCCCGAATCACATATTTAATCAACTGCATTTTAGTTCCCTCCCTCACCCCTCCCTCCCTCACCCCACTCCCTCTCCCCCCCCCCCACCCCCACTGGCACGTGCAACACATACAGAAGCTCTAGAACGAGTTTTGAGAGCGCATCTGCTTGTATGGCAGAGTGATTATCTCTCCGGTTCCATGCTTAAAGCTGTTGCATTCATATGTAGTAACGCCACGTGGGATAATGTAACATTTGAACTGATAATTCGGCAGTAAATGTGTTTGTATACATCTAGCAAAAGAATGGATTACCCAGCCAGAAAGTGTGTGGAAGGACCAATTAACTCTTCTAGCATGCCAATGTGTAATGTGTATTAATCCAAACCTAAGCCGAGTCTAGTCGGTGAGCTACCCATGCCATTAATGACACATACTTGGCGGAGTAAATGATTGCTAGCTGACAAACCGAGCGACACGAGAACTGTAAATTATTAAACGCGCATACATGTCACATTAACTGATTGTTGTCCGAAATGTTAATTTTGTTGAATTTGGACATGTTTTATTATTATTATTATTATTATTATTATTATTATTATTATTATTATTATTATTATTGACAACTTTCTCCTGTAGAAGAGAGGTAGCACTCAGCTACAGTGAGATTTATAAGAGATTATTGAATATTTATATTGCTTTAAAACTGTATTTATTTTGGAAGTTTGAAATTGTACTGCTGATCATCATAGAGTTATGAAAGTAAAGGTTTGAATAATTTATCAAATGTCTTCAATTGTTTGTTATTGAATACTGCTGTAAGGAGCCTATATATAAGCAACTAGCCGCCGTTGCCAGCCTGGCACTCCAGCCGTCCATTCAGTCCATCCATCAGCCTGTCCGTCCATCAGTGAATCAATCTGTCCTTGAGAAGTCTACCAGTCGATCTGCCCATCAATCAATATGCCAGTAAATTCGTCTGTTATCAAGTTGTCCATCAATCTCTCTATCGCCATGGACCGATGGGTCACTCAAACCATCGACTCACAAGCTCATTTCCGCTAAATGGTGAGGAACGTGGCTATTATGGTACCGGTGGTTATAAGACAGGTTGTCCCGTTCGGTGGTTCTGATGGGGATTTAGCTCGCCACCGTCTCAACCCGCGTACTGACCGGGATCTTCCTTCTAGCGGAGATGGATGGAATGAATGACACAATTCTGTATTCTATTTATGATGATTCGTTTACTGAACTTTCTTAATCCTATAGTTTACACATATAATTCCAAATTCTAGTCACGTGTCGCTTACCTATACTAAACCTATTCTACTTAACTACAATCGATTCCTAAGAGATAAGTATTATAATAAAATATTACAAAGTTTACCTTAAGTACGTCTCTGTAACTGACCAGTCAGCTAACCACATAGGTGACAATCTCACTACTCACTACCTGTCACTAGCGGTCAGAGACTGCTGTGGAAGTCCGTCCGAGTCCGCAACCGTAACTCTCACTGTCTAACTTTAACTCCAACTCCCTGTCGTCAACATTCGTCCACTCTTAAATATGATGTTGTCGTTATGTCAACAAATGTGTGTGTATTAAGTGATGGCGGCCATGTATACGCGTGAATGTGTTCTATGAGTATAATTAACTAATTTGAATAATACTAATTACCGTATATAATACAATCGTAAAGGCGCCAACACCTCTTGAAGCACCTGTTTATAATGCTGGAGACCAGCTAGGTCCACGAATCGCGAAACCATTTCACATGGATTATCAGCCAGCAGTTCAAAGTGCACAGATTAATAACATCGTACGGCAAACTGACCCATTAGATCAAGCTATCAGTTCATGGACAAGCTTCAGCATACGCGAAACCATCACAGTCACAAAGGATATAGTCATCTGCCCACATTAAATGCACCTGCTACACAAATGTCTATGAAATACTGAATCAGGTGCTTGGGATCAAGGATACATTAAATATGGATGAAATTGTACGTGTCTTTGACAAGACATTGTACGCTAAAGCTGCAGATATCACCTGGAAGCGCAATGAACTTCATGAGAAGATTGCCATGAGAATGCGTGTGTTCCATAGAATCTAAATTCTTCAATTCTCTTCCATCACAGGCCATGGATTTGGCTCAGCTGGATTACGTCACATCTCTGTGGAATCTGGAATAATAGGGTAAGGGTGAATAAACAGTGTCCTTGATGCCACAGTTACAACCACTTCGACTGTACAAGTTCGTGTGCGAGGCACTACTAAAGCTAGCATGGAAGGGATTCTACCCCTAGCTAGAGGAACATGACTTGGAAGATCTGGAACATCTGGCAAAAACAATCAAAGCAGTCCAGAACTTTGCTCCATGTATCAAGTTACTCCATCATTTCAATGAGCATCTGGATCATCTTCACTATAATTGTGGTCAACTCGCATCATTCTGGATGTCATTTGTTGATATGCTGGAAGTTCTCCTCGCTCTAATTTGAACGTCTATAGAAGGTAACTGGCTGTTCCACCTCAATGCAATTAGGTCGACCATTCCTTAGCGTTTCACATGTGACAAGCAGAATTATGCCAGGTATCTGTCCATATATACTACTGCCAGATGACCGGGCGAGCAGAGACACATTCTGAGGTCTATGATAACATGAGAGATAACATGAAACAAGGTGGATTTGCCATTCAGCTGGGTGAGAGCAACACATTCATAAAAATCCCATTTGATCAGACAACAGAGGAAACTGTGAACAAGGACACACAGACGGCAGGTGGTACCAGAGGTTTCAGTCTCAAGCCTGGTGCAGTCAGCATGTACTATTTTACAGCGGAATTCAGAAGTTCTAACCTCAAGCAGCTAAGAAGTATGACCGAGATAAGCAGTAGCAGCGGATGTCTGTCATGCTGATCTCAGCACTTCCCCCATTCGGAAAGATGAGAAGGCTGTACAATCCCTAGTAAATCTGACGGAAACCACCTGGACAAATCTATTTAGTAATAATACCTCAGAATTGTTTATCATTTCAACTCAAGCTATGGCAACACAAGCGGTCACCTTAGAGCTCCAAAACGGCACAACAAAAAATGGGGCAAGGCATATATAGAGATGTTCAGATAAATTGACTGGAAAAGAGGAAAGCACCGCTTTTGAACGTCTTCCTAGAATGAAGTTGAAAACATTAATTAATGCACAACAAGCATCATTGGTCCACCAGGCAACCATAACTGTTGCCATAGACAGATGACAATGGTCCTTATGATTATTGACCAATGCGGCAATCATCCATTAAAACAACAATGAGCTCCGCAAACGGTGCATAATACCAGGACATGATGACAAATAAATGAATGAGAGGTATCAGACAGACCTGTCGTCCTATGAAGTTTCAACGTGATCCGCTAAACAGCCCCGGAGTTATTATCTGGAAAGTTGCCATAGCAGTTGGGAAAGATGTATGTGATGCATTGCTAGGAATGCATGCATAAACTGGATGCGACTCAGTTAGTGCTTTCAGTCGTCGTGCAAAATGTGATGCTCTAAAGCTTCTAGGTAATACCTAGTACAAAAAGCATTTGCTAAATTAGCGGAAAACTGGTCACTGACACCTGAACTATTGAACTCCCTGGAAGAATGAAGGAAATTTAAATTTCCCTTTCTCCGAGATCTAACAATACTCACCATTCTGTTACTTCTGATATACAGCTGGCCCTGACAGCGGGCTCTAGGACTATAGACTTAGAAAGCTTTACCGACTCCTTGGAACCGGCTACTCGGCTCCCAACTGCTGAGTACCCGTCTACCATAGAGCTCATATTGTTTGCATAGCCACCAAACAAGAGAAACCCATGGCTTGCCTCCGTGGGGCTGGGAGGCTGGGTCCGTAACAGAATGGTGAGTATTGTTAGATCTCGGAGAAAGGGAAATTTAAATTTCCTTCATTCTCCTTCGATCAATACTCACCATTCTGTTACTTCTGATATACACCAGATTTGGTCAGTAACCTGGTGGGAAGGGGCAAGCCATAACTGCTACTTTTGCCCCTTGGAGAAAGAGCTAGACTTAAAACTTGACCAATGGAGACCTAAAAAGGACCATTAAGTTAACGGAACCGAATTACATTCGCATCACTGCCCCCCCCCCCACCCCATTTTTCTCCTAAGAAAAGGGAGAGAACTCACGAACATGCATCTCGCCTGAAAACAAATATGCCAAGAGGGTTAACTGCTCTTTGCATATACAAATGTATTAGCCTGGGAATGAGCATGAATATATAAGATGAATGAACATGATATATAGACATAATACAAAAAACTCTCAATCTTGAATTACCTCATGATAAATGGATTCCAGACGTACCGCCTCCAACCATTCACTTGTCCGACCATCAGTGACACAATCTGGTTGTCATCCTCTCGCTAGACCATGTCTGCTTCTTAATTCTTTCTTACCAAAGTCAAAAAGGGAGAAGAGCAGTGTGGTCGCTTAACTATCGTTTCAAAACAACTAAAGCGGGTGGATTGGCTGAGTCTGACATATCCCTCATATAGTAATCCGTGAATGAGGACTCACAGTGCCATTGTGCAACGGCCATGATGTCTTCTAACGGAACACCACTGTAAAGGGCGGTCGAGGCGGCTATTCCTCTAACATCGTGTGCCCTTGCGCATTGCACCTGGTGCCCAGTCGCCATCTCATGAGTAGTCCGAATGCATTCGACTACCCAACGATAGATAGTATCCATGGATGCGGCGCCATAAGGCTTCTAATGGCAGATCCATAGATGTCTATCGTTCGACCGTAACAAGTCTGTCCGTTTTCTGTACTTAGTCAAAGCACGGACCGGGCACCAGACACTGGCATCACGATCAAACCTTGTTAGTTTCGGTATAATGATCCGTTTGCCGGGATATCTCAGATTGATTCGTTGACATAAACTCTGCTCTTGGCAGAAGACGCAGACCCTCTCCGGAGACAATAAATCGGTCCCTCTCTGCTGAAAGTGCATGGATCTCACTGCACCTTCTAACTGAGGAAGCTGCCAATAGAAAAACCGCCTTTAGAGTCAAATGCTTTAGACTAGCCGAACGCAACGGTTCGAAAGGGTGCTTGGCCAGTACATTAAGCACTAAAGATAGACTCCAGGCTGGAATGACTACCGGTTGTCTCGGGCGGAGATTGCTCATTCCCTTCAACATCACATTTAACTGGGCCACCTCTGGACTATCCCTGTTGGCTAGACAAGGGATAACTGATGCCAAAGCTGACTTGTATCCAGCAATTGTGGCGGGAGCTAGTCCTGAAAAGAACAGCTCACAGAGAAAGTCTGCTATTTGCTGAATAGTGGATTGAAAGGTATCAATACCCTTTTCTTCACACCAGTCTGCAAATCTGTTAACCTTGTTGTTATATGACTTGAGGGTTGACCTCCTTCTCGCAGCCGCGATGAAATCAGCAGCTTGTCGAGAAAAGCCTTCCGACGTGGAACGTTGTTTGATAACATACACGCAGTCAATGTGAACATTTCAGGACGCTCGTGTAGGAAGCGTCCCTTGGCCTGGGAGATTATGTTCGGAAGCTCGGGTAACTGCACTGGGTTTTCCACCAGCACATCTAGAAGATCCGTGAACCACGGCCTGCTGGGCCAATACGGCGCTATTAGCAGGACCAGGCACGGTTCCTCCCTGATCTTCACCAATACCTTCAGCAGAAGAATGGTGGGTGGGTACACGTAAGCGTGCATCCCTCTCCAGCTTATCGCCAGCGCATCTGTATCGACGGCATTTGGATCTGGAATCGCCGAGACATAAGTCATGATTTGAGCATTTTCCCTTGTGGCGAACAAGTCCACATTGGGTTTGCCCGAATGCTCGAAGATCCTTCGTAGAACTGGAGGGTTGAGGGACCATTCTGTTGGCAGAATTCTCTGTCTGCGAGACAAAGCATCCGCCAGAATGTTCAATCGCCCAGGAATGTGAGCTGCTTTCAAAACAACCGAGTAATTCCTGCACCATTGAATCAAGTGCCACACTTTGATACACAGTGTGGGTGACTTGGTCCCGCCTTGGCGATTTATGTATGATACTACCGTCGAATTGTCCGACCGTATCAATATCACCTTGCCCCTGATCATTGGAAGAAACTCGTCCAACGCCAGTTCCACTGCCATCATTTCCAACAGATTGATATGCAGCTGGCAATCCTGGAGAGTCCATGTGCTCGAGACCTGGTGTTCTCCCAGGCAGGCCCCGACTCCTCCAGCGATGCATCCGTGTACACGGACAGCTGGGGGTGGGGTAGGTGCAGCGAAACCCCATAATAGGAGATTCTGACGCTTTTTCCACCATACAAGATGCGACATTATTGGCTCCAAAACTGGCACCAGTTTTGACAGGGGTTCTGTTCTCTGTTTCCACAGAGACATCAGATACAACTGGATAGGTCTTCGCATTAGAGCAGCGTACGAGATCACCAGCTCCATGGAGGCCATCATGCCCAGCATCTGAAGAAACTGCCTCGCCTGAATGTGGTTTCCCAATCGAAAACTCTTGAGGATGGCTAACAGAGACACCACTCTGGGCTCTGACGGGTAAACCCTGCCCTCCTCGAGATCGAATCACATTCCTAAATAAACGAAATGTTGAGTGGGTGTCAACTCGGATTTCTCCTTGTTGACTATCCAGCCTAGATCTGAAAGTAACTTCAGAGTCAGAGCAGTATCCACCTAGGTGTGTAGACCCCCGTTCTCTTTCTGAGAAACGCTGTCACCGCAAGGACCACTCTTGTGAAAACCCTTGGAGCTGTCGACAGGCCGAATGGGAGGACAATAAACTCCCATACTTGATTCTAAAACGCAAATCTCAGAAACCTGTGACAACTCCTGTTCGTTGGAATGTGGAAATATGCATCTTTCAGATCGATCGACACGCACCACATTCCCTTCCTCAATCCTGCCATTACCGACCTTGGAGTTTCCATCTGGAACCGAGGCATATGGATAAACCAATTTAATGGCCTGAGATTGAGTACGGGTCTCCACCCCCCCCCCCCCCCCCCCTGTGCTCTTGGGAACAAGGAACATATTTGAATAGAAGCCTGGAGTGTTCTGGTTTGCTGGTTTTATTGCTCCCTTCAGAACAAAACCTGACACTTCGTTTTGAATGGCTTCTAACTTGTCTGGTTCCCTTGGTACGGGTGTCCAGACAGGTGCCAAAGACAGATTCTGTGGTGGAAAGTCCCACCACTCCGGCATGTATCCCTGGGATAACCATCCCAGGACCAGACTGTCTGACGTCACACCTCGCCAAGCCTCGACGAAACGTATGAGCCTTCCACCCACTATAGACGCCTAATGGGGTTGTCCGGCTCGCGGTCCGCTCCCCCCTCTCTTAACGAGAGAGAGAACCATTTCGGTCTTGGCTCGGCTGGTCTAACTGGCACCGCTGTTCCTGTCACACAGGTGCGGTCCAGGCGGATACGAAGGGAGCCCACGTACCCTCAGGTACGATCCGCTCCCTTCTTTCTGCCCTTTGAGGACTTACCCTTCCCCTTCCCCATGCCTTTTCGCGGCTCTAGGGCGATCAGGAGCAACATTGGGGAGGGTAGGGGCCTCCACAACCTTCCTGGCTTTCTTCACCGGAGGGGGCTGAGAAAAGCCAGACGAAGCAGCAGCCGCACTAGGCTTAGCTTTTGCCTTGCCTTTATGCTTCTTATGCTTCTTGGAAGGTTGCACGGTCAGCGGCTTCCCTACAGCCCTTAGTGCGTGCGCTTGCCGCACCAGCTCTAGCTGTAGGTTCACCGCCAACCGATTCTGTGCAATGCTAGCCGTGCCCTCTAAGATGGTCCGCGCCTGGCCACCGAAGATGCTAGGGCCTGTCAGGGGCGTCCCAAGAAGACGCTCCCTGACGGCCGTAGCCGGACGCATATGGTCAAGAACCAATTGCCTCCTGGACTTCGTAACACGCGCCTGCAGCCTTGCCAGTGCATCCTATAGACAGCACCAGGCCGTCATTGACGCACGAAAGCGCCACAGGTGGCACAGGGTGGCCTGCCCCCCGCTTCAGCCCACACCAACTGAAGAAGGCGATAAGAATGGTTGACAGCACTCATGGCTGCCCTCACACCCTCATCGCAAAGGGACAGGACTTCCTCGTGGTGTCCCTGGGATTTGTCCACCAGTGCCGGGCCGGGGCCACCCGCTCCTGCACTCTGGACAGCCAGAACCCATTGGTCATCATCGGTAACCGACGGTACAACACCATACCTGTCGTATTCCCCCCCCCCCCCCCGTGGAATACGACACCTCGCCCACACCTCCCTGGAGGCCGCAGGGAGCTGGCCCTTGGTCATGAGGTGCTTACTATAAATAGCCTCTATCAACTCAATAAACCGTGGATCCAGTCCAATGGACTGGATCCGGGCGGCGGGCAAGATCGCAGTCCTGATCGATGCCACCGATGGACGGGGCGCCTCCTCCTCGGTCGTGGTCCAAACCACAGACGGGGCTACCCTGGCTAGCCAACCCAGAGCCTCAGACCAGTCTATTTCCGAGGAGGACACACCCGTTAACACGTCACCCATTGACATGTTCACGGACCTAACAGCCACTGCCTCCCGGCTAGGAGCCGCGGCTGACACGCCAGGAACTCCAGTATCATACGGTTCCGCCGCCACCCCCATGGAACACACCAGTCCATGGAGTAGGCCGGCACGGAAAACCGTGCGGACCCATAGCAGACATGTAACCGTGGCCAGCCATGGGCACCAACGGCACCCAATGTCTGACCGCCGGGCCAGGCCAGATAGGTGAGTACCACGCCTGGCCCGGCACACCCGTCACCGTGTCGGTTGGCATCAAACCAACCATCACGGGACTGGTGCCCGGTACCAGATTGGTATCAAACACGGGCGGAGAAGCTGCCCTGGCTTGCGCCAAGCCAGACAGATGGAGGACGGTTCCGTCCAGGACGGAATCGACCTCCATATTCTCCACCCGTGGCATCACAGGCCGCAACAACCTCTCCTCCTCGGCCTCCTCATCTTCAGACCCCGAAGTCGCCACTAGACGAGGAAACCTGGCGGACGGCTCCCATGCCTGACGGACCGGCCACCGCTACTGGACCACCCGGAGGTGGCCGCAGAGAGACAGAACCCATCAAGCCGGAGCCCGACGGGACTGCCAGGTGGACGTACGAGACGGCTCCCTCGGCGACCAGTCCAGAACCCTGTCCAAGGACAGGATCAGAACCAAGCATGGGGAGAGACTGCCCAACAACTTTCGGCAGCAGGGACGACACCAGCATGGGCAGAATGCTATGCAGAAAGCCCTGCATAGCCGGACCAAACCACGCCGGCAGTGCCATCTCCGCCACCTCCAGCTGAAGGCGTGGAGCACCCCCAAGGGCCGAAACGGATGCTCCATGATTTAATTTCGGTCCACCTGACCCCGCGTCAGACCCAGCAAAGTCCTTCTGGCAAGGAACTTCAACTTCATATCAACGGACCACACTGCACATATATTACACCTATTGTCAAGGTTACATAACGTACACCGAAAGCAGACATGGTCCTTAAACAGGACCCGGACGAACTTGTGGCACTCGTCACATGATGGCGGGGCTGGCTTGGCCTATAAATAAGCACAAACCTACAATAAGCAAACGGAACGAGACAAAGATGGAAGGCAAACAATTAATTTTCAAATATATTGACCATAAATTAACTGTAACCCCGCAACGTTACAGCAAAGATCGCATTGATTATGACGACAAGAACGAAGCGGGCATAAATACACTCATAAACTGATCCTCAAGGATGTATCACGGAACCAGGAATCATATCGCATAGCATTCGGGGTATATTTACCAATAAATATAAATTATACTCCTAACGAAAGCCAAAACGATATGTGAAGAAACAACAAAATGAAAACAAACTGATGTAGCGCACGGTAAAACCGCAGACCACACATCTTAATCAAGAATTTTGAAACCACCGATCATTGCAAACAGATCGTGATAACACGCAAAACTTGAAAATTCCAGTTTTCTGGTACCATTTTAGTACGCAGCACCTAGAATAAGATGCGCGAATTAATGACAAATTTTCTTCACATAAACATCCGAGCAACACAGGTGTGACGTCACCCACTCGGATCTTACGGAGAACGACGTCAGCCGATATTCGTGTTAAAAATACCGTAGCAAACACCTATTTTCATATCTGCCGAGCGCCTGTTGGGGTTTAAAGAAGGCGATCATCCGGCATATTTCGTTGTTAACACACGTCCCAGCTTCTTATGGGTTAGAAATTGGAACATGCGACACAGACGAAATTTTAGAGACCTAAGTCTTTTAACTATGGAATAATAAGGAAATATACAACCTGGTTATCATCGGCGGTATCCATATTAATCCAAATATCCTTGTAGAAACGCACTAGCTATCACAACAAGAGGCCCAATGGGCCTGTATCGCTCACCTGGAACATTGGCATATCAAACTAATCTTACTTAAGTTTTACATCTATCGGTGTCACTTCAAATGACTTTCAGTCAAATGATTTAGTTTTCGAGATATTGACAACAATCTCTGGCAGGTAGGTGGTCTTTATAGCAGGTTATTCCCCACCACCACACAATCCATTTAACACATGCACATCTGGCTGAATCACCGAGTTAGCAGCAGGGGTAGGGCGAGCCGGAGTTGATTTAGAAAATAATTTGACTGAAAGTCATTGCTGCCTTAGGCAGCAACAACTTTCATTGCTGCCAAAGGCAGCAACAAATTTCAATCAAATACATTTCAAATATTTTTAAGAGCATAGATGTCAGAGCACATAATACATATCTTAAATATTTCTGCAGTATTGGAAAGGTTAATCTGTTAATTGGAATTTAATATCTAGTTTGGCAATAAAATCTGACATGGTGATAAGACGGTGGGAACAAACCATTTGCCCTATGAAAGTGAGACTGCAAATATTGGACTTGTTTTTTCTGCATTAGTGATTTTGAACAATGTTTAAGTGAAAATAGATGATATCAGTGCTAACAACAGCTGGTTTCTTAACTATCTCACTGCTGCAAGCCAGTGCAGTCAATAATTTCAATTTTCAAAAGCTCTTGACTTGTTGAATATTTTGAAAACAATTCGACTGAAAGTTGTTGGTGGCTTAGCCACCAACAACTTTCAGTCGAATTGTTTTCAAAATATTTATCACGTTCAGAGATATAACCTTTGGAATATGTCGTCTGCAAAAACTCAGTCAGATGGTTACTAGAGGTTTAAATACAATTTGAAGAAAATGGTCTCTAAAGGCAGGTAGGTGGTCTTTATAGCAGGTTATTCCCCACCACCACACAATCCATTTAACACATGCACATCTGGCTGAATCACCGAGTTAGCAGCAGGGGTAGGGCGAGCCGGAGTTGATTTAGAAAATAATTTGACTGAAAGTCATTGCTGCCTTAGGCAGCAACAACTTTCATTGCTGCCAAAGGCAGCAACAAATTTCAATCAAATACATTTCAAATATGTTTAAGAGCATAGATGTCAGAGCACATAATACATATCTTAAATATTTCTGCAGTATTGGAAAGGTTAATCTGTTAATTGGAATTTAATATCTAGTTTGGCAATAAAATCTGACATGGTGATAAGACGGTGGGAACAAACCATTTGCCCTATGAAAGTGAGACTGCAAATTTTTAAGGAGTGATAACTCTGGCATTTGGCGTCCTATCAGTTTCATTTTCACAACACAGATATTAGATGCCGTCATTAACATTGTGACCAAGGTTGGTGTCAATCCGTCAAGAAATAACAAAATGAGCCGTCATTGTTGGTGACGGACAAACAGATGGATGGACGGACATACAGAAGACGGATAGGGTTATCGCTATACGATAGCTGACTGACAAGTAAGCGGAGTTAAGAAAACCAATTTCGTCTTCACAATCCATCAAATAAAAAAATTGAATATGGCAGCCAAACATGCTAAAATTTGATTGGTCCACGGCGGCCATGTTTTTTACCTATCAACTTCCCATGAACAAACTTTAATGGCCCTTAGTCCATAATCATATCCCCAAAATTTCAGCCAGATCTGTTCAGCGGGTCTGCAAAATAAGTCGTTTTTACGAAAACTAAGTCATCCAAGATGGCTGCCGAACCATTTGGCCAATCAAGTTCCTTCGAACAAACTTGGTTCAGCTCTTGCCCTATATGATATTTCGTGAGTTTTGAATCAATCCAACAAGGGGTTTCGGAGAAGATTTTTAAAGCCATTTCCTAAAATCGGCCAAAATCCAAGATGGCCACCGGCCAAATCGGCTTTGTTTGAACAAACTTGGATCCCTATGCCCTAAGGATACTTCCTGCCAAATATAATTGAAATCGGCCCAGAGGTTATTGAGAAGAAGTCGTTTAAAGGAAAAAGTTGACGGACGGACGGACGGACAGACGGATGGACGGACGGACGGATGGTCGCCATGGCATAAGCTCACTTGGCCATTCTGGCCAGGTGAGCTAATAAACCACAGACAAAAAGACAGACTTAATTTCTCAAGATTTTTCCAACTGCAAAAGCATGTATTTCTCTTGTTGCTATGCAAACAAGAATGAGCTCTATGGTAGACGGGTACTCAGCAGTTGGGAGCCGAGTACCCGGTTCCACGGAGTCGGTAAAGCTTTCTAAGTCTATAGTCCTAGAGCCAGCTGTCAGTGCCAGCTGTATATCAGAAGTAACAGAATGGTGAGTATTGATCGAAGGAGAATGCACATGTCGTCTGTATGTTGCTTGATCCAACATTGCCGAGGTGAACGAGATGCGTTACCAACTATTCAGATCTATGAATGTAGTTGTTGAATCAGGACAGTTACCACCGTGTAGAGACTGTCTTCAAATGCACGCTATCAGAGCTAATTACCAGGTAGTCTAGTCAATATAAGGATAGACCTAGAATAAATTGCAACAGAATATGTCTTTGTTTCATATGTTTTACCAATCCTCGTGTACAAGAATATAAAACAGTCCTAGAAATCCCACCCCGGGGAAGGGCCTAATTAACATAATTTCAAATGGCCGCCGAAAACCACGTATGAATATCTCACTTATCGTTGGTTTTAGACCCATACAATGTATTAACTATAGATATAAAGGTGATACCAGAGTTGATATTTCATGTTATTAACACTATATGACGTCCCGACAACAGTGTATGCTTATGGCATCGACAAGCAATTTTTCACCATTCAATCAAATTCGATACAAGATTTACGTTTGGTAAATTATTATAATAAATTTCTTCGTGATTATGATATACAAATCCCGTCAATTTCTACGGCATGGAGGCTAGTCCTACTAATATTTATACGAAACCAATGTAAATGTCATCAATTTCTGCAAGATCTGCGTGAAAACTTGGAACGTTGCTGCAGGCAGTTGACACCCCTGCATTCACCACGTGCATCTGTACAATGTAACCCAAGCTTTCTGCAGCTGGATCTGACAGTCACACAGTCTCCTCGGCATTGACATCGAATAACTTTCAGAATGCAATCAGGCGCCGGTAGACTATCTATAGTTTTGGAACCAAGTTTCCCCTGATGACACTGCCATCCGAAATCTTCTGGTTTTAAATTCTCACGCTTCCCTTCTACAACTTGACCTGGTAGAAAACATTGGCAGCATCAGACGTTTGTGGCTGATATGAAACATTGTTGACCATTTTATCACGAGATTTTCGAAGCCTCCGAGTATCCAATAAACCATTCTTATTGCCCTCATGCAGGCACATCAGTTTCTTTTCACCAGCCAGCTGAATGTCCTCCTTCGACTAAGCGTTGCAAAGGTCTTCTGCTCGTTTCTTTAAGGATACATTGGTCTGTATCTTTCTAAGAGCAACACCTTTCCCTATGCCAAATAAACGTGAGGCATTACAGCCGCCTAACGCATGAAGTAGAGGTAGACAATGAGCAACATCATCGCTAATTTCTGCTCGAAGAAAAGTAATGTCCTAAACATTGCATCTGCCTGTCCTTGTCTTGTTTCTTTGGCTTATCCGATATGTAATTTAGACTATAGAGGCCAGGTTCTGCAAAGTGAGACAGCAACACTAATATGGTTGTGTCATCCTCAATAACGTGGGTTGCACCCGATTTAGAACACTCAACCCCTATCAATGCATCATCGACAGCATTCAAAGTTCCAACATTACTGATTAATGTTCTGTTTATTGGCTGAGTTCGCCAAGAAATTACTCTTCTTGGACTTGAGTACCATGATGTTTGAGAATAGCACCATTGGTCCCACTGCTCCTTTGACCTACTCCGATGAGTCGTATCCTTGATCGATGGCCCAGACGTATATCCATCAAACACAACAGCTGTATTGTTGTTGAATGTCTTTACATAGTTCGCGTACATCCTGGAAATCTCACCAAATGTGGCACCTTTCTTCCACAGAAAACTATGAATCTATGATCACCCAGCAAAGGTGTATTCTCGCACTGTTTGCTGGTTTGCAGTCTTGTTCTTTGTAGAAATTGCGGATTCCAAGGCATCTGTCAGCTCCGCCTTGTTAGCTTCTCGTAGATGACCATGTTTGTCAAACAGAAATGGCGGATATGTCGATAGTACATGCTTCAAAGCTGTGTCTCGATTACAATCACTGTTATTTGCCACGATCAGCAAGCATTGGGAAAGGAGCTGTGGGTTAAACGCGAGCTTCTCAGCATCAAGAGACACAACATGTTGTCCCATACATATCACTTGGTCTTTTTTTCCGAATGAATACTCGACGGCATCCTGTCCTTCCATTTTCGTCAGAATGACATCCTCAGCTTCCTTTGCCTTGTGTTGATTGCAAGCGGCATCAGCGGTAATTCATGTGGCAATGTTATACAATTCGTCATTTGGTAGAAAGGGGCAATATTCTAAAATGTTTACTTCGAACATGTGTTTATGTTGCTCAGAAGTTCGGTACATTCATTCTATTAGCTCCTGCATGGCTTCGTTTATTTCCGCACATGCAGGGTGCTAAAAGTCCATGTGTTCGTTGTGACTCATCCATCACGTCTCGGGTGGTCTTGATTGTCCTCATCAAGGATTGTTCTATCACCAGATCACTTGCAAGACCGGCCCAGAATCTATCACTCACTCGCACCATAAATAGTCGGGCCATGAGGTTGTTGTAAATGTCTGGCCTTGTAATCTCTAGCTTTGTCACGTCTTGGATATGTAAGTACACAGACCTCACGTAATGGCTTTTTAAAATTATCCGGGAACAAATATTATACATGTAGGAACTGAAATTAATTTACAACGTCACCGTAATATTCCGTGAACCAGAAAGTCATTCACGTAAGCCTAGCAGTATTTTCACCCATGTGTATATGACATTGTAAACTAAAATAAACATAGCAAATGGATAAGAAGCATATTTCATGCTTATAATAACTGGCCATATTATACGCGGGTCGTGACTTTACATGTTCTGCCTTACATCTACACATTTCTACTATTAAATATCAACCCTTGAGCACCACATCCTATCCTTTTGTAATACATTGCATGTCTAAAATTAACAAGAAATGTGATATTTAGCCCGAAAATAAAAAATAAATAAAATTTGGCGGCCATTGTTAATTATGCTAATTACGTCCTTTCGGATGGGATTTTTAGGAATTCTTTAGTTTATTGTATATGAGGATCAGTAGTATCATATAAAACCAAAAAGAAATTCTGTTGAAATTTGTTCTAGGTTATGCTTATTTCAGCGTTGATTGACTGGACTATGGCATCGCAGCCTGGAGGTTCCTCAGCCCAACATACCCAGTCCTCTAGAGACTAACGGTTGGGTCATTGGTGATGATGGACAACTCGAGACCAACTGGTTGACAGGATCACCAGCTCCAGATGTTGTCCTACAGTTCATATCGTGTAACTAAGTGCAAAAGAATGCTGCAGTCGTGTGAGGACATGAGACACAGAGAGAGAGAGAGATAGAGAGATAGAGAGAGAGAGAGAGAGAGAGAGAGAGAGAGAGAGAGAGAGAGAGAGAGAGAGAGATTGATGAAGATTCTCGTGATGTTAACAGTGAACAATATTATCTTCAGATGTGATAATAGACAATAGAAAATAGCATTCGTGAAATCCAGTCGAAGTTAAATTTACATGATTGTACACTACATTTGGATTTGCAGCATTGATGAATATTAACTATGTGATTGGCGAATTCCACCTCGTGTGATTTATTTAGACTTACCATTACCGGATTTAGACAAAACACGCGCGCACACACGTACGTACGCAAGGACGTACGTACGCACGCACGTACATACACACATATATACAATATTATAACACAAGTAAAATGACTTAAATTAGATAATTAACATATTTGTTCATTTTCGATAGATATTACTAAAACAGTATTGCAGAATAATTACCTCGTCGAATATCGGTGTTCGAATCACCGTTCACACATACATACGGGCAAGGTCGTACACGTTCATTCACACATACACGCATATATAGTATTTAGAAATACACAAAATATGCAATAGGCCCCTATTAGAACGCAAGTAAAAAGGTGAAATCACATTGCGATGCATTGTAGAAATGGACCATGTGATTCGTGAATTTCACTTATGATGTTAATTTAGATGTACAGGTTCTGGATTTAAACAAAACCAATGAGTATTAATCTCAGAGCTTATCTGTACCCTTGGGTGAGACAAGGATGAATATGCACTCAGTGCGGTGATTTAGTTAAGGTGATTCGTGAACTTCACCTCCGATGCTCCGAGTTATCGGATTATCGGTAAAACCGTGACATTGATGAATATGATCTTGACGACATGCTTAGTGAATTCCACTTCAGCTCAAGCAATGGACATTTCCGGTTTTAGCTATGCCCCGCCCATCTCTAACTAAGCTCTACCCACTCCTCGCTCGATCGATCGATCTCTGAACACCCTGACAATTTCCTATCAATTTCCAAAAAACTACACAGGTAAGCTGTTGAATATTTTGAAACTAATTTGACTGGGTGCTGTTGCTGCCTACGGTTTTAATTAGTTTAAAAATATTCATCAGCATGTTTATTAAATAGCAAAGCAAATGACGGATTGATAGTCTGGAAAGGTGAGTTACATGTACAGTAATTAGATTTTTTTGGCAAAAATCGCATCGAGTTTAACTTTACAGACGTATTGCATCACATGCACTGGACTTTAGGCAAAACAGTGACATTGATTGATATTAGCCTCACGGAGTATCATTACAATTAAGGTGAGCCGATAATGGATGCATGTTCTTTATTATTTTGCCATCAGGATCAATGTTCCATGAATTTCACTTCTACCGTTTCATTTACATGTACGATTATTCGATTTTCAGTAAAACACCCCACCCGTACTATCATTGATGTACTGACACTAAGCTAGCTACTCTCCAGAAAAGTCCATCAATTGGTTTGTGTGGTCCAAATACATAGAGCTATAAAAAAAACCATCATTAGGTTGTGGTCTCCCAGATGGTACCAATATGTCAAAATTGGCCTCTTGGCTCATGGCCTAACAGTAGAAGACACGCAGCCGAGAAAAAGGTTTAGTCCGGCAGTCTGCTATATTTTGTTTGATACCAGGATCATATTTATTTAAGTAGGCCCCCAATAACTCATAAAGAGACTAAATATTATCACATTATAGTTTGATGACACGCAAGAAGCGAAACTACTGCAGATGATGATGATGATCAGAGGCCGACGCCGCATGTCGAAGCCGTCGGTTCTCAAGAACGCAGAAGACGAACGCCTGTATTCATTGCAGCAGAGATCTAGTTTTGACACGCAGACAACCAGTCTCTATAAGCATTCAACTACCAGACAACACCATGTAGTTCATACATGCCCAAATTATAATGTCCAAAGGATGGTCGACATGATTCTTTCACAGTATATGAAGATGATATGGTAGTTGAAACAGTCACAGGCGCCGGTGGAAGATGTTAGCCTCGATGGCGAACGCTTGAACCAAGACCATCAGCAGCTCTTTGTTTCAGTTCAATGGGAAGGTTTCAGTTGGGCATTGACATAATATAACTGTTATTTCAATTTGGACGTCGGGAAGGTGTATTTATGCAATGCCTCTATCTTGAGAGTTGCGAAATAATAAAAAGTGAAATAAATTAAATTTACGATGTTGTTAGGGCCGTATATGCATTGCCTATTGCTGTCTATAGTGAGCTATTGCTGGCGGGTATAACTTGTGTTGGATGCAGTGTGTAATGTGGGATGGGAGGGGGGTATACTTTATTTCATTTGGAAGTGGGAAGGGGTGAAATTAAATTAGGAAATGAAATTAGGCGAGAATTTATCAAATAAAAAATATTAAATAAATTAAGATAATACCCGCGCATTCTATAAACGATGCATACCTACTGTAGATAATTTACTGCCTATTTTGAAATTACACGAAACTATTAACGCCAGTATCTATTACTAGCTTAGTCATAGTTAATTTGAAATAGGTGTAATATTACGGGGGTTTAACACTTTGATCACGAAATACAATTTAATAAATTTTATGTTGCATAGTTTGAAACGATGCTGCTGCTTAATGACAGTAACAGATTCCTGGTTTCCAAATATCTAACAGCTTATATCTGTATATAGTTAGGCCTAGTATAATTATTGATTATGAGAACTCGGGTTTCAAACGCAAAGTAGCGTTATCCTAAATGCCCCAGATAAATTGTAATCATATTGCGATAACAAATATTTACTCAGATCTACACCTCCAACATGTAGGACTATACGTAATATGTCTCATAACACACCACATTCACGTCCATCCAGGCAACACCCACACACACACACACCCCACCACTGCCAATTCCTACATGTACATCCACACACCGGGTTTTATCTAGGGGTGGGTGGCAAAGTGGAGAATTTGGCCCCACCCCTATTGAGGTAGTATATGGCTCCCTCCCACCACCACAACCCCCCCCCCCCAACCCCGCCCATGAATTTTCGAGATTTACACACTTTTTGCAATTTAAATGAAAATTGTATAGGCACTGTAGCTGCATTGTTGTCTTGGCCTGCAAAATGGCATTCCTCAAGACAAGTTTTGATGTATGGAATATTATATTGGAAATTTTGAAACTAATTTGACTTGGAACAGAACCTACTGACCAATAATAGATTCCAGTAAGATTAGTTTCAAAATTTTTAACATCTTTCCCGTAGATGCCGCCTAGCGTTCCATAGTGAAAACTATTCAAAACGTTTCGCTAATCTGCAAACTATTTACAAGCTGTTGTTTTCGCATTAATTACATCATATATGAAACGAGAAAAGTCGATTGTGCACGCTCAGAGCGTTCTGGAAGGTTTTCACTAAGCAAGGCTGGTTTAACTTGTAAATCCGGTGTACTATGTAATGAAATGGTTAACCGTCAGCTCAGCGTGTGTTTTGATAAGGTAACATGGCCAGATGCTCAGAGTGCTGATGGTGCGCGCGCAAGCGGTGGGCGAATGCCGTAAGAATATAGACGTAAACAGCTGAGTGTATACAAGTCAAAATATTTATATGTTATAGCCTATTTCTCACAAAAGCTAGCGTATACTTACATCTCTTTAATTCCTCCTCGGATAGCTCCTTGGCACCCATAGCCAGTTTTATCTTCAAAGGAATGTGTGTACGCCTTGTGCAACTCAGAATAAACTGGCTGTGAATGCGATGTTTTCACTATCCTACTGGCTATAATATAATAATCCTTGTATAATTTGGCTAACTGCAATAGCAACCACAAGCAAGTTACTTCGTTACATAATCGTTAGATAGTTTAGCGTATCAGCCGGAAAGGCAACTTGCAAATAACTGTTCGGGTCAACGAGGTACAGTCTCGTTCATCGAGGACGGAACTGAAGACATATTGATTAAATTCGAAAGAGGATGTCGGAAATAAGGCAAGGCAAATTTAGGCAACGGTGAATCAATCTTATAAACCGGTCACGCTAAACAAGGGAGTTCACTCCTACGATCGCTGTTATAACGGAAGGGTAATACATTTCTGAAATGGTTTCGCTCTTAACCCTTTAACACTCAAACGGGCCAAAAACGACTTCTGTAGTCGTCTGGTAAAGTGCCCATTTGCAGACCGAGAAAAGTATACTTGAAAATTTACGACCGGAATGACGTACTGGCTCGGTAGGCATTCGATTTAGTGGTAAAATTTTGTAAATAGTCCTCTTGGTCGGCAAATGGACATATTCTGAGAAAATTTTCTTGAACAAATTTAAGGCTTGAAGGCTTTAACTCTTTGAATACGAAAGACCGAATTCTAAATAGTATTCACACCAGCACAGACTAGACACACATTCTTTTTGATGTAAGGAATATTATATCGAATATTTTGAAACTAATTTGACTTTGAACTGTTGCTGACAGCAATAGAGTCCAGTAAAATTAGTTTCAAAATATTCAACAGCTTTCCTGCAGGCCTATAACTATCTTGAAATTGAGTTTCAAGGCTGAGTTTCAAGATTAAACTGTTATCAGCGAAACCCCGTTCCCCTCTCATTATAGGCCTAATCGCGTATTAGAAATCACTGAAAGACGAGGACGTAAGCCAGTTGTCGATGGTAAACCGCCCACAGGGGCCTAGTTGTAAGCAGTTATGCCCATTCAGGAAAAAACCACCTTTCATTAAAAAAACTTAATTCTTGTAAAACTACAGTACCGATATAAATAACTGTATATAGTAGGCCTATGCAAAGGTAATCAATTGCAACGCAGCGTAAATTGTAATATAGGCCTCAAACCGTGTTTATTATCAATCATAGATTGAAATCTATCTCCAACGCTGATAATCCGGGTTACTGAGCCCATGAACATGCATTATCAGGCGAGTGCGTCCGCGGTCACACATCAGTTGTGTCTAGACGACTCGCGTATACACACGCACGCACGCACACACACACACACACACGTATCTACGAATAAATAATGTGATTACAAGTATAGGCTTCGAATATGAAATTCTGTTAACCCTTTAAACACTCGAGCAGACCAAAAACGGCTTCTGTAGTGGTCTTGAGAAATGGCCATTTGCATTCAGACCATGAGAAGACTATTTTTGAAATTTTACCAATGAAATGACTGATACCAGTGGTAAATTTTCTAAAATAGTCTTCTCTTGGTCTGCGAATTGACATTTTCTATGAGAAAATTTAAATTTTCTTGAACAAATTTAAGGCTTAAAGCGTTAACAGTGACTCACTTTGCGCATAAATAACTCGCTAACACATTTGTTTAGTTTTATAAACAAACTTTCTGTCCTACGCTACGTAAATGTAAGCTTAGTGGAAATCGATGCACCTGTAGGCCTATACACTGTACCTACCTCTACGCAAAGACAACTAATAATACGTGATAGCGTCCCGTTTATGCGAGCACATGAATGATGATAGTCCGTATTAGAAGTTGCAATATTTACACACAAGCAATCCTCACCTGTATATGCACAGGTAAATTTCCGAGCACCTGGATGTAATCTACAACAGGTAAATACTATATAACGCTCAATACATCGTGAGACGACCTGCTGGCGGCGAGATTATAACGGGGCTCTCTACCACGGATATATGCGACTATGCAAGTTAACCCCAGTTCAACGAAGCATGACTCGCTGATTATGGACGGAGGCGCATACAATTTCCGGATATGAAAAGTACTTCCAGCAACAACTGATTAATTTCATTTGCCCGTTGAAGTTACAGTACAGTACATCTCAGAAATAACTTGAAAGTGTCCACAAGGCGTAGGAACGTACTTTGACCTGGGGAGAGGGAGAATAAACTATAGGTGGACCAAAACCTAAGTGGCGCTATAGAGATACACTACGGGAGAGGAAAAACCCGTGGGTGTTGAAGACCCCCTTGCCCCCCCCCCGCCCTGTTCCTACGCATATGTTCTATAGCACCCACCCCACCCACCCAAGTTTTTACCTTTCCATAATGTATCCCAATAGTGCCTCCTATGTTTTGGCCATAGTTTAGCCCCAACAGTCCCACTCCACCACCCGTTTGAAAAACGTCCTTACCCTCCGGCATGCTATTGTGATCCTCCAGATCAGCGTGTGGACACAACCGTACAAGACAGCTCAGGGACATAGTTTGCTTCTAAAGCAAAATAAGTAGGCCCTACTGATGAATTTTTGTTCTGTAAATTGTTGAATGTCTTCCAATAGGCCATATAATTATGTTAAAAATAGGCAACATATCTTACACCGTGTTAAAAATTGTACTAACTAACGTATTTTTGTCTTGGAAACAAATTAACTTATTTATTACCGGTACTGTATTTTTTACGAGCCGGGACGTGGGTAATAAAATACTCCATTCATTTGAAAACTAAAGGAGATAATAAGTATGCTAGAATGCTACTACTTTAACCTGCGACGAGTTATTGACCTTGTCATGTCTAGATTCAAGATTAAAATTCTAGATAGTTTATTTCCACATAGATAACTAGTTTAGCAGTTTAAAACAAGCATCCACCAAAACCAAATTTAAAGTCTATGATGTGGTGAACCATTGACATATAACATATATATATATATATATATATATATATATATATATATATATATATATATATATATATATATATATATATATATATATATATATATATATATATATATATATATATATATATATATATATTTATATATATATATATTTATATCATGTTTAAACATAATACATTTGTACACGTTTTCTATTACTTACGACATAGAATACGATACAAGACATGTATGGATGTGTTTGGGTGAGGTTTGTTATGGGGTCTGTATGTTTGCGGTTTTTATACATTTGTGGATGAGGGATCAGTTAACAAGACATCAGTGTTACACTGACGAGATATTGGCGAAGAAATTTAGTCTCAACCGATCCTGCGATATAAGACGTTGAGATAAACTAAAAATTTAACTGAAAAGAAGTTTTTACCAAGGTCACGGCGACCTTAAGCTTTGACCTCATGACCTCTATATCATTGTACTCCATCCTCATAAGGAGGCATGCGTCCAAGAGTAGTCAGGCGAGGCGATCCTGAGATATAAAATTAACCGAAATTGTACGTCAACAAACCAAAACGGCAACAGTGTTTTACGCTAACGGGATACTGGCGAAAATCTTGGCATTTTGCATTTCCAAATACAAATCTAGCTTTGTATCAAGATCATAATTACCTTGGCCTTATAGCTCTGAATGTGTGTGCTATTCCTCCTGGTTGAGGTAACTATATGACCTTGCTTAGTTCCAATAATTTGGCCACTAGTTTGGTAGAATTAGCAAATATTTAGCTTTAACCCGGAAAATATTTCTATAGAAATTATTTTGGGGTCATTTGTTGCAGAGAGCCATCCAGAATCATATACTAAAAATCCACACTGATCCCCTTTGAGGGAAACTTTACAGCGGTTTGAAATCAGAACATTTTTCGATAAAATAAATTATGAGTAGAGGTACGGAAATCCCACTTCCGGTTTTCTTACTGAAGCTGAAAATCCATAATATAGCGTGTTGCGTTAAGAAATTAATAAACAAGAGCAATCAGAGATTGCATAGCCTCGCCCCTCCCGCTTTTGTCAGGGTTCTTTTCTAATTTCAGATTTTCCAGAATTTAGGATTTTCAAGATTTCAAAAATTGAGCGAAATCAGATCAGTATTTTAATACATATATATATATATATATATATATATATATATATATATATATATATATATATATATATATATATATATATATATATCCTGACAGCCATACAGACAGACAACCAGACCATACACAAACTGACATACGGAGAGACAAATAGGTTCGCAATACTCTCTTCCCCTTACAGGACCAGTACAGGAAAACGGGAGCAATGTAAGTAGATAAATTGTATGATTTACAGGTTTGAAAAATTTCTCCCATTTGGCCGCATCACAGATTTCAGCAACGGCACCTTACCTATGTTAATGTTTCCAAACGTACTAATGATTATTAAATCCTTTCCTGGCCTTTATGCACTGTTTATATGCATGATAACATCAGATTCGTCATCAATAGTCGCAACAAGATCTAGGTTATTGCATGACTCATCTCGGTATGATGTACATACCGTCATACATTTTATTCCATTTTGCGGCAAGAACATTCCCTAATAACGCATCTTACTGGGCCGATGCTGGGCCGATACCGGGCCGATACTGACAGTATTGGCCCAGTATCGGCCCAGCATCGGCCCAGTAAGATGCGTTATCTGGGCTGATTTGTGGCTCATGGATTCTTCTCTGTGTGTTTGCACTTGTATCGTATAATGATGACCTTTGGTGGTGCAGTACCTAGATCAGTGATGATTGGATGAAGGGATCCATCAGTCTCCTTCCAACCCCACTCATAGCCTTATAAACAGTTTCCCAGCTCCCTCCATCTCACCACCTGGAAGTGGACACACATGCTGTTGTAGTATGTTGCACGATAGGTAGAAGTATAGCTGTTGTGGGCTCACTCTGTTACTCTTGGCCATCATCGCCATGTATCTGGCAAACCACAGGGTAGTGCGCATGCCATTCTTACTGCCTCCACCGAGGAAGCGGAAAGTCAACATCCAGCATCACCAACTTCTGCTGTATTGTCTTGGATGCTGATCCTGGTGGACAACATTTGTATGTCTGTCGACTTTTTCAGATGTTTCAATAGGTGTTTTTCCCATGGCCATCCATATGCTGCTGACGTATTGTCACAAACACTCCAAGCATGTATGAATAAAACATGCTTCCTGATATATATGTATATAGCAATGTCCCAGTTATAAAACGACATGATGAATATGTCAGTGTCTTCTGCAACAACAACTATGGACTATGAATTACAGGCAAATTCCAACGCCCGTTGACGCGATTAGTGGGTTAGGATCTCCATTACTTATTTTCACACTGCGACCATGCGATTGAAGGTGCTTTGAAAGGAGAACAATGGACCTTTCCGGTTTTAGCTATGCCCCGCCCATCTCCAGCTAATCTCCACCCACACCTCGCTCGTGTTGGGATCGATCGATCTCTGAAGACCCTGACTATCAATTTACAAAAAAATACAAAGGTAAGCTGCTGAATATTTTGAAACTAATTTAACTGGGTGCTGTTGTTGCCTAAGGCAGCAACAGCGCCCAGTCAAATTAGTTTCAAAATATTCAACAGCATGTTTATTAAATAGCAAAGAGTTACAAAGACATACAATTCATACAACGTGTCGGACCATTTGAGATTTGATGACGGTCTATATGGAACCCGGTGTGACGTAATGATTATGACGTCATCATACAAGCGCTGAGCTGATTATGACGTCATACGAGGTCTGATGACGGATGGATACTCTGGAAAGGTGAATTGTGTTTAATTTCGTTCATTGGACAGAAATTCCTCCTGATCGTATCTGCTATCAAAACATCGGCTGAGATTTTGCCAGATTGACAACGTTTGTGTTCGTGGTCTTTAGGCTGTGTCTTCTCGTATCAATCAAATACGATGTGGCACATATCACACTTATTTCTAAGAAAGTGGCTGTACTGTTCCATCCCCAGTGAGTATATTGTATTCTTTTTCCACCTCAGGTGGTGCAGCACCCATCCATCACCAATTACATGGATCACCTGCAGCAAATCGGAGTTCCTTCTTTCAAAGGATTGTCCTAAAGCGTTCAGATTTGATTATCTTTCTCGTGACATGATCTTTGAATGGAGAAATGGGAACTGCTGTCATCTCATTTGCAAAGTAGTATGTCATATTCCCATCCTCTCCTTGTGTTAATGCAGTACAGCGCATGAACAAAACCTAGAAATCGGTTTGAACTACCTTATTTTCTAGTTTTATTCCAGGCTTAAAGTCATTCAACGTGCACACCATCTGACTTCTACTGATGATTGCTGTCGATACAGCATTCCATAACAATGCCAAGCTTCTCAATTTCATCGCAGTTGATGTCATCACCACCACTTGCGTTCAACCCACTAGCTAGAGACCGAAGTTCTTGAGCTCCACCGTAAACGGATATAGTGCACTTGGAACTATTCCCAAAACTTTCTTATGTCTCTGCAATCATGTTCACGCTTCGCCATCCCATATTCCACATCCTGATAACTTGTAGCGTACTGCTTGCTCATCAGCGGTGGCATGGCATTATGAAGTGCTGCGCCACCATGCATGCTGTACATCCATTGATGCTGAATACGTTCAGTTATGCCTCTACGTCTCGTTACCCTATGGGGTTATTCCTGATTAAGTCTCCAATGAGAACACGGCCTAAGGCCGCTTTCTCATTGCCTAATCCTGTTGAACTATTTCGTGTGCTATGTATAGGTTAATATATAGCCGATATATCGGTTTACATTTGCACTGCTGGAAGATAGTCCTGGACTGCATGGTGGTTATACCTGATGGAGAGCGAAATTAATGATGACCACACCGCGACCAGACAGTGAGTGAAAAAGCGGAAGGTAACGCTACCTGGTAAATTTTGAGGGAATAAGCCGCGCTCACATAGGGAAGCCAGAGCGATATATCGGAAGATAAACCACCAATTTTGTGGTATTAAATTTCGAAATAAATGACGTATTTATTCCAGTACAAGAGGCAGTCCAATACCCGGTATTCACCGAAATAGTGGCTGTATGAGAACAAGGCCTAAGCTTACAGTAGTTAAATACTCTCTGAGACGTTATTAACCATAGGTTATTTGACGAAAGAAAAGAAGAATACATGTCCTAGCATACCTTTAATACCCATTTAGAGACACCTGATGAAGCTATTCTGCTATGATATAGTGATATATGGGCAATGTGATTTCAACTTTTTACTTGTGTACTAATATTGCATATTTGGTTTATTTCTAAATAGCTATGTATGTGTGTATGTGTGAATGAATGTGTACGACCTTGCGCGTATGTATGCGTGAACGGTGATTCGAACATCGACATTCGACGAGGTAATTATTCTGCAATACTGTTTTAGTAATATCTATCGAAAATGAACAAATATGTTAATTATCTAATTTAACAGTCATTTTACTTGTGTTATAATATTGTATATTTTGTATATTTGTAAATAGTTATATATTTATATGCGCGCGTGCGTGCGTGCGTGTGTGTGTGTGTGTGAGGGCCTCGGGAAGATCAGTTTACTGACGATGTATACCCTCCTTAAATAAAGATTATTATTATGATTTGTCACGACGCTTTAAATTTGCTTCAAGTAAAGTTTGTTATGACCTCACATCTTTGTTGACGTCATCATTCTTTGAGCTCAAGTTATGTTGCCGTCTATGACGTTATCCTAAAAGCATCATAGCAACACTTATTATTCAACTTAAATTGTCGGATTACGTCTAGCAAAAGCATGCGGAATACTGACAAATTATTAATTCTTGTTATTATATTGTTTGTACTTCTTTCTAGTTTCATCCTTCTTCCCAGATACATTGAACAGATCGGGTAAGTTTTTTTTATCAAATCTAAATAATTGACATTGATAAACTGTTTAAATGAGTCCCTCTGTTTTCGTCGAATGAAGGCTAGCTTGCGAGATAATTAGGAGTAGAAGCTACACATGCGTGCGAGTCTTAGGTCTAATAACTTAAAGGGATGCTAATCTCATCTCAAATGTTGTATTGCACAGATAGATTAGGGTTTATAGATTCCATATCATTAATATTCTGTCACATTCCCATATCTGTATCACAATGATCTGCTTTGTAATATCGCGTGTATGTTGAATAGTGATCGCCACCATTTTGTCTCCTCAAGCGATAGTGTGTGATGTCATGTAAGTGCCAATGTATTACATTTTACAATGTGTGGCATATTCTATCAAATGAATGGCTAGTATAAGATAAGGTGAGATTTCCTTTAAACATTTTCTAGATTGTCACTATAATTATCATCTACGTCAATGCTGCTACCACTGTGCTAATTGAATAGTCAGATTACCTGCATTAATTAACTTTATTATAAATAAATAAATAAATAAATAAATAAATAAAATTAAGCAATTTTGTTAGAAAATTTTGAGTAAATAGTCTACATGTTTTATGCCAAAGTTACACAATCAGATAGATTGTAGGTTACACTTCGTCGTACTAATAGGCATTAGTACACACACGTCTTACACCAAATTGTACAATCTATCTGATCTAGTCAGAGTTCTCTGACTCCACCCTATGCCGATTCTGAAATGCAGGGTCCCAGCATATGGTGGCGTCAGAGAACTCGGACAAATCTGACCGCAGCTTTTTCCATTAAACACAGATAAGGCTATAAGCCTGCGTATAATGTAAAAAATCTGTTCTCATCAACTTTCGTCGTGGGATAAATATTTTTTTTAATTTCCTGTATCTTAATCTCAGGCATGTTATAGAAACCAACATGACAGCCGTTGAATATTTTGAAATTAATTTGACTGGAAGCCATTTTAGGCAGCAATGGGTTTGGGTTATTTTAATTTCGAAAAATTCAACAAAATATGCTACATGTAGGCATATAGGCCTAATTCATTAATCATCATTAATTTTAGAACGCCAGTAAAACCTCGAACTTTGTTTCATACAGCCAGAATTAGTTATATGTCTCTGAATGGTGTTTTAATTGTGTAATTCCTCCCTTTGTAATTTCTTCCTCTACCTGCGCTGCTTGACTGATGACTCTGAAGCCTAAGCCCTTAAATCCATAAACGGCGACACCCGCACCTATCTTATCGAATGTGATGGAATTGATATACATGTGCTAAAACTGTTTTAAATACTGTATGCTGATGATATAATCTTAATGTCTGAAAGTAGGGCTGATTTACAGAAAGAATTGGATATTTTATCTGATTATTGTAAGAAATGTTGTCTAACCATAAATCTTGATAAAACAAAGTCTTCAGATGTGGGTGTAGATTAAGCAAAGACGACATATGGTATTATAAAGGGAGTAAAATAGAAATTGTTACACATTTTAAATATTATGGGATTGTATTCAGTACAACAGGTTCATTTATGGAGGCTCAAAAATGTTTAGCAGAGCAAGGGAAAATTCGTGGGGCTAACACCAAACCATTATTGTAAATTGTTTGATAAATTTGTCGCACCAATACTGGCCTATGGTAGTGAGGTATGGGGTTTCCACACATATGGTATGACGTTGAGAAATGTCATCTAAGATTTTGCAAACAACAATTAAAAATTAAACTATGCACACCAAATTCTATGATTTCTGGGGAGTTGGGAAGGGTAGCCTACCCCTTAGTTTGAGGAGGGAAATAAGAATTATAAAATTTTCGTTTAAGATCCTATATTTTAATAGCAACCCCATAGCAAAATGTCTTTACAATGCACTACACAATGACTGTGTAACGGATACTAATTGTACTAACTGTTAGTAGGCTTAGAGACTTACTTGGTCAAAGGGGATTTAATTATGTATGGCAATCACAATATGAGAATGTTGATAGGGTCGCTTTTCCTTTCTGATACAAGCAAAGGTCACTGGACATTTGTCTACATAAGTGGAGGGGTCATTTAGAAAATATCACCAAATGTCGTCTATACTAATATATTTCTATTGATCTAGCATACAAATGCTATCTAGACAACGTCAAGATTATCAAACATAGACAGACGTGCATTATGCCAAATACATACTGGATCACACAGATTACTTATAGAAACCGGTAGATGGCATAGAACAATAGAGATGCCTTTAGAAGAGAGAAAATGCTTTTTCTGCGATGATGTCCAGGACGAGTATCACTTTATTATTTAGTGTCCTGTATACTCAGATCTTCGAAGAAAATATATTAAAAAGTATTACTGGAAACACCCAAGCATAGAAAAATTGACAGAATTGTTAAATTCAACAAATGGTGCACTTTTAAAAGAAACTGTCTAGTTTTATTTACAACACAATCCAGAAGCGTAAACATGTCATAGAATGAGCATTTTCTCTGCAAAATAAATTGGTAATGGCTGGGGATTGATTAATGATCAGAATGATAATAAAACGACGACGATGACGATGTGGTCAAGATATGGGAGTGGTTGGTGTAGACGCAATAAAGGCTCACTAAACCGGCAATCTCCTCAAACTTTTCGTTACAAGTTAGCCTATGAGGAGGTTAATAGTTCAGATGTATCTAAATACACTGTAATGGAGTCACATTGAATGTGCGGGGTGGACGGGGTCGAAGGAGGCTGGGTCTCACTTCTCGTTTCTTTTTCGTTTCTTTTTCATGCAAGAAACGCACACATGCGTCTTCTAAACGATCATCCCTCGATCCATTCGTTCATTTGCCCGTCCGTCTGCCCATCCCACCCTCCACGCGTTCGTTCGTTCATTCAATCATTCCATTCCCTTCTGTTCGTTTGTTAGACTTGATTTGAGTCCCTTCATTTCATTACAGTGAGGCATGTCTACATAAATTAAGCCTCTAAAAGTCTACAACTTAATTTTTTTATTTTCAAGCATTGTTGTGTGCACGTGCACCTTTAAGGATGGTAGGCTAAAGAAAAATCGTCTACAATTTTCAGCGACATATCATCTGGTGAATATTTTTGAATTATTTTAACTAGAAGCTGACCCTATTTTATTATCACAGGCAGCGGCAGTTTCAGGCACATTAATTCAGAATATTCCAATGACTGAAGCTGGTTTTCTTGAAATTATTGGCGTGTTTTGTGCTCACGCCATCAGCTTCTCGTAACATTGTATCATCCGATATACGGAGAGATCACGATGAGCACCCTAATAACGCAGGTTACGAGGCTGGTAATGAGGCAATGTCCGCCTGTATTGGCCCGTTATTGGGGCAGTACTGGCCCCGTAACCTGCGCTCTCGAGGAATGCGGTATAGGTCGTGAGACTGTCTAGGCCATATAGAGCAAACCTAATGATATCGTATTTAATGGACATATTCTGAGTTTTTGATTTGCAACTAACTCTAGATAATGAAATTGAACAATTTGTTGACTTTAGATTTATTTGAATTCTCTAATCGGCCGTCTAAACCGGTTGGCTCCATTATATACACATAGAGCCACTATACCTACACCACCAAACAACATTCGTATCTTGCGAGGCCATCTTGAAAATTGGTTTGTGGATGATAACACCATCACCGTTTATCAGATCACTTTGAAAATCATATAGGGTGGTTGGACTAGGTCTGTGGATGAAACCTATTGAAAATAACGGTGATCGGAAATCGGAGGTGTTTCGGTGTTGGTAGTTCCGATTTTATAAACGATTTACCGGAAATTATCAAAACCTTAGTTGCTTAAAACGAATTTCAATCAAACTTGGCCAGAAGAATCCTATGGCGGTAGGCTGTAGAACTTCGCTTCAGTGTCAATTTTTATAACCCACATAAAATTGATGTGATATTATGTGCTGGATGGCTGGCGACAGAGTGGTTTCCGGATGATAACTCCATTACCATTAATTGAATCACTTTCAAACTTCATAGGGTGGTTGGACTAGGGCAGAGGAAGAAACTTCTCGAAATGGACGATGATCCGAAGTCCAAGATGGATGCCACATCTTGAAAATTGGTTTGCTGATGATAACTACACTATGTTACCACTTTTCAGATCGTTTTAAAACTTCATAGGGTGGGTGGATTACAAGATGGCCGCAAGCCACCAGTGGCCATCTTAAAAATTGGTTTGCGAATGATAACACCATCACCGTTTATCAGGTCACTTTGAAAATTCATCGGGTGGTTGGACTAGGTCTGTGGAAGAAACCTATCGAAATTTTCGATGATCCAAAATCGGAGGTGTTTCGGTGGCAGTAGTTCCGGTGGCAGTTGTTCCTGTGGTGGTGGGCGCATTTTCAGTGGTGGTAGTTTCGGTTGGCGTAGGCTCTGTTTGCGAGGAGGGAGGCGAATCCTCTAATGCGTACAGTCGAAAAGGAGTCACCAGGCCGAAGAGTGTTACCTTCCATGAAGCGGGATCTGGTCGGGGTAAGTGCATGCGATTGCCACAGGTGGCCTTCGATCTTTCTTACCTGTGTTCAAGCCAAGCTCTTTTTAAGCATCTCTCTCGGGGGCTAGTGTGTTGATTATGATTATTCGCATATCATCAACACTATGACGGCAATACAGAAGCCAGTGTTTTAATGTACGGGTGTGGGTATGAGTGTGCGTGGTATGTGAATCAGTATGTGAAAGTGTGACATTGTGGGTTTTCCTAAATTAGGCCACATCTATCAAACTTCCTGACTCGAATATTCTGGAAGACATTTAACTGCCATTGCACAATCAGCATCTGTATAAATATGCTGCCGCCGTCTGTTGGCCATCCTTTTCAATCAAGGAGCGAGGAAGTCAAGACATCCACCGCCATGAGAAAGCTGCCGAGACACTGCAATCGGCGTCACTGGTACCCTGTCCAACCCAGGACCACGACGCAATGTGGATCGGAGAGCCACCAGATGGTCAAAGTAATGCTCTATCCCTCAGGCCCGGGTCCCACCACCTCCAGGCTAGGCCCCCACCTCGAGTTCTGGATTTTCCATTTAGAGCCAAGCCTCCATAGTGGTATAATACTGTACCATGTGAGAAAAATGGAGCAGTAAAAAATTTGACAAAATTGTTGTAGCAGGGACTTATTATCCCTACCTCATATGTAGGGACCTTCTCAGCTCAGAATCAAACGCCTGCCTTTGAGCCACTCGGGGAGACACTTCCGGATCCACAGAGGAAGCTACCAGCCACTCCCGAGAAGCCAAATCCAGCTCCATGCCAGAAGCCACCAGCCATTCCTGAGAAGCCGCTACTGGCTCCATGCAGGAAGCTATCAGCCATTCCCAAGAATCCAACCCCGACTGCACGCAGGACGCTACCAGCCATTCCTTAGAAGCTAATTCGGCTCCATGCAGGAAGCTACCAGCCATTCCCATGAAGCCAACACTGGCTCCATGCAAGGTCACAGATTATGAGTTTGACAATCCTCCCAAAGAGTTTTTCCAGGAAGACATACTGCCAGGCGTTGCAGCCACTCCTCATGTCATCCAGAGCTATCTGGGGGGAATGGCTACTTCCCGGGCATGGTGAAAAGGATCCAGCAACTTTCCTAGATAAGAACCAGGACAAGATCAAGATGAAGTTGGAAGAAGAGGGCCTCGACTTGAGATAGTGGGGGGGGGGGGCTTCAAGTTCTGCATCGCACTCAGGATCACTCTCCGCAAGTAGAAGAATGGTGGAACCGACGTCACCACAGATCCCCGATTCTGCTCTGAGCAGCTTGCCCTCCTGAAGGTAAGCAGCATTAGCAAGGCTTTGAAGGAGATCAAAGTTAAGTTGTTGCAAGCCCTTGAGAATTACACTAGCGAGGGGTCTGGATGGACAGTAAACCAGGTTGATGCACTGTACCTCAACATCGCCAGATATCAACCACTACCTGGTTGATCCTACATCGATCTTCCCTCTTTGAATAAGCGAGCGTGTACTGTGGTTAATGTTCAGAACAAAGAAGATGAACGCTGCCTTCGCTTGTCTCTCTTAGCTGCTTCCTTCCCTGCAGGTAACAATCTACACCGTCTTTAGGGTACTGGGACTACCTTGGCCTCCACGGAGTGGATTCTCCTATTCCACTTACTCAGCTGGAGCATATTGAGCGGCAGAATGGTGTGGCCATTAATGACTTTGGATATGATAAAGGAGGCTACTCACTACAGCTAAGCAATTCTAATCCAATCACTCCGAGGACGAATCTGCTGCTTATGGAGAAGGGTGGCAGGCAGCACTACATATGGAGCAAGGACCTGAATCATCTGCTCCATGATCACAGTCGATATGATGAGAGGAAGCATTTCTGCGAGCGGTGTCTCCACTGTTATTCTCGAGAAAACCTCATCGAGCACCAACCGAAGTACAGAGGTGTCAGTCAGAGACCAATGCATAAATAATGCACCGAGGAGAGGAAGATGCTACAGTTCACTAATCACCACAAGCAGCTCAATGTGCCATTTATCATCTATGCCGCCTTCGAAACCCTAGCAATTAAGATCAAGGGGCCAGAGTTGAACCTAGCTAGTCAGTGGATTCTCATATATTGTGGTCCGTAGAGATGGCGTCAGCAAGCCACTAATGCTGAATCGAGGAGAATATGTGATAGAACAATTCCTGGGTTGGTTGGCACAGGAAGAACATAATATTAAGGCAGTGCTCACTCACCCAATGCTGATGGAAATGACTCCAAAGGACTGGCACGTTCACACCACTATGGTCAGCTCATGCACGTAAAATTTTCAAACAACCCTGTCAAATCGATCTACACAATATATTACTCCAGAAACAGAGTGGTTAATGTAACTCTCTACCCACGGCTGCTATCGAGTTTGAACACGAATATCTCCCAATGTATGGTCCCACTCAGACCAAAACATAGTTACAGCATGTGCCTGGCAACGCTCACCTGGTAGATTGTTAAAGTCTCTATCTTATGCTCCATGACAGACTCGGGCAGATTCATATATTACACCGACGATTTGATGTCGAGTGTCTCCTGCCAACAACCCCTTCCAACCCTTTTCATACCATAGAAGTGACAGACACACGCAATGTGTTCATGGGGTGAAAGCGGTCATAGATGTTTTTCCACAGATAATTATGATATGGATTGTCCTGGGTGCATCTTGGAAGTGTGCCCACCTGGCATCCAATATCATGAACGTCTAATAGACTCTATGATCCAACCACCACTAGTACGATCAGAGTCCTAAGTAGGATCAACATTATGTATTATATATGGACAGTTAAACTGAAGATTGTGAACCCCTCAATGTGTATCTGTTTTAGATCGAGCCCTGTCCCATCTTCGACATTGATTCCCATGCGGCAGTGCACAGGTGTCAGTTGCTTAATCATACTACCAGCTAGAATCCACAGCTCTTGGTCGAGATCCGTGGTCTGTGTGCAAGTGAGCCACTCGCTTGAGTAACTTTACAGATGCCTTCGACTTGGAAGCATGAGACAGCCGCTCTATCAACAGGTCACAATCCTGGATGTTAATTGTTTGTTCTCGCCCATCTAATGGACGTTTCCCGCCACTGTCTTCTTTTCTATGTACCACCCAACTGGGCTGGTGCCATCCTGTCCTCTATAGGTTAGGAAAGTCAACCCACTGCTTCTTCACAGCAGTAGTGAGGGGTGACATTCAGTTTAATATGATTGCGGGGGGGGGGGGGGTGGCAGGGGTCTATATACTAACAGCCATGGTAGCCAGTTACCACCAAGATCGCCATGATAGCACAAGTTTAGCTCTTCTCTAAAATTATCTGTATATATTTTTATGGGAAACAAGTTTCTGCTTCAGGGGTTGGTTCTAAACGACTGCTTGGTTCGTAGCAATAGACAGACTGATGGATGGACTGGGAGATTGATTGAAAGACAGATTTACTAGCATACTACTCATTCGCTGATTGCCAAGCTTACACTTGGATTGGATAGACTGATCGCTTGACATACAGATGGATACTGATGGGCAGGTAACTGTGCCTAGTGACTTATATAGGCTCCTTATAGCATTAATCAATAACTGACTATCGAAGACACTTTGATAAATTATTCAAAGTTTTACTTGTATATCTCAGTTCTCAATGATGATCAGCAGTTACAATATACAAAGCTTTCAAATTAAATATGGTTTCAAAGCACTTAAATAATCAGTATTCATTCAAAGTTCTAATTCAGCCGAGTTCTTAACACGTACTGGCCATATCTAGCATAGCCTATTTAGTGCCGTCTGCTAACTCTTTTCTACAGGAAACAATTAATGTTTTATAGAAGACCATTGCTATAAAAGGTAAGTACACAGCTCTCAAGATTGGTTAGTAATCCAACAGTTTTAATAGTGACAGATGTGAGGTAATAATTCCATTAAAATAAACATAAGCTGCCAACCATATAGACTCGCCTTGACACAGTTATGGCAGCTAACGAAAAGTTAAAATTTCAGTAAATGTAAAACATGTCCAAATTCAACAAAATCAACATTACTGACAATAATCAATTAATATGTGTTCTTACGAATTTTGAGTTCTTGTTATGTCACTCAGTTTGTCAGCTAGTGTCGTTCGTGGCATAAGTGGCAGCCTCTCTCTAAGACATATGCTTGGACTAATGCACACACTATTTGACACGTCTAGAATCGTTAATCGGTCCTTTCAATTATGATTTGGTAACCCTTAGTATGGCACAGGTAGATATATTTATTACTGAATTAGCAGTTCCACCGCTATGCAAAACCTCAGACACTTTCTTCACTTTGATAAGATGGATTATCTGCTGTTGCCGAATAATAACTTGAGAGACGTTCACTTTGCCCGACTTCACCAGCGTGACCAGCACACTATAATTTGAGATCGGGGGGGGGGGGGGGGGGGGGCGGCGGGATAGGTATGTTTCACAGTAGATTCTTCTACATAAAAGCTATAATCAGTATCCGATGCATTCGCATCGTCCACCATGCCCTCTGATACCGCAATCAATAGCTCGAGGATGTACATTTATTAGTGACATTGTTGTGGAGGACAATATTGCTGCCATCCTTGGCTCAACCCACACATGCCTTACTTACATCCTTCATATATGAGAGCATTTCACATCATAACCACAGATGGACAGAGAATGTCTTTGGCACTGACCCTTACTACAGGGCATATGACCGTGACACAGTTTCCATTCACTTTAGTGACATCAACTTCTTATATGTCAACTACATCAGTGAGACCACTTGATTGAGCAATTGTGGACTCCATTGTATAAAAGGGTTTAAATGGTAGCGTATAGTCATGGAGATCGTGTGACTGTTACACCGAAGTGGTGAGCAGGTGATCAGACCATTGCCGGTGGGTAGACGTGTGATGCATCATCGGTTAGAGGGTCCTCTTCACGGTATCTCGTGATTCCACCTCCTACATGCACGTGTGTTACACCCAGCTCCAGGTAGTGCCTATCTGTGCAACCCGCCACAACACGTGTTTTGACAGCTCCACAATTAATGTCTATGCTAGCACATATGATTTGTCCAATGCTTAATTAGAGTTTATGCTGCTGCTAATCATTGGTATGTGAACATGATATAACACCAGACATACCAGTTGTTTGCTGAGATGGAGATGATACAACTAAGCACACATGAGCTGGTTTGGCGACAAGAAGGTATGCGACTGCAGCATGAGAGCTGGCACCAAGAGAAGGCAAGCATAGTAAGGAGATGGAATGACTACAATGGTGCCAGAGAATGGGAGAGGTACCTGCAGGACAGCAATGGATCTACAGTACAGCCATACCTGTCATATGAGCCCGTGCAGGACCTCAGAGATGATGAGTATAGAAGTCTTGAATGAGGAGCGTATAGACCGCATGGATACCAGACATAACACCACTCTCCATCACAGTCGATCAGCGGTCTAGCACCACCATCTCAAGCAATCCATGACCACTGATCAACTTCAGTCACCATCAAGGAGGAAAGGATGGGGCAGATCTTCTCTCATTCTGGAACCAACAGGAGAGAGAGAGAGAGAGAGAGAGAGAGAGAGAGAGAGAGAGAGAAATGATATATTACACTATGCTACTGAGTACTGATATATTGACTATTCATTTTGATATAATAATAATAATAATAATAATAATAATAATAATAATAATAATAATAATAATAATAACTAGACCTATAACTGCAAGCACTTACTGCGGACGGCTTCCAAGCCAGTTCTAAAAAGCTGTAACTGAAGCACTAACATTTCCATACCCGTAACAGCATGGCATCTATCAGGGAATGATGGAGAGTCAGCAATTAAGGCTAAAAATACAATGGCTAAGTAAATTATTCAGCAGTATGAGGTTTAAGATGGTAAAACCCCCAAGATTAGTAAAAGGATTACCAAAATCTGTCTGAAATCCAGTTTAAATACAGCCAAAAAAACGTTTGCAAAAATTCGGCAAAGCGGACCAAAATAGTTCAAAAATGTCCCCAAAAGACCAAAAATGGTATAAATTATCAAACACGGACAAAAACCATCAAAAAGAACGGAAACGATCTAACATGAAAAGGATTGTGAAAGCCAGACTGTAAAATGTACACTTACTTATTTCTTGCAACTTGCAATGATGCAAAGTGGGTGATGTGGCTTGGGTCTGTTGGAATGGATTCAATGAGAGTCATGCTCGCACAAGTGGCCAATTGTTTGGCGGTGTTGTGGGATCATGTGGAAGCACGCTGATTGGCCATGCCGTACCCCAGGAAGATGGTTGCTACCACAGGCAGTGTTGGCTTCGTGGTAAACATGCCTAATGACCAGGGGTACGAGATAAGATATGTAAAGTCGTTAAGCATTTCAGTGAAAGCCAGACTGTAAAAGGTACACTTACTTATTTCTTGCAAATTGCAATGATGCAAAGTAGGTGATGTCGCTTGGGTCTGTTGGAATGGATCCAATGAGATTCACGTTCGAGCGAGTGGCCAATTGGTTGGCCGTGTCACGGGATCATGTAGAAGCACTCTGATGGCCACGTCGTGCCCCAGGAAGATGGTTGCTACCATGGGCAGTTTTGGCTTCCTCGTAGGTATATTGTGGACTCAGTGTGATGGAACGAGACAATGGGGCCACCAACTCCATTAAGACGTTTTACTCAGCAAACCCCCGCAGTGCTTTGCGGCAACACAAATTGTAATAGCTAAGATACTGTACCCCTCGTAGTGAATCTGTGCCTAAAGGCGGACGTATTTGCATCAGTGCTTGCTTGTCCCTGGGCTTCAAATCTACCTCATCTGTCTGATTAAATCTTCACTCTTCTGGTAGAACTCAATGGCTGATTTAGACATCAGGCCATTGTATAAAGCATAACAGCACCAGATGTAAATCAGCCACTGAGTTCTACCATAAGAGTGAAGACTTTATTAATTTACTTACTTATTTTCTTGACTTGGACGATGGAACACAGGTGGAAAGCAGTGATATAATAAAATAAAATGAAAATGAAAGAGAACTATGGCCGAAAGAACCATTGCGGGATCACACTTCTACTTCTACTTCTATTTGATATTATATCTTCAGGATATGATTCAATACCTGTCTATAGATCAATCCCCTTTTCCTTTCCAATCATAGTTTTTCTGATCGGGCCTGGACGCTTTGGGGCTGGTTTATGAGCATACATCCAAAATGAATACAACAACTGTTCCCTCGCCACATTGCATCTTGGGATATCTAGCAACCGAATTAAAAGATGAAGAATGGCGATTGTCTTGTCGGCGATTGAACCATTACTTAATTATCGACTGTCTGTCCAATATTAGCGCGCACGTGCTACGCATTATAAAAGTGTAAAACAACTTTCTGTGCCCTAGAAAGATATGTGCAGTGCTTATATTTAATTTCGCCTGAAAAATCAATGCAGAGGCTATAAGCCGTACTGGAAAGGAGGCTATCTATTGGCTATTGTTCTATTATTCTAGAACAATGCATTAATTACTTCATCCAAAATGGGTAAGAAATTAGAACCTATTATGATCAATCATTAATTGATCATCGGTTAGTATATAAAACCAATCATCGATCACAAAAATAGTACCAATTCCCAACATTACCCTTAAAGACATAAAAAAGCGAGTCTGTATGATTTGCCTAGATACTTTAAATTTTCTTCAAGTAAAGTTTGTTATGACGTCACGTCTTTTGTTGACGTCATCATTCTTTGAGCTCAAGTTCTGTTGCCGTCTATGACGTTATCGTAAAAGCATCATAGCAACACTCGTTATTCAGCTTGTATTGTCGGATTACGTCTAGCAAAAGCATGCGGAATACTGACAAATTATTCATTCTTATTATTATATTGTTTGTACTTCTTTCTAGTTTCATCCTTCTTCCCAGATACATTGAACAGATCGGGTAAGTTGTTTTGTCAAATCTAAATAATTGGCATTGATAAACTGTATAAATGAGTCTCCCGTTTTCTAGATTGTCAATTATATCATCCATAGCAATGCTGCTACCGTTGTGCTAATTGCTTAGTCAGATTACCTGCATTAATTAACTTTATAGCGCGGCATGCATCTTAAGACTCAACTAGATACTGAATGAGATAATCTGCTGAATTATCACGTGAACAAATAATATTCTACTTCAAATAATGGGTCCATTGGCTACGACGTTGGGAATAAACAAAGACGTTTAGTTTAGCAGCTTTTCCCATTAAACACAGATAAGGCTACAAAACCGCATAATGCAAAAAATCTGTTGTCACCAATTTTCGTCATGGCATATATATATATATATATATATATATATATATATATATATATATATATATATATATATATATATATATATATATATATATATGTAAAATTTCCTGTATCCTAATCTCAGGCATGTCATGTAAACCAACAGGAAAGCTGTCGAATATTTTGAAATTAATATGACTGGATGCCATTGCTGCCTTAGGCGGCAATGAGTTTGTGTTATGTTAATTTAAAATAGTCAACAAAATACGCTACACGTGTAGGCCTTCATCGTAAATAATTTTAGAACGCCACTAGAACCTCGAATTTTGTCTCATACAGCCGGAATTTGTTATATCTCTTTGAATGCTGTTTTAATTGTGTAATTTCTCCCTTTGTAATTTCTTCCTCCGCCTGAGCTGACTGGCTGACGACTCCGACGCCTAGGCCCTTAAATCCATAAACGGCGACACCCGCACCCATATCTTGTATGATTCTAAGCACTAATCTCAGGATATTGTGTTTACATACACTAGATTTCAAGTTCAATTTTTCCTTTTCTTGATATTTTTATTCACATGGCAATTAACTTCTCCTGGATTTGATGGCATTACTTTTGATTTTCATCCTTCTAGATTCAATTACACAGACATTGCTCCACTCGAGACCAAAACCCCAAGTTATACACCCAATAAAGGTTACCCTCTGCAACTGACGATTGACTTCTCAGGCTACTAGGGGTGGGGTGGGTGGGTGGGTGGGGGTCGGGTGCGTGCGTGCGTGTTAAACTATGGGTGGCCCCAAATCATGTGGCGCTATGTGGATACACTACGGGAAAAGAAAAATCTGGGCCACACGGCCCTTGGCCCTCGCCCCAATCGAAATTTTATGATTTAGTCTTCAAATAGCGCATTGAATGAGATCGTCTGCGAGGTAAGATACATCCAATGCGTTCATTGGCAAATAACACTTATCAGCTGAGTCTGTCTAAAATAACACCAAAGATGTCGGGAGAAGTGCCACGAAATCCTGACTTGTAACAGCGACATATTTTGTTCAATCCACACTCAGCAAGTTCAACCAGAATGCTGTTAATCCTACTTGTCGCCTATGTCAAACTGATACTGAGGACTACTCCTTACACCAGCATAGGGACCGCTATCTGTCACAGCCTAAGAGCTTAATTGTTGAACAACTTGGGTCTGCAACATCGGCTCACCTCGCCAAGGATAATAAACTCCTCCAGCGTATTATCTACTTCACGCGACAAGCCAGATCTGCTTTACCGCATTGGATGTCTCACCAGAAGACTTTTTTATGATTTGTGCGGTGGTCGATGCTTTCTATTTAATTTACCTCCACACCAATAGAGCAAACTTGTTATTTATCATGTGCTTGAATCTGCATCTTCAGTTGTATATAACCTTGCCTCATGACCTGTAAATAACTTTTTAGACGTTTCTATGTTGTATTATAAGCATTTAAACATTCTGATGTTAATTTCATGGGCACTCCTATCAAGAGGACAATAAGAACAACAACAACAACATCATCATCATCATCAACAACAACAACGTGTTGAATTATCGGCATGCATCTTAGGACTCAACTAGATACTGAATGAGATAATCTGCTGAATTATCACATGAACAATTAATAGTCTGCTACAAATAAGGGTTCCATTCGCTACGACGTTTGGAATAAGCAAAGATGTTTAGTTTAGCAGATGTGCCCATTAAACACAGTTAAGGCTGCAAAACGATATATTCTATATATATTCTATATATTCTAAATTTAATTTCACAGACTTTGCCCTCGTCCAGACCAAACCCCAAGTTATATCTTCACCCAATAAAAGTTACTTCTCCACCCCCCACTACACCATACGCACGCGCCTAGCGACAGTACAATAGGAGACAGCAACAATGCTGCATTCATCATAAGGAGCAAATAGTTTTTTGTTTATTTCAGTTTATAAAATATTATTTAGATCTATGTGACACGGGACATAATGGTTGAACTTCCGGTCGTCCCCGATAAACGTCAAACTCAACCAACCAACTCAACTAGCTGGGGACTAGCCGTTCGGAGTTGTAGCGGGTTGTTCCTAGTTTGGAGTTGTAAGATATGAAATCGTAAGACGTACGCTGTCATATACTATAGATTAAATATGTTTAATATTTTCAACTAGTTGGCAACTAGCCAACACAGTCGTTGTATATACGCCGATCAGTTGCGAGTTGTAAGAAGTTATTTGGTTATAAATCAACTAGCAGAGCGTATTGAGTCACATGTTTACCAGCTAACAGATGTAAGGATCACAATAAAAATTATCATATCGCAAATGTGAAGACAGTTTTTTAAACGTTTGTCATACAGTATCTGGCAATTTGTATGATGAAAAAGGTACACTCAAACCTGTCCATAACGACCATGCACATTTTAGCACACCTAGTAGACAGAGTATCCGTCTCTATCAGAAAGTAATATGGAAAGTAATATGGAAGGGAGGCTATGTACAGGCTACACGCCTAGCCGCTTTCCGGCCTTCCGTCGTATAGAACCACACACTTGCGGCTGCAAAAACTAAATTTCTCAGCAGCAAACTTGCATTATTTGACCACCTGGACGTGGTGATACACAACCATTGTATATGGCTGTACTCAATCACATACAAAATACTCAGTCCAGAGTTTAATGTGTTTCCATTCTTTTAATACGATGCAAGAATATGTGATGAAATGAGACGATCACGCCAAATATATAATTATTAACCACCGCCATATTACCTCTCTCCCTCCCTCCCTCCCTCCACCAGGGGCACAGATTGGCCACTACTTATAACACTATTTCCATCAAATAAAACATCACTCACCCAGGTTTAACGTATGTGAATACTCGAAGACTAGCTTAAAAGTTGTATTCTGTACGTTGAAAACACAACTGGTTCGACAAATCGATCCCACCCACCACACCATTACCCCACCCCAATTCTTCCTGCCTGCCTGCCTAAGTCACTGCCTCACACCACTCCACCCATATCACTTAGAAACCAAAAATCATAGTAGACTAAGTGATTATTAGGAAAAGTAATAGTAATAGTACTTGTAATATATATATATATATATATATATATATATATATATATATATATATATATATATATATATATATATATATATATATATATATATATATATATATATATATATGTATATATATATATATATATTACATTTACAAAGTAATCGCCCCATGTCTGACAGTGACATGGTGAATTGGTGAATATTTTGAAATTATTTTTACTGGAAGTTGTCCCTACTATAGTTCCAGTCAAATACGTTCAAAATATTAATAAGTTGGACACTAATTTTAACAGAAATTATAGCCAATATGCGGTTTGTGTGTCGTGACTCACGCCTACTACTACTACTACTACTACTACTACTACTACTACTACTACTATCACCACCGCCACTACTACTACTACTACTACTACTACTACTACTACTACTACTACTACTACTACTAGACCAAATATAATAAATTATGTTGAATATTTTGAAACTAAGTTAACTCGAAACTGGTGCCGCATAAGGCAGCACCATCTTCCAGTCATTTGGAGGTCTCTTAGTTTTATATCATTCGGTCAATAAAGATCATAGTGATGTCCTATCTAAAGTGTCTGTGACATGACTCATAAAACTCGCATAAATAGGTCCCATATAGGGCTACATTACTATTTTATCAAATACACAACGATTCCCCTGAAATGTTTTCAGTTAATGGCAAAAACATCTTTTGCTCAATATATGGAAGCCTGATCAATTTTCAACAGAAAATGATACTTTCCAGCTTTAGCTTTGTCCCGCCCATCTGTAAGTAAGCTCCACCCATGCCTTGCTTGTGTTGGGATCAATCGATCCCTGAACTCCATGTCTATCAATTTCCAGAAAACTATACAGCTAAACTATTGAATATTTTGAAATTAATTTGAATGCTGCCAATGGCAGCAACAGCGCCCAGTCAAATTAATTTCAAAACATCCAACGTGTATTAAATAATAAAGATACAATTCATACAACCTGACGGACTATTGAGCGTTAAAGACGGACTAAATTGATTCATTCATGCCATCCTTAACTATGACGTCGTCCTACACGTCACTAATTAGTTGATTATGACACCATATGTCGACATATATGATCGACGGATAAACTGGAAAGTACCATTGATTGCCTGTATAGGATGTAACGGTAATCACGCTAATTTATTGGTTTAATCGATGTGTATATGACAATATTGAGCTCCCTTGGGCCATAACTTCACACACCTCTTTGAGAAGCAATTTGTTGTAAATCAGTTTGTTTAATAAAAATGTACCTGTAGGATCGCATTCAGCAGTAAAACTGTTATAGAATCAAATTGAAATACCGTCAATACTAGAGCTAATGCCAGCGACACAGCTCCCAGTATCTGCATTGTTTTCTATTGAGTCCTATGCATGGCAATGCTAGACGTGAATATATCGTGCAGTAGATATAGGCAGATTTGCAAAATGTGAATGAATAATTCCCATTTTTTCTTAGTGTATGAGCGCACTACTCAAATGTATGAGATGGACTTTGATTGTATTTGGGTAATTCTATGGTAATTACCAATTTTGTGTCCCATCTCGTAGGATTGATTGTTATCGATATCAACTACAAATATGTGTACAAAATGAATGCATAGCTTTTACATATCCATTGTGTGATCATATTCAGCAGAAAAAATTAATCTTCCATAATTTTTTTATTTAGTATGATTATAAAACCACCATAGGGCTCCTCAAATCTGCATGTCTAAGATTTTTAGTTTTTCGTCAAGATATGACTGCTTCCAAAACATATTCTTTATGGATTTATATTGTTTCAACACCCTTTAATTAAGTGGAATACAGTAAAATATGCACATCTGTGGATAATCTTGACAAAAATAGCCTTCTATCTGCGTCCCTGTGCTCAATGTCATGGAACGCGACCATCAGTAATTAGCATCGTGTTCAACTTTAAATAAGGGAGACAACTCTCACTGGCTCTGTCAGGCACGCACGTCAAGCCATTTCTCGATACGCGTTAGCAGACGACGAGCTATATCTACATTGCATAGGAACTTCGATCTAAGGTAAAGTTACGATAATTAAGACGTCATTACCACGAGTTACACACAGCTAACATGTAAAGAAAATTAGTTTGTTAATTATGTCCAACAATAACGGCATACGATCTGGTATCGCTTGATCACCGAACATAGGCCAGCTATGGCATTTATGATTGTAATAGCGGGAATCTCCATTATGGAGTGCATATATCATTACCGCGACCATAGGCACTTTTAGCGTGACGTCGTATCCTCTCCTATTTATATATAAGACTAAAGGTTTGCATCAGTTGCGATTGACGTTTTGATGCTACTACGATTCCTCTGGACTGACATAAAACCACGGGAGTTTATTTACTAAATAATATGTTGCGCTTAAAGCGGATACATATGTCTATTCGACGCTGTATAGCATTTGCACAAAACTGCACCAAGAATTTCATAATATACGAAAACATTTAAGTGTATACAACGACACTCCCCGTCAAACTAATATAAGTAACAAAATATGACATTTATAAAGTATTCAATACTACATTAATTTCATATGAGATGCACATCAATTTGTATAAATAAGTTGTGAATTATTTCAATAAACCGACAATTCGCCACTTCTGGTTGATATAAATGTTAGTAAGACTACCTTCGCGTCAATTCAACAGAAACCATCCATTTCGTTGCGCAATGCTTACAAATTTCAAAATGGTCAAGTTCGTTAGAGCAGTTATCCGGTTCTATTTGGTGTAATCGAGTCCCTAGTTACAAATATCAATGTTAAAATATCCAGTCAATTCGTCCTATATACAACTCGTCCCAAAACCAAAATTATCAGAGAAGCCTGAACGAGAAAGAAAGTCCGAAAAGTGACAAACAAAAACCTCCCACAAATATAGCTAATATAAGTTCTGTTTTGAAAAACTCCTGTTGAAACACAATGTTACTGGATATAAATTTGTAATCATTCATTTATATTGCAAGCTACAAACGATCGCGTTTAAACGGGTACTAAATATGCTATTTCTCAATTACCTGACTCCAAGATTCGCTGTTATTTATCAAAACCCTGGAGTCGGTAAAATGTATAAGTTCTACGTGAAATGATATCGCATTTCTGCCAAGTATTTGATATATTGTGTAATTATAGGCGTGTCGTTGACCTAAATTTATGCACCGTTTGGAAGATGCATGTATCCACTTGAGGTTCAGTATATTATTTAGTTGATACATATCCATGCTTTTTCGTGATAGGCCGATGATTACACCCTATACTAATCGTCCTTTCGCACCTTTCTATATATATACATAGAGCGTAGCCTATGACCGCGACCATCACGCCCGCGACCATCACCTGGGTCGCGGTAGTGACTACCATGTCGCGGTAGTGACATGTTTTCACAAAATGCATTTGTAAATTAAGATATGACCTTTGATGAGTCCAGAATGTGAGGTTGTAGTGGGCAATTCAGTGCTAGGGAACTAGAATGTGACTACATGTATGTACATGCACGCATGCAACCTACTGCCATTGACGTTGTCATGATGTATTGATAAAAACAATTCCCCTCATATGCCATCGCAAGGATAGTCTGGGTGTAATAAAGAAAACTAAAGCTGACTGTCACCACCATCAAGTTGATTAACGAGAGTAGGCATATGCCTCGATCCACTCTTGTCGAGTGGTGTGTGCGTGTCGGTAGGCATATTTATTGAATGTGGCCCGGCTCAACTGTATGTCTGTCTTGCTGTTTGTCTGTCGGTGTTATTTATTGTGAACTGGACTGATTTGTTTCAGATTTTAACATTAAGAAATGTTGTTGTCATTATCCAGATTTAAACATCCAAATTATAGATTAAATTTTATTTCGAAATTAATGGTCCAGATTGTGGCTTCAGATTATAACACACTAGATGTTCACAGTGTAGACTACTATTCCCACTTGGAGAGCACATCGAAAGCTAAATCTTTGCTTTGTATTCGACAAATTGGAAAGAAAACGCTTCTTAAAAGTCTATATTTTGAAACTACCTTGACAGCGAGTCATTTATCATGACCCTTTAACACCTGGATCCTTCCAGGCAAACGTGATACGGTTACCTACAAACAAATAAAGTACCAACGACGTTTGTTGTCCCAAAGTTTGCAAAATTTACATTTAAAGTTTTTGTCAGTAAACACAGATATAAGTATATCGTATTCAATGTTCTGCAGGGTTAAACCTTTCTGGATCCAGAAGCCAAACATTCGGGACCGAGAAACGTGTGCATTCAAGATGCATGAAAACTTACAATTTATGGCCTGTGTATTACATAAGATTGGTGCACTAGCTTGCAATGGTTTAGATACCATTTCAGCATGGCTCTGTTGCGATACAAAGCTGCAAAAATGCATGTACAAACAATTTGAACATTGCAAAGACCACAAATTGCATCTAGAGACAGGATTTGATGGAGACAGTACAGTAAAGTGGAATGTGTGGAGGAGCAAGAATGAAAAGCGAGAAAATGTGGGTCGAACTGGAGAGAAAACTCCCATCACTGTACAGATTACTGTAAAAGATCAGGAAGAGGCAGCTGTAAAGAATCTTATTGAAGCATTTAAGATTGACATGAAGAAATCATTAAAGTACCTTTTCAACATTTATCATCAATATATAACGATTAGACAACTTAAGCAATCATTTACAGACAACGAATTAGTCATTCAGATCGATTTTTCTGAGAACTACAGTTGTAAAGGCCATAAAGGAAATTCAAAGTGCTCACTTCGGAGCATCACACAATCAGGTCACCTTACACACATGAGTTCTATATTTTAAGGATAACAACGTACAGTCATTTCGTTCTGTATCAGAATCGATGCATCATGATCCGTCGGCCATTTGGGCACACCTGAAGCCAGTATTGGCTGATATTAAAGCATCAAAGCCTCATGTCAACACATTATACATAATTAGCGATGGCCCAACTACACAATATCGGTGTCGAGTAAATTTTGCGTAGTTTTCAAAACTTATTTTCATACATGGATTTAATATGGCAACGTGTAACTTCCTAGAAGCTGGACATGGGAAAAGCGCCGCTGATGGTGTTGGGGGGGTTATCAAAAGATCAGCTGATAAATTGGTGGCTGAAGGGCACGATAGATCTAATGCCCATCAATTGTATATGTCAATGGTGCAAACAGGTACACGTATAAAGCTCTATAGAGTATATGAAAATGAAATAGCAAAGTTAGACCAACAGATACCATCAAATATATCAGCAGTCCTGGGAACCATGGGTGTTCATCAAATTGTAACAAGCAAACATGGAGAGGCATCATTTCGAATTGTTAGTTGCTTTTGTGAAAAACCTACCTTTTGCACTTGCTACACCCCTAAGAAATATGTGTTGATTCCAGACACTGATTTACTGCCAACTACAACAGGCATGGTAATATTAACAGAACAACAGTCAGTCTGGTCAGCTAATGTCTCGGATAATTTCATTAACAAAGAGATGGAAGGCACTATGGGTGGGTTGCCACTATGTATGAGGCTGACTGGTAGGTTGGCATAGTAACTGACATAGATGAGTCAGAAAATGATTGTGAAATTTCATTTTTGGAGACATGCCTATCTACGGGAAAGAAAACATTCAAGTACCCAAAGAATGATGATATACTCTGGATTCCTTTTACAAGCATTGTCTGTACAATAGCGCCACCTATTCCACTAGAGAAGTCCCAAAGACATTTTAAACTTGCAGACGGTGATTATGTCAAAGTTGAGAATAATTTAGTTAAATAGACCGCACGCAGATCCATGTTTCTGAATATGCATGGACATATGGGCTATTGAAATGATGTTGATTATTACAAGGTGTTCTATCCTAAAACTTTAAAAAGGTCAATCTATGTACAATAAATGAACGCCGTTATTCCTATCAATATCAGCAACATATTAACCCTTTCACTCCTGCAACGTGCGTACACCAAATTTTTGGTTTACTCCTGTAAACTTGTTACATATTTTCGACTAATTCCACTAGAAATTGTTGTTACATCTTGTCCAATCGAATTAGTCTTAAGATGTTCAACAGACAGGTTGTTATACAATAAGATGAGGTGGCCCATCTATAGTTTCCTTGTTAGTTTAATGTAACACATTGGTTCATCGCCGGATTAAGACATGCTCTAACGGAACTAGTCTATAGCCACTTGCATCCAACAAAATAGTGACCACACATCAACATATTAATCATTTGGAGATACATTCCAAGTATGTCAATGGAGAGACCGGATCTGTCACTCAAGTATATGACGTCATGACTCATAATCAATTACAACACATGTAGGTTGTGAATCAAAATGTCGCAGGAAATGACATACCTATGTATGTCATGAACATTGACTAGCCATGCAAATGAACGAATTGTATGCCCTTACTGTATAATAAACGTTATGTTGAATATTTTGAAACTAATTTGACTGGGCATTGTTGCTAGGCCACAACCACACCCAGTTAATTATAGTTTCAAAATATCCAACAGGTTACCTGTATAGCTCCATAGGTAGTGGGATTTTGCAAAATCAAGGTCCGATTGATCCCAGCAAATACAGAGCGTGGGCGGAGCTTAGATAGAAATAGATGTGGCATAGCTAGAGATGGGCTACTGTGAATCAACCATATGTCTAAGATATTGAATATTTTAAAATTAATGTGCCTGGAAGTTGTTGCTGCCTTCTTCTAGTCAACTATATTTTAAGTAGACCGCAGAAGCAACAAGCAGTCGTTTTCATCTGTAGTATGTCATATAAGCGGCCCCTAGCAGCATACTGTAATAGATTTATTCAGTCTGTGTAATAATTGATTGCATCGTGGGGTGGGTATGGGATTTCTCATAGCAATCATCATGCTTAAAATCTGCCACAAGTTTCCTTATTAAAGTTTGTAAAATGATATAACTACTTTTCTGTCATATGTAAATCAACAATAATCAATATTCACTCATTTCCCCTGTGTTCCAACCATAAGCATTCTATAATAATCATTACTGTGAGCACACGTCAATACCGCGACCCGGTGTCATACCCGCGACCAAACCATAAATGTACATTTTTTTTACAGTCATAGACTAATAACTGCATTTATTCTGTGTCTACTAATAAAAGTAATATTGATTAGTGAAAATGTGCGTATAACCTCTTCAGTTCTACTTTGTTTTGGAGACTAGAAAGCAAACGTTGTGATAGAATTGCGCTAATTCTCGCATTTCTATATAATTGCTACAAAAAATTAAGTACATTTAAAAATAATTCAGAATTTCCAGTTGTATATTTTCGGTGACAATATTTAAGGTGACATGGTGCATAAAAAGATGATACTATATATATTGCATATGACTGTTACATCATTTAACATTGGTCGCGGTAATGACATTATAGTTGTATTAGAGGTATTAAAGAGAATGCAGTTCATTCGTATCGTGCAACTGATCACTGCTTGGTGTTATTTCTTAAAGGGGAGATATCCCTAGAATGCATCAACATCAACAAACATAGAAACAATGCATTTTGCTTTTCACCTTCACCTCTACCATTTTTGGTAGTTACTGTAGAATTACCCATTTCAGTTATGTAATTGTACTTTTTATTGACTAGATTCCTTTGTATTCTCTACTCAGCCACAGAAATGGCTCGATTACATACATATACAGACGTGTAGCTTATATGTCTACACATGCACGCTCCACAAATCTCAGCCAATGTGTATAACATCTGAGCTTCCGACAGCGTACACATATAATGCTCCAGTAATGAAATGAGATATATTCTACCCTACCTTTATCACCCTTTAGAGACATATGAAGACTGCTATGATTTGTCGTGACGCTTTAAATTTGATACAATAAAGGAAATGATATCTGACAGAAGCTCTCAAGTCTCTAACATCAGGAATAACAGTTTAGACTCAGTCAGATAGTATGGAAGTAGCGCTGTGAATACATGTAGGTTTAGCTTCATGGGTGAAACGCATCTAAGCTGACTTCCCATAGTTTGTCCAAACTGTGGTTAAAAGAATTCACCTTTCCAGAGTATCCATCCGTCGCATGACCTCGTATGACGTCATAATCCGTTCAGCGCGTGTATGATGATGTCATAAGCATTACGTCACAAATGGTGCCATATAGACTGTCATCAAATCTCAAATACTCCGACACGTATGAATTGTATGTCTTTGTAATTTTTTACTATTTAATAAACATGCTGTTGAATATTTTAAAACTAATTTGACTGGGCGCTGTTGCTGCCTTAGGTAGCAACAGCATCCAGTCAAATTGGTTTCAAAATATTCAACAACTTACGTGTGTATAGTTTTTTTCGTTAGGGCGCAATTGTTATCTACTTTAGAAAATTTGCCACCTCCGCTTTCTCGCTGGTTTGGCTTTATTCACATTATAAAGGATAAAATACAACTTGTTGCCACGTTTGTAGAAACGATTTTCAATATCTAATCACAGCTTTGGTTTTCGGATCTAAAATGTCCAATAATGAACCACGGGCACCACACATTACTATTGTATTGTTTAAGATTGCAGTGTAGCCTTAATATTAATATATGTTTGAAAACACGGAAGCACTCATAAAGGCAAAACTATTTTGCGCCGCTAGAGAAAATGATAGAGTCAAACATGTAACCTCCAGATGTCATTAAAGGCCAGTACCGGTCATATAAAATGATATAATGAGGTAAGTGAAAAATGACCGGTTTGTCCATTGAAGGTGATATTTGTGTCAAATGAATTCTCTCATTCAGCCAAAGCATTTTATTTTGGCGGAAATGGGTAGGGTCAACTATTTTGCGGTTAGAGCCTAGAGACCATTCAAGGTCATATATAGAATAACACTGAAACTGACAGCAGATCATCATATGAATGTCATATTAGTTTCAAATGAAAGCTCGTGATAAGATAAAGTAACTTAGTTGTGGAATAAAAGGGGGGGTCTGGGGTGGGGTGTTCACACTTAGGAGTTCTAACTAAATCCAAGGTCATTGGAGGTCATATGGGGCAAAGATAAAAATAATAATGCAGCTTCTGATTCATGTTCCTTGGCTTAAGATCGGCAAACTCATGTTAAATGGCTTTTATAGGCAGGGAAATGAACTCTGAGTCTGTCGACCTCACTTATGACAATCAAAATGTTTTAAAAAATCTGATAGTGGTATAAGATTTTGGGCAAACCAAATGAGAGTATGAATAGGGGTCCTGATTAACCCTTACCACTCTTATGTCAATGTTCTATATTTTACTGTGTCAATAGCAAAGAGACTGGTGTACATTTTTCAACAACTTTGGTGGACGATGTTGCTGTCTACGACAGCACCATCTTCCTCCAAATTTGTTGAAAAGTTAACACCAGTTCATCTTTTAATTTAATTTGAAAATTAAAAATTTTGGCATCAGAGTAGTAAGGGTTAAAGAACAAATGTTCAATGAAATAAAGGTAATACAATACAGTGTAATGAGATGATAGAGTTAAAATAAGGATAATTACAACAAAGTACTGTCAGCGTGAATGGTGGTGTATATACCCAAAAAGCATAGATCTTTTCGAGGAGATCGTGTTTACAATACTGTTGGATAACACGACCATGTAACTAAATATTTTGAAACTGATTTGGCTAGAAGGTGTAGCAGAATATTTTTTACTCCTAGAGTAATTAGTCGTGTCATGCAGCACACATGATGGTGCTTACTTTCGGGTCTGTAGGGCATGATGCTGCTGAGCTGATCAGTCATCTACGAATGGCATGATGGATTACATGGTGAGAGGTGGACAGGGTCAGTCAAAGTTCCTACAAAATGTATTACATAATTTATAACGTGTAATACTTCATACCGCTCCAAATTTATGCTTTCAGTTAACAAATAAAGTTAAAAAATTATTACATGCTTTACGAATGGCAGCAAGTGTACACCTTGCGAATTAATTGTGTTTAAATATCTTCCATGATGGGCATTGCCATTCTTATTGCTATCCTCTCAACATCGTCATATGTCACTGCAACTTGTGAATTATAAAGTACTTCTACTTCAGGCCGGGCCTATTTGGATGATCCTATCTTAGTGCTAGGGCAACAGTTAATGGTGTTCGCGTGGCCTTCTGAAATTTAATATTTGTCTTTGTCTCATACCCGAGTTGACGCATTCATCTAAAAGAAGAAATGATATGCTGTGCAAGATTTCTTAAAGATGTATCAAACTGTAACTCTCGGGATACATTTAGGTTAGTTTGTCAACCACTTATGACCCATTTCATCAATGGTTGTACTCTCCTTCATTGGTGCACTGAAGTCACTGATTGTTCCACTAAGCTTCCAGTCCTCAAGATTTGAAACTCTCTGTACGAATAATTTGTGATGTCTCGTGTAAGATCCCCATCTCATCCTTCATCTGGCACTTTTTTATTATAAAACTGGGCCAGAGCCTTTTCTCTCTCTCTCTCTCTCTCTCTCTCTCTCTCTCTCTCTCTCTCTCTCTCTCTCTCACTCACTCACTCACTCACTCACTCACTCACCCTCACCCTCACCCTCACTCTGTCTCTCTCTCTCTCTGTCGCTCTACTCTCACTCTCTCTACCTCACTCCCTTTCTCGCTCCATCCCTTCCTCCCTTTCCTCTCCCTCTCTATCCTCTTTCTCTCCCCCCTCACTCCCTCCTCTCTCTCTCTCTCACTCCCTTCCTCGCTCCCTGCCTTTCAATCCCTCTATCCGCTCTCTCTCTCTCTCTCTCTCTCTCTCTCTCTCTCTCTCTCTCTACCTCACTCCCTTTCTCGCTCCATCCCTCCCTCCCTTTCCTCTCCCTCTCTATCCTCTTTCTCCCCCCCCCACTCCCCTCTCTCTCTCACTCCCTTCCTCGCTCCATCCCTCCCTGCCTTTCAATCCCTCTCTCTCTCTCTCTCTCTCTCTCTCTCTCTCTCTCTCTCTCTCTCTCTCTCTCGCCCACGATTCGCAAATTCAATATCTGGTATTGCCTCAAGTAAGATGTGTTATATGTGGTTTACAATTAATTTCTATGTTGCTAGTCACACTATTTTCTTCCAAAAGATATTTCTAAGCTGCATGGATGGAGTTCATGTCAATACTTGGAAATTCCAATTCACTGCTACGTGTATTTGGAATTGCAGAGTCTACAGTATTAGCTATTTCGATGTCCCAAATAACACCAATGTTTTCTCGGTCGCAAATGTTATCTGTCACAGATGTGGATGTCTCACTAACGTGTGTTTCCTTCCTAAAATAGTTGATATGATATTTCACATTTTATGCAAATGGCTGTTGAAATTTCTATAATACAAATAAATTAAGATGAATTCGATTATGACATAACAAATATCATGTTGACTATTATGAGGTTAATTCACCCAGAAGCGTTTGCTGCTTAACCCCTTCACCGACATCTCCCTGAAACAACTAATTCTTTATGATATAAAACCTATATTCTGTTGAATATGACTGGAGGACATTGTTGCCTAAAGCAGTACTTTAGCACTACACAACCACCTGTCTGTATGCCCGTCCGCCCGGTCTTATGTATGATTTCAAGTTCACAATCTATTTTTGTTCCATGGCATGTATAGGCCCTTCCATGCAGCCTGTAACAATATGTGTTTTATATGGCAACATGCAATAGCCAATCGTTTGTAAATCATTTCCACGGACACAATGGCATCAAAAAGTTAAACTTCATGTTTGCATTGCGAGCAGATTTCAGATTTAAATGATATTGCGGTGAGTTATTGGTATGATAAACTTGATACTGCAAGATATATTTCTAAATAAACAAAAGCAATACTAGATTGCAATACCGTCGCCCTCAAGTTTTATCACATTATAAAAAGTGTTCAGGTTTTCCGGGGTTTTTCGGATATTCAGGATTTTTTTCGGATTTTCCAGATTTTTTCGGAAAATTCTAGAATCCGTGTTGAACATGCTTTCTTGGGTTAGAATTTGAGCAAAAGCTGATCAGTCGTTGCAGAGATATCCATAGATCCCGAATTTTATCCGATCCGGATCTTGGCCAAAGTCTGGAAATCCTCCTGCACGACAGGTTGCTTCGCGTTCGTATCTCGTGAGATCTCCTTCGATACGATATCGAGAAAAGAACTAAGAAGCCACGTCTCTATTTGTAGATTGGTTGTGTCGTTGTGTTAAAATTGGAGCCAAATCTAATTAATAGTAATTGATATACAGCTTCAGACACGCAAACGGGCATGCGCACACGCTCGCGTGCGCACGCACGCACATACAAACACACACCATACATGATAGTGTCCTTATGTGTTACAGGAAATGTAGTCTCCCGGAAGCAGAGCCGGAGCCAGAGGCAGAGCCTGAGCTCGGCTACTTCGCTACAGCCGGAGAGGTCGTATTTCATCTGGGCAAGAGTGCCGGGGAAATACTAGGTTACACGACACCTGTCGTCGTCGTCGTGCCGGAGGTCCATGACAATAAACCATTTCCTGCAAAGGACTGGATGTGTCATGGTCTCCTTTATGTGGAGGTAGCTGAGGAATGGGGTGAGTAATTAATTCACCCTTCCAGAGTACCCATCCATCATCTGACCTCGTATGACGTCATAATTATCTCAGCGCATGTATGATGACGTCACAATCATTGCGTCACAAAGGGTTCCATATAGACAGTCATCAAATCTCAAATAGTCTGACACGTTGTATAAATTATATGTCTGTAATTCTTTGCTATTTAATAAACATGCTGTTGAATATTTTGAAACTAATTTGACTGGGCGCTGTTACTGCCTTAGGCAGCAACAGCGCCCAGTCAAATTAGTTTCAAAATATTCCACAGCTTACCTGTGTAGTCTTTTTGGAAATTGATAATGAGTGTGTTCAGAGATCGATCGATCCCAACACGAGCGAGGTGTGGATGGATAGCTAGCTAGAGATGGGCGGGGCATAGCTAAAACCGGAAAGGTCCATTAACATGACGTTTATTACTTGACAAGTTAAAGATCTATTGACATTTTATATAATAATACTGTTATTTGGCTTAAGTCAACATTGGTTTTCGTTTTTATTATTATTATTATTATTATTATTTCAGTACGCCCATATGTTGCCATTAATTTTGTACATATATGGAGTGTGTTACTGGTGTCCTTGGTTGTCCTGTTCGCACAGGAAATAGGTAAGATTTAGATAACCTTCTACACACATCCCAAACGCAATGGGCTACTGACAAATCTGGAATTGTTAGAAAAGTAATCGATTATTCAAAAGTACCGGCATCATCGCCATTATACAGTAATAACAATCTATATTCGAGTTGATATTAGTTCATGAGCTTAAAATCTCTTCTAACCCCGCTTGTGTCAACAGCGCCACAAAACGCTCAAAATGCTACTCATATCAATAAGGCCCGGCTACCCCTTTATTGGTCAAGAATTTTTATTTTTATTTTTATTTGTTGAATGTCCATTTGCAGGTCAAGACAGGTATTTTTGTAAATTTACCACTACGCTTTTCAAAGATAGATTTCTGTTAACCTGAAAGTAGATTGACAATTAACGGGTTAATCCTAAAAAAATTCTTTTGTTTTTGCTTGGTCATTGCACATTTGCTGACTAAGAGAAGAATATTTTTGGAAATTTACCACTTGAATAACTGGCTCGTTTACCGAGCCACTCATTCCAGTGGTATATTTTCAAAAAAGCAACTAATCTTCTCTTGGACTGCAAATGGGCATTCGCTAAAGCCACGGCAGAGCCTATTTTGAGCTTGAGATGAAATGGTTCAGTTGAGACAAGAGGAATTAAACGTGATACAAATGCCATCTCACATGTTATATTGTACTGATAGATATCCATGTCTTTCCTTTACAGTAATACTGGCTATATCGCCATTTTGGTTATGCTGGATACTCGTGAAGTTGATAATATGGATCATAGTCAAGTTTGTCACGTGTTTCAATTGTAAGTCTATTCAGTATAAAATACAATATCATGCCATTAGCCCTTTAACCCTTGAAATTCCAGTATCTCAATGTCTCTGGAATCTCTATAGGAGGAAAGTTGTACAATATTTTTAATGTTACGTTGCCCTGAGCCTGTTGCCGCAGTAACATAGCAACAGCTACTAGTCTGATTAGTTTTTAAATAAATGTATGTCAAGCTGACACACGTTTGACAGGCAGCGCACCTTTAGCACACAATGTTACTGACATCCCCAAATTGGTGAACATACATGAAACAGTTGGTCAAATTCTAGCCTGGATAAATTGTTTCTTTGATGGTCATTGAACTGTGAAAGGTAGGTAACGTTGACTTATATTTGTTGTGCGACATCCCTTTGCCTATCCGTACGCCAAGATTAGTCGTCCGTATAATGTGTTAAAGTTACAACCGGGTCAAAATATTTCTATGCTGTTTACCAACCATTTTCTTTGGTGTTCAATAACCCAGGAAAAGTAGGGCACATTGCCCTACTTCTTATACAAGGTCCGCGTTTGCAGTAAAATTGATACATGCATGAAGCTTGAATACTGTATATCAAAGTCTTGAGACTACATCACAGATGACAAATGTTTATTGGGTTCATTGCCATTTCGCGTGTTGTTAAATGTAGGGACTTACTATTGATACAAGATTATGATACACAGTTACGGTACTCTAAGGTACATCCATATATGTTGAAGACTAGAGGATGTACTAAATTGGCAAATCTTCATACACCATATTATTGTCTTTCAAGTTCTGCTCGTGTAAGAACAGTTAAAAAACTTATATGAATGTGCACGAAATATGCCAAACGCATGGTGAGGTATTCATATTGCATGCCATGCTATATAAGGTCATGTCATACAGTAGCTACCAAACTGCCATAATAATATAATGTCTTCAATGTTGTAGAATAAGAACATCCCTAATTCAATCTAATAGAATGAGGCTATTTATGTCATACGATTGCAATGTTTTATGTAATCTAAACATAGAGCCGTGGCTTCGTGTCGAGAAGCTATCTCGCTCCCGCTAGTGTAGGAGATCTCGCGAGAACACGAATGTGTTTTATGATATAAAGGTATGTGCTGGCTCTCCTTCGATTGACGAACTATAGTTAACCATTTTTTAGTCTCCCCAGTTGACCATATAATTTTCGAACCATATAGTTTGATTGACAAATAATCAACTATATTTAACAATAGTTCCCCAGTAGAACACACACCCGATTGTCTGTATGGGGGGGGGGGGGGTGTGTGGGGGAGAATAAGGGGTCTGTTATCATTAAGTTATTAATTCTCTGAATGTCTTTCATCTGCAGCAATGCTCATCTTTCCAGTCTGGAAGCTCGTCCAAAGATGGATCATCATGTCTGCCCGATGTTTGATACGTGAGTATAGCTATAGGACAATTCGCATCATCTTATCCTAGCTATCATGTTAATATAATATACCATTCATTAACTTCATATACCATTTCATTTTAAACCTTTTACCTTTCGTCAAAAAAGATATTCAGGCTTTCGTAGCAAAATGCTGACACATTTATGAAGGCTGTCCAATGCACTTTCCAACCAATCAGAAAATATATGCTAACTGCCCCGGTTTATAGAACCAATCACATAAATGTAGGTTGTGCCTATAGTTTGATAGGTTGATGTAAAATAAACCATAAAGATAACCTGTTGAATATTTTGAACCCAATTTGAGAGCAAGCTGGTGGTGCCCTCCAAGCTTGCTAATGCCGACATTCTTGCCAAGCTGGATAACACAAACGTCCCCATCAAGTGTAGTGATGGAGAATTTGTCGCCAAGCTTGATGATGCAATCCTTACCACCAAGCATGTTTTGACACGCTTCCCGATCCAGCTTAATGATGCATATTTGATATATTGATTATGCAAATCTTGCCACCATGCTGGATGATGCAGACTTGACCACCACCTCTTTCCCACTAAGTGTGATCATGCTACCTTTATCACCAAGCTGAATGGTGCAGAGTTTACCAAGAAGCTTGCTGATGTGGATATGATGGGTATCGTCCTTGGCCATAAAGTTTATGTTCAATATACAGTAGAATCCATTTCACACCCAGTTCTCGGGTCGTGCATATGTAACCCAGATGTTATTCTGAAAGACTTCAATCATGAATTATGTTTCAGAATGATAATACTCATGACCTGAATAAGTCAAGATTTTATAGCCAGATTGTGGAAAGCGTGCATCTCAGCACCCCCCTGTTGGATAGTTTCCGGCCCATGATGGTTAATGTTATAACCTCGCCGCTTGGTATTGTGTGTATGTAGTAATGTACGGTGACATTACTTGGGCTACTGATGCGGTCGTACACATGCACTGTCCTGTTCGGATGCCTTTACACTATGTACTCAACCTGTTAGAGATTGGGTAACGAGAAGCCGGCCTCGCCTTATGCAGGGTCTGGATCACTAATCTTTTATATTGCATATTCTCAAAATGCGAACTGATAATCTCAAGTCACGTCCTTAAATCGCAGAATACCTGAACAATTTTGATATGCAGGGATGTCTTCTTGTTTCTGAGATTACTTCAGATTTCCGATACGTCAAGTAATAATGGGGATAGCATGAAGACCAGACAAATATTTCTTCAAAGTTGCAATACTGGACCATCTTTCTTCCAGTTAGAGTCTGGTGCACTAGGCTAAAGGCTGGTGTGCTAAGGAGTGATCCATCTTTACAGACATATTGTGATCTGATACGCTCAGAGAGGATTCACAGCGTAATCCTTTTATATATATTCGCACAGCTTATTCGTTTTCTCTTTTTCATTACTACAAGGTTTAATATACCTGTTTATGACAATACAGCCACTTATTACACTAAGTACTGCATTATATTGGTACCAAATTATAACAACCGCTCATCTTCTTCAGCGTTTAGACCACTCTTTGCACACTCTCAGCCATTAGTTGAAACACACTCACTAGCCATACCACATTGTCTAACCACTTACACTCAGACCAAATAAGTAAACCTTCAGATTTCTGAGACATCAAGTAATATTGGGAATATCATCAAGACCAGACAAATATTTCTTCAAAGTTGCAGAACTGGACCATCTTTCCTACACCTGGAGTCTGGTGCACTGGGCTAGAGGTTGGTGTGCTAAGGAGTGGTGCGTCTTTACAGACATCTCGCGATCTGATATGCTCAGAGAGGATGGAGAAGTCACGTGACCACTCTGTATCCTTTATAAGGAGATTCAGCAGGTATTCTAGATGGAGATGCGTACCTACGCCTAGGGTACGAGCAGCAGAGACCCTGAAACAGGTCACTAACACTGCGTAGCCATTTTAACCAGCTTGGCCACATCAATTGGAACTTGGCCCAGTAGTGCCACCTACACACCTATGTGTGCACTTTGCATTCCACCCTCCTTTTTTAAAACCCGCTACTGGCAAGTAGATGAGTACATAAGAACTGCAGTGTGAAGTAACGGGAATATGCAGCATATCTTCTGAAAGAATTTATCAAGAATAATATTCTTGGAGCAGTTAAAACTGGAAACAGATTCGTTCAGTTATTAACCGTCAACATCACTGACTAAGGTCATCCTACCAATGCTTGTTTCTGCATAACTGCTTAAAACTAACTGCAACACTGCGATTCTCACTGTAATCCTTTTTTATATACCCACACAGCTTTTTCGTTTTCACTTTTTCATTGTTACAAGGTTTAATATACCTATTTATGACAATACTGTAGCCACTTATTATTACTGCATTACATTGGTTACATATTTATGACAGCCGCTCATCTTCTTCAGTGCTTAGACCACTTTTCGCACACTCCGCCGCTAGTTGAAACACACTCACTAGCCGCACCACACTTGTCTAACCACTTACAATCGGGCCGAATTGGTAGTACACCTCCTTCCTGCATCCTCTGACAAACACTGCTAGCAGGTTTTACTTTTGTATTCCCAATGTAGATGTAAGTATCTGTGAATTCTCTTCTGGCTACTCGCCCCACTGGCCACTCTAGGCTCTTTCTCACTTGGAACATTGTATGTACCTGTTCTGATGCTGTCGATGTCCTAATTCGGGCCGCCAGATGAGAGGATATGACATCACCCGTGCCAGCCACACTCACCGCTCACAACGCACTGTTATGCAATAGGAACTGATATACACTACATTTTATATATACAATTTCACCCCGTATAAAGAATCTAGCTGCCAACTAACTGATAGAACATGCACTTACCACACGTGCAACTATCTTTCCTCCTCGAGTGAATTTTTTTACTGTTTTGCAAGTGGGTAGGCTAAAAGTGAAGTAGGAAATAGTCATCTTGAGGGTGCACATTCGCTTTCTGCTTGAACTGCCACCTCAACGCGTCTGCACTGCTAACCCCTTGAGTGCGCATAGTGGCATCTCCAAATCAACCTACCCCATTTTGCTTTTCGTTATCACATGTTGCTGCATGGTTTGTATGATGTAAACTTAAGTAAACTTAGAGAGCTTTTCAGAATGCAAAATAACAACACCCATCAGCATCAATTGAGCACTCACCAGACAATGCTCTAGCCCATGTCACACAGCTTTCTTGCATTTAGATCTGGTGGTTGTGCGTGTCTGAACTTTGCTTTCTGTTTTGCATCCGTATCCATTTCTGTTCGTCGATCTATATCATTCAGGTGTTGATCAGTGGCATCTGGCGGTATAGAGTGTGGAAGTATTTATGGTGACCATTGTGGGATACAACTAAAGCTGCGCGGTGTGGCATAGTGTCAAACCCGTGACGATGTCAATTTTCAAACCAGTTTGAACCATATATCGGTTTTATGGGGTGGGTTGGGGCCAAGGATGAGTAGTTACAATTATTGTATGTAATATTTTTTCCGAGATGCATGCAGCAAGTTTTACTCTACGTGTTTTGTCTGGAACTTTTGGCCCAAAATACACGCTCATGACTTAATTTCTTTATAAGCATCATGAATAAGGTATATAACATTCATTTCTAATTGCGCCAGTAATTGTTAAAATCTAGCTTCTTACTGACTAAACATAATTTATGTTCCATTTAGAATCGATTAATTCTAATGTGTAAAATGTATCGTTTGTTTAATCATCACGCAATCACTGTTAACACTAACTTGCCTAGATTTCTGATATGTTATCGAGGGCACCCCGCTTACCCCGATTACGCATCCGAACACCTGAGAGTATAATCGGATAGCTATCACATGGTACAAATTTTTATCGTACAAGTGGGGATTTGCATTATCAAACCGCAACATGCTCATCTGTTCATGCCAAGAGCGGATCCAGGAATTTGTGTGTGAGGAGGTGGGGTGTAAATGTGGGAGGGTCTGGGAGAGTGGTCCCCCTCCCACAGACATGGGGTCCGGAGGTCTTCCCCTGGCCACCCAAAATAATAGTAGGCTTCAACAATTTTAGGTGGGGGGGGGGGACACCGGGTCAACCCCCCACCCCTTGAATCCGCCACTGCATGCAGCTTTTCTTCTTAGCGAATATATAGCTGAAGCTAAGGATAAGCCACGCCGCTATTGATCACATTCATGGATGCATTCAAAGCATTTGATATAGTCTGCTATAAAATTATGCTTAATTCAGATTATAAGCAAGGACTGTATATCAAGTTATGGGATCTTATAAACAGCATGTATTCCGACACTGCATTAGTCATTAAATGGCAAGGCAGTACATCTAGGGCAAGGCATTTGGTGAAGACCTCAGGATTAGACAAGGTGCCTACACTTCACCTGATCGCTTCAAACAGTGAATTAACTCCCTTCTAAACAAGGTTGAAACTCATCCAGGGACTTTTCGATTATAATCAATCTGCATTGGATGGAGCAATTATATGTGGGCAGACGATCTATCACTCACATCATCTAGTACTTTGCAAATGCAAATGATGATTAACCACACTGGGCAAGATGCTGTAGATGAGCGACCATCTTCTGTACAGCAAAAACCAATGCAGTAATACTCAAAACTGCACGTGGCATCCTTTGCCCTGAAGTTTCATTGCAATTGAATGACTCAGAGTTGACACTATCATCAGGGGTGATACATCTTGGTATCTATCATTCCAGTAATGCTAAGAACAAGACAAAAATCACTGCCCATATTGAATCCGCATGGCTTGCACCCTACTCTCTAATGGGAGCAGGACTTCACAGCCTAAATGGCATTAATCCAAAAACTTCAATTAAGATCTCGGAAATCTATTTTGACTCCGGTCCTTTTACATGGTCTAGAATCAAAAACTAAAGTTCAGATGCAGGACGACTTCTATAGAAGAGGTTCAAGTTCAATATTATTTATTTCACGGTTTATGTACATTTAAACAGATACTACAGCCAGTCCATCCAAGGCAATGCCTATAAAATGATGGCCCCCTTACAAATATATTCACACTACATTACAAACAAGAGACACACAAAGAGGACAGCAATAAAAAGCATTCACATAACTTACAATACATAAAAATACATATGAATAAATTAACATGTACTGTTTGTTGTAAAACATGTTTGAAAAAAGCGGCAACATCTACCTGTCTTCACCGCGAACACAGCAGTATATCTTCTTCCGGGTGTCATTCTGATTGAAGGACAGCTCCACAAGAGGAAGTTGACACTGTTGCCATAGTTGAGGCACCCCAACTTGCTATAATAAGGACTATATCCTTCCCATAACGCCATGGGTTATTGTAATAAGACAACTTCTGATTCAGTATCAACTTCCCTCTGCTTTTGAGCTCATGAAACATCAACCGTAGAAACATGTCTGGAAGCAACAGCTGCGTCCAAAGATTGACAGCTACTGGCGGAGATGATGGAGAAGCTTCATCCAAGATCACATTTGCCTATCCTAACCTGCATTCTTGTACCCTGTGAATATATGCCATCCTGTATGGGAAATAAATAATACCGATCCTTTAACCGTCAATAAGGCCACATTGAAGTCCAAACTACTGAGGCAAAGATATAATCTATATGGTGATCATACATGAAATCGTGCCATAAGCACAAACTGTCTTCTGTGCAACTCTGGAGCTGAAACTACAGAACACTGCATTTGCGGTGTCACAACCTTGAGTCGTCACAAATGCCATTCAGTAAGAAGATTTAGAACATACTTGTAACAGGGTACCGTCTCACTCTGAAATATCACTCGGATGAGGCGTCTACCAAACTTATTCATGACACAACGCATTCTTTTCCTACAACAAACTCATTAAATTAGCGCCTTGGAGGAAGTCACACGCGACTTCTGCTTCAAGCTACACCACAGACTAACTTGTATCCTGACTGGCAAGTCCCAGCACAACCGAGAAGACATGGTATTACATTGAAATGACAAGTATCTTTACCTTTAAACTCTACATAAGTTAAGACAGCAGTACTGACTGGTTGTTAATCTAGACCACAGGGACGGGATATACAGAACAAGTAACAAGAAAAATATGCTAACAATATTTATAAGTTTACTCACTGTCAGTTATAAACCTGCGATTTCTAATTATTTCTGTGCAATTAAAACTAACGGCCGGAATACTAGTAATATCTAATCAGTTTCTAGCCCGTACACCAAGCCACTAAATAGAAAACTTTACAGATACCAATTTTCGTTCAGGTTAGGAATAGGATTAGTCAAGCTTCAAGATTCCAAGTTGTTTTATTTCATAGTTTTTCTATACATATAAATAGACTCCAAACAGGCAGTCCATCAATGGCATGGCCTATGGAGCGATGGACTCCTTACACATTACAAACCATTAAATTGGATATATAGCTATTTAACCACAGGCCTTTGATTGAATTTTCGTCCATCCATCCCTCTACCACATATCCCTCCTACTATATATAATATACTATATATAATATACACAAGGTATGAAACCTTCATCTGTGGGCACCATTGTCAGAAAGCTGATTGGTTGGTTTGTAGTCAGAAACGTGATGTCAGCGGATTTTGACAACAAACCAACCAATCAGCTTCCTGACAATGGTGCCACAGATGAAGGTTTCACACCTTGTGTATATTTATATATATAGTAGGGGGAATATGTGGTAGAGGGATGGATGGACGAAAATTCAAAGGCCTGTGATTTAACTAACAGAACACAATGTGTAAAATTCAGTGGGGCCATGTCAGGAGACAGGAAATTAGTCTGTGGCGTTCCACAAGGATCACCTCTGTCATATGTCAAATTTCTCGGCGTCTATCTGGATAAAAGCTTAACCTGGGAGAAGAATATAGAAATAGTGAGAGCCAAGGTAGCAAAGAACATCGGTATCATGCGCAGACTTAAGCCATATCTTCCCCCTAATATTCTAAAAACTCTATATTGTACACTGATCCTTCCACATATCACATATTGCAATGTAATATGGACGCATAAAACTAAACGAGCACATCTAAAATCACTACAAAAGCAGGCAATCAAATTATTCGCACAGCCAGCAGAGGGCCAAGATGTCTTTAAAACCGAAAGAATGCTAAAACTTGAAGACATTGGAGCTGTCCAACTATACACTATCTTAAGGGACTACCATAATGGCAATCTATCCTCCTCATTATCAAACCTTTTTAGGAACAACTCCGATATACACTCGCACAACACACGAACTAAGAACCACTTACACCAAACCTATTACAGAACAATGACAGCTACACAAAAACCATCCCACCAAGCAATACAACTCTGGAACAACACAGATATAAATATACGCACACAAATTCTTACACACAGCTCTTTTAAACAAAAAATAATCTTAGAAAGATACTAAAAATCCAAACCAATGACATGAATGCAGAAGTCACCACCATGGCAGTACAAAAACAAGTATGTACCGAGTTGCCAGGATAACAACTAGAATGTAAAATACACATCTGCAATAATAATAATAATAATAATAATGCATCCGTAATTGTTGATGTGGATGATGCAGTTGTGTATAATAATAATAATAATAATAATAATAATAATAATAATAATAATGCACCAAGAAATGTTGATACAAATTAGGCCGCATTGTTATATATGACAATAATAATAATAATAATAATAATAATAATACTGCACCAAGAAATGTTGATACAAATTAGGCCATATTATTATATATGACAATAATAATAATAATAATAATAATAATAATAATAATATTGTAAACAAGATGTGCATGTGTTTTCCCCATTCCCATGTGTGTGTGCGTGCGTGTGCGTTAATTGTCTATTGTCTTAAATGTATACATGTAAATATTATATTATCTTCACCCATGATCCAACTATTACTGAATTATATGTTTATTATATGTTAAATGTAAGGGGGCCACCGCTGTATAGGCTCAGCCTTTGGTGGACTGCCTGTTGTGTAAATGTAAAATCTATGTGTTATATGAAAATAAATAATTTTGAATCTTTGAAATATAATGATAATAGTAATGCGACAATAATAATAATAATAAAAATAATAATAATGGTGGGGACAGCAATAATTACACATGATAATAACAATCATTATAATGATAAAACTGATGATGATGATGATGATGGTGGTGGTGGTGATAACAATAATACATGTAAATAATAGTAATGGTGTTAATAATATTTTTGTTGTTATTGTTGTTAATAATAATCGTAATTTCACTGAATAGTAATAATACTCCGCAAGATGGTCACTCCACTCCCTCCACCGCCCCTCTTCCCACCCCCCCCCCCCCCCCCCCCCCCACCCCCCTTCCCAGCCTCCCTTCATGTAAAACATTATGTCATAAGTCATGTCTCCACACGTAATTTGTTTAAATGTATTGTATCGTACTCTATGTCCTTTGTAATATAAAATATCCATGTAAATGTATATAAATGTTATATGTATAAACATAGTATTACAAATTTATGTTATATGTCAAGGGTCCACTGCATCATTAGCCTTGCCTTTGGTGGATGGCTGTATTGAATTGTTGAACTATTTACCGATATGGAAATAAAGAATCTTGATCCTGAACCATTTGGACATTAACATAGGCCAAGTTCGACTCACTAACTATAGTCAGTTTCATGGTTTACTGAACATCCGCAGTCGCTATATCAAGCCAAACTATAGTTCATTGGTACCTGGTTCCCCATTGAATTAGCTCAACCAAGTTTGTTCAGGGGAACTTGATTGGTCAAATGGTTCTGCGGCCATCTTGGTTGACCTAGTTTTAGCGAAAATGACTTCTCCAAAACCGCTGAAGGGATCAGGCCAAAATTTGGCAGATATGATTAGGGACTATGAATAGGGACTAAGGGCCAGTAAATTTTGTTCAAGAGAAGTTGATCCGTCAAAAAACATGGCCACCGTGGGCCAATCAAAATATAGCATGTTTGGCGGCCATATTGGATTTTTTTGTTTGATGGCCTTTGAGGCTGAAAGTGTTTTTATATAGGTTTTTGGGTATTCTGATTTGAAATTTGCAATTTTCGAAACTGTCGGATAATTGGTTTGGCGACCATCTTGGATCATTTTCCCTCCAAAAGCTCCCATACTAAAGCAATGGGAAATTTTAAATGTATTCTTTTCGAGAACTACTGGGCCGATTTCAATTATATTTGGCAGGAAGCATCCTTAAGGTATAGAGATTCAAGTTTGTTCAAGCGAACCCGATTGACCAATTTCGTCCACGGCCATCGTGGATTTCGCCTGATTTTTAGAAATGTCTTTAAAAATCTTCTTCTCCAAAACCGTTTGAGGGATCGATTCAGAACTCACGAAATATGATCTAGGGTAAGAGTTGAACCAAGTTTGTTCAAGGGAACTTGATTGACCAAATGGTTCAGTGGCCATCTTGGATAACCTGGTTTTCGCAAAAACGACTTCTTCCCCAGAACTGCTGAAGCGATCAGGCGGAAATTTGTGATATATGATTAGGGATTGAGGGCCATTAATGTTTGTTCAAGAGAAGTTAATCCATAAAAAAAACATGGCCGTGGTGGAATATAGCGTGTTTGGTGGCCATTTTGGATTTTTTTATTTGATGGATTTTGAGGCCGAAATTGGTTTTATATAGCTTTTTGGGTATTCTGATCTCAAATTTGCAATTTTTGAAACTGTCGGATAAATGGTTTGGGGGCCATCTTGGATCATTTTCCCACCAAAAACAATGGGAAATTTAAAATGTCTGCTCGAGAACTGCTGGGCCGATTTCAATTATATTTGGCAGGAAGCATCCTTAGGACATAGAGATTCCATTTTGTTCAAACGAAGCCGATCGGCCAATTTGGCCGGTGGCCATCTTGGATTTTGGCTGATTTTTAGAAATGTCTAAAAATCTTCTCCAAAACTGTTTGAAGGATCAATTCAGACCTCATGAAATATGATCTATGGTAAGGGCTGATCCAAGTTTGTTCAAGGGAACTTGATTGACTAAATGGTTCAGCGGCCATCTTGGATGACCTCGTTTTTCGCAAAAACTACTTCTTCCCCGGAACCGCTGAAGCGATCAGGCCGAAATTTGTGATATATGATTAAGGACTACGGACCATTAAAGTTTGTTCAAGAGAAGTTGATCTGTCAAAAAAACTGGCCACTTTAAAATGTCTTAATTTCTTCTCCAAAACTGCTTGGGGGATCAATTCAAAACACATGAAATATCATCTAGGGCAAGAGCTGCACTAAGTTTGTTTCAAGGGAACTTGATTGGCCAAATGGTTTGGTGGCCATCTTGGATAGATACTACACAATGATAAATATACAAATGAAATAAACATATGGACTGATGTGATTTCACACCCGGTCCTCACACCCTCATGTTTATGAATGGCCTGGATTACCATACCCAGATCTTGTACAGTACACATAAAACTTTGTATAGAGTGACTAGCTAATGTAATTGTACTATGGACTCATCAATGTGATTTAACACCCTGGCCATGGTCCCTCAAGTTTATGAACTGGCCTGGATTACCATACCCAGTTCTTATCCACATGGTTAAAATACAGTACAGTACAATACAGTAATATACAAATGTAGTGTTATATCCGTTGATGATGTCCAGCTATAACTATATCATTTCATATGACAAACATGTGATGTGCCCATGCCTTTGTGAGTCTTGATTCGAAGCTATTTAGTGTTGGAGCTGTTACGACGTGATCAGATAGAGCATTCCATGAGTCTAGTATCCCTTGAGGAGAAAAACTAATGACTGCTGTCCTACAGTAGTGTTTCTTAAGTTTATATTTCATTCGCTTTAGAGGTGTGTAGTTTGAAAGGTGCATATTCACACCAGAATGCTTGAAAAAAATATTGTATACTTTTATGGGCTTAAATTGTGTGCCTATGTGTAATGAATCAAATAAATGTTAACATATGATGATTTCATTATGTATAAATTAATATAAGTTTTTAAGTTGCGAAATTGAAACAGAGACACGAGCCTCTATTTCAATTTCGCAACTTAAAAAGTTATATTAATTTATACGTATTGAAGTCATCATATGCTAAGATTTATTTCGTGTCATTACACATAGCATAGGCTTACAGTTTAAGCTTCTAAAAATATACAATATAAACAATTTTATTTTCAGTAATTTTGCTGTAAAATATGCACCTTTAAGTAAATGATTATAAACTTCGAGTTGACTTCGGTTACCATAGTACTGTATTGAAATAAATACGACAGACTAGTCAGATCTGGTTTATATTGATTTTATTTGTAAATATAACTTAGACAACTGACGATATTGCTGAAATCAGAGAATTACGATAATAATAATATGACGATATTCTCGATATTATCGGAATATTGCCCAGCTCTATGCCAGACCCAACCCACCCATACTGCCAGACCCAACCCAGCCATACTGCCAGGCCCTACCCACCCATTCCTCAGTACCGCCAAGGTACCATACCGCCAGCACAACTCACACCACCAATCACCCACTTTATAACAAGCTCCCATTGGCGCATAAGATCACACAACGCCTCCAATCGCAAAAGAGCCAGTACCAACATAAGACGCAGTCTATCTCATTTTAATTCTCGGACTTTCGCAATTTTTGTCATACGTGATTCTTGATCATTTGATGTTGGTCGGCATTACAACTGGTGACCATCTTACCACATTCCTAATGTCACATGCTTTCTATATTTTCGAGGCGACATTTTATGTCAAAATTAGATTGATTTTGATGTAATAAACGATCTTTATTGAAGATACATGATATTTAGACGGTCCTATTTAATAATTTCTCTTACACCATGATATTTTTTAGGCATACATTACACATAGTGCTGAGTGATCGTAATTTTTGATACCAATTTTTCCTTTTTTTAAAGGTAAGTTTTTCTAAATTTCACAGCGTTTTATACTTGAATACAAGAGTGTTTGGGAGGATATTTGGTCAAATTTGGGCCTGCGACCTATATTCGATGGCGGCCTTCAGTCGAGAAATAACGGTGTGTTAAAAGTGAATTTTCCCATTATAATCACTAGCAAAGATTGTGAAATCCTCCAAGCAATGTTTTGTCATAAGGTGAAGTATTGACTTGACCTGATGAGTAGAAATTTTTTTTTAATTTCGAGCCTATATGAATGAGACTTGATTATTCCCATTTCCCCCTCTTCATATGTCTTGCAGTATTTTGCTCTTCCACAGGCTCCCTTTTGCACATAATGCATGTAGTTCAAGCTGTCTGATCAACAGATGCAAATGTTTATTGCCATCGGATCGTTCTATTCAAAAGAGATAGTTTTATTTTTACATTGTGAACTTAGGTACTGACTTGTGGAGATGTTTATAGCTCTAGCTAAACTTGTTATGTACTTTATTTCTCAGCATTGCCATTGGTCAAGCCACGGCCACCATCGGCAAGAAGTATTTCAGCTTTCCAGAAGGCGCTACTTGGTGAGCATCATACTAGCCCCCATTTAGCATGAGTGTGTGCGTACGTACACGTGTGCGTGCATGTGGTATTGGCTGCATGCAAGTAGGTCTGGAAAAGGGTATAGAGAAAGTATTGAATTTCATTCTGCTATATGAACCGTGGGTACTTTACACTTAATATTAAACAACTTAATTTCCTGGGCAGAATTTCCAGCTGAGGGAAATTGCTTCAGCCTGACCCTGACATAAGCATTTTAATACCCAGAGTATGAACCCTGAATACCTGTATTTGTGTTTTCAGTCAGTAATGAGGTTCTCGAGTACCCAGGTATCTTGCCTGTCTCTGAACCTGTATACGAGAAGAGACTTGTCAAGAAATATGTCCAAGAGAATGGAGTGCACCTGAAGAATGGCCAGGAAGTCACCCAAAAGATGTTCATTAACATAAAAAGTAAGATGAATCTATGGGTGTGAACACTATTAGATATCTAGGCTTTAAGCAACCAGGCAATATTCACTGTTCCCCAGATAGCTAGACTGGGAATGAGCAGGCAATATATTTTTAGAAGCATGTTACATAATTTTATGACCACAAATTATCCATAAGAATTATACACTATAGTTTCCGGCTCCAGGCAAGAAAATTAATTTGTAATTTACATATTACTATAAAATTAAAAATGAGCAATCATGCTACAATATTGAAAAGGATCTGTAGACCTGAGCACATGTACATGTATTTGAAAGCAAACTGAATTGTGAGAAGTGGTCTGATGCAGTTCCTCTTAACCCTTTAATACTCAAGCCCACCAAAAACACCTTCTGCAGTGGTCTTGAGAAATGTCATGTTGCAGTCCAAGAGAAGACTATTTTTGAAAATATATCACTGGAATGACTGGCTCGATAAGTGAGCCAGCCAGTCCAGTCGTCTAGTGATAAATTTTCAAAATAGTCTTATCTTGGTGTGCAGATGGGTATTTTCTGAGAACATTAAAATTTTCTTGACCAAATTTGAGGGTTAAACTGCTAGGACAGAAATACTGTGTCATTTTGGTATTTGTTATATATTTAGGCATGAACATTTGTATAAATTTCTCAAGATGGGCTACAAAATAACAGACATTGTTTCCAAAAATACAGAAATTATGGCAATTGTTGCTTGACTAAAAAGACATTGGCAAACCATAATTTGTTAAATTAACCCTTTAATGTCCAAGCCCGCCAAAACTGGCCTCTGCAGTGGGCTTGAAGAATGCCCATTTGTTTGCCAAGAGAAGACTATTTTTGAAAGTTTCCACTGGTATGCCTAGCTCAATAAGCGAGCCAGTCATTCCAGTCATAAATCTTCAAAAGTTGTCCTCTTGGTCTGCAAATGAACATTCAATAAGGAAATAGTTTGATTTTCTTGATCAAATTTGACCATTAAAGTGTTAATGTTCTTGTGCATTTCTTTCATCGAAATATGCCCATGTACCCCTAATTTTACATCTTGCTACTGTACCCCTAATTTTAAGTCCTGCTACTGTACCCCTAATTTTACGTCCTGTTACTGTACCCCTAATTTTAAGTCCTGCTACTCTACCCCTAATTTTAATTCCTGCTACTGTACCCCTAATTTTAAGTCCTGTTACTGTACCCCTAATTTTACGTCCTGCTACTGTACCCCTAATTTTAATTCCTGCTACTGTACCCCTAATTTTAAGTCCTGTTACTGTACCCCTAATTTTACGTCCTGCTACTGTACCCCTAATTTTAATTCCTGCTACTGTACCCCTAATTTTAAGTCCTGCTACTTTACCCCTAATTTTAAGTCCTGCTACTCTACCCCTAATTTTAATTCCTGCTACTGTACCCCTAATTTTAATTCCTGCTACTGTACCCCTAATTTTAAGTCCTGTTACTGTACCCCTAATTTTAAGTCCTGTTACTGTACCCCTAATTTTACGTCCTGCTACTGTACCCCTAATTTTAAGTCCTGCTACTTTACCCCTAATTTTAATTCCTGCTACTCTACCCCTTCTTTTAAGTCCTGCTACTGTACCCCTAATTTTACATCCTGTTACTGTACCCCTAATTTTACATCCTGTTACTGTACCCCTAATTTTAAGTCCTGCTACTCTTATATGTAGTTTGCATGTAGTCTTGTATGTATGTAGTTCAGGCTGTTCTCAACAGATGCAAATGTTTATTGGGATCAGGTCTTTCTATTCAAAAGAGATAATTTTATTCTAGTTATGTTTTTACATTATGAACTAAAGTACTGAATTGTGGCTATATTTATAACTCTAGCTAAACTTGTTATGTTCATAATCTGCACTATTACTAATACATGTAGGCCTACTTTATTTCTCAGTATTGCCGTTGGTCAAGCCACAGCCACCATCGGCAACAAGTATTCCAGCTTTCCTGAAGGGGCTAGCAGGTGAGCATCTTACGAACCCCCATTGGACATGAGTGTGTGCGTACGTACATGTGTGCGTGCATGTGTTATTGGCTGCGTGCATGCCTGCATGCAAGTATGTCTGGGTATTTCACGCTTAATATTAGACAACTTAATTTCCTGGGCAGAATTTCCAGCTGAGGGAAACTGCTTCCAAGCCTAGCTCTGACATTGACATTCTAATGCCCAGATAATAAGAAACCCATTTTCAGGCCTTGAAACATATGGACAATTCTATATTTTCAGCTAAAAGGTTCGAAAAAGTATGGAAAGTATTGTTAGGTGCGATTCTCATTTGTAAAATAATATGTTTAGATAATATTCAGAACATTAATTACATTAGCTATTAATTCTGAAATATTCCTTAAAAATTTGTAATTTTTTCAATGTACACAGATTGGGAGGTATCATAAGCTGGGTTTGTAAATCATTCTGCAGAAGGTGTATGAACCATGATTACCTGTATTTGTATTTTCAGTCAGTAATGAGGTTCTCGAGCACCCAGTTATCTTGCCTGTCTCTGGACATGTATATGAGAACAGACTTGTCAGGAAATTTGTCCAAGAGAATGGAGTGGACCCGATGAATGGCCAGGAAATCAGTCTGAGGATACTTATTGACATAAATAGTGAGATAAATCTGTCAGGGTCAACCCTCTTAGATAGCTTGGCTTTAAGCAACCAGGCAATATTCACTGTTCCCCAGTTAGCCAGACTTGGAATGAGCAGGCAATATTCCATGTTTCCCTGAATGGCAATTTGGTATGGGGCTCGAAGGTCAGACATGGAACAGGAATCAGGGACACATCTTAGAACAATGTTTTGCATATATTTTTAGAAGCGTGTTTCATAATTTTCTGACCACAAATTTTGCATCAGAATTATGCAACCTATAGTTCCGGCCTCCAGGCAAGAATATTAATCTGTAATTTACATATTACCGTACTATAAAATTAAAAATGAATGAAGAACCAGTCTCAAAATCATGCTACAATATTGAAAAGGATCTGTAGACTTGAGCACATGTACATGTATTTGAAAGCAAGCTGAATTGTGAGAAGTGGTCTGATGCATTTCCTCTTAACCCTTTAATACTCAAGCCCACCAAAAAATGCTTCTGCAGTGGTCTTGAGAAATATTGAGTTGCAGACCAAAAGAAGACTATTTTTGGATAAGTGAGCCAGCCAGTCTAGTCATCCAGTGATAAATTTTCATAAATAGTCTTCTCTTTGTGTGCAGATGGGTGTTTTCTATGAGAACATTAAAGTTTTCTTGACCAAATTTGAGGGTTGAACTTCTAGGACAGAAATACTGTGTCATGGTTGTATTTCTTATATATTCAGGCATGAACATTTGTATAAATTTATAGGCTTCTGATTTGTTTCCAAAAATACAGAAATTATGACGATTGTTGCCCAACTGGAAAAAATTTTGCCAACCATAATTTGTTAAATTAACCCTTTAATGGCCAAGCCCGCCAAAACTGGCCTCTGCAATGGGCTTAAAGAATGCCAATTTGCATGCCAAGAGAAGACAATTTTGTAGGTTTACCACTAGAATGCCTAACTCGATAAGTGAGCCAGTCATTCCAGTGGTAAATCTTCAAAAGTTGTCCTCTTGGCTTGCAAATGAACATTCAATAAGGAAATAGGTTGATTTTCTTGATCAAATTTGACCATTAAATTGTTAATGTTCTTGTGCATTTCTTTCATCGAAATAAGCCCATGTACCCCTAATTTTAATTCCTGCTACTGTACCCCTAATTTTAATTCCTGCTACTGTACCCCTAATTTTAATTCCTGCTACTGTACCCCTAATTTTAATTCCTGCTACTGTACCCCTAATATTAAGTCCTGCTACTGTACCCCTAATTTTAATTCCTGCTACTGTACCCCTAATTTTAATTCCTGCTACTGTACCCCTAATTTTAATTCCTGCTACTGTACCCCTAATTTTAATTCCTGCTACTCTACCCATAATTTTAAATCCTGCTACTGTACCCATAATTTTAAATCCTGCTACTGTACCCATAATTTTAAATCCTGCTACTGTACCCCTAATTTTAAGTCCTGCTACTGTACCCATAATTTTAAATCCTGCTACTGTACCCCTAATTTTAAGGCCTGCTACTGTACCCCTAATTTTAATTCCTGCTACTCTATCCCTAATTTTAAGTCCTGCTACTGTACCCATAATTTTAAATCCTGCTACTGTACCCATAATTTTAAGGCCTACTACTGTACCCCTAATTTTAATTCCTGCTACTCTACCCCTAATTTTAAGTCCTGCTACTGTACCCCTAATTTTAAATCCTGCTACTGTACCCCTAATTTTAAGGCCTGCTATTGTACCCCTAATTTTAAGTCCTGCTACTCTACCCCTAATATTAAATCCTGCTATTGTACCCCTAATTTTAAGTCCTGCTACTGTACCCCTAATTTTAAGTCCCGCTATTGTACCCCTAATTTTAAGTCCTGCTACTATTAGCCTTTATTAGCTAGTATACGGAATTATCAGTCAGTCAGTCGGACCTGGAAAGTGTATATTATATATGTTAAAAGTGAATTTTGCCATTAAAATCAATAGTAAAAATTCTTTAATCCTCCAAGCAATGGTTTGTCATTAGGTAAATTATTGACCCTTGACCTGACAAGTAGAAAGTTTTTTAACATTTGGAGCGACTCATAAGACTAGGTGAATGAAACCTGATTATGCCCATTTCCCCCCTCCTCATATATCTTGCAATATTTGCTTTTCCACAGGCTCCCTTTTGCACATAATGCATGTAGTTCAAGCTGTGCTCAACAGATGCAAATGTTTTTATTCTAGTTATGTTTTTACATTATGAACTAAAGTACTGACTTGTGGCTATATTTATAACTCTAGCTAAACTTGTTATGTTCATAATCTGCACTATTAATAATACATGTAGGCCTACTTTATTTCTCAGTATTGCCGTTGGTCAAGCCACAGCCACCATCGGCAACAAGTATTCCAGCTTTCCTGAAGGGGCTAGCAGGTGAGCATCTTATGAACCCCCATTGGACATGAGTGTGTGCATACGTACATGTGTGTGTGTGTGTGTGTGTGTGTGTGTGTGTGCATGTGGTATTAGCTGCGTGCGTGCATGCAAGTAGGTCTGGAAAACGGTATAGAGAAAGTATTGAATTTCATTCTGCAGAAGGTATATGAACCGTGGGTATTTCACACTTAATATTGGACAACTTAATTCCCTGGGCAGAATTTCCAGTTGAGGGAAATTGCTTCCAAGCCTGACCCTGACATTGACATTCTAATACCAAGAGTTTGTACACACATACGGTAACAAAAAAATATGGAAGTATTATGTCTAGATAATATTCAGAATATATTGAAATGCATGCACCATTCAATATTTTCAGCTAAAAGTTTCGAAAAGGTATGGAAACTATTGCTAGGTACGATTCTCATTTGTAAAGTAATATGTGTAGATAATATTCAGAATGTTAATGACATTAGCTACCACACAGATTGAAGGTATCATAAGCTGGGTTTGGAATTCAGTCTGCAGAAGGTGTATGAACCATGAATACCTGTATTTGTATTTTCAGTCAGTAATGAGGTTCTCGAGCACCCAGTTATCTTGCCTGTCTCTGGACATGTATATGAGAACAGACTTGTCAGGAAATTTGTCCAAGAGAATGGAGTGGACCCAATGAATGGCCCGGAAGTCAGCCTGGAGATGCTTATTGACATAAATAGTAAGATGGATTTATGGGTGTCAACCCTCTTAGATATATAGGCTTTAAGCAACCAGGCAATATTCACTGTTCCCGAGATAGCCAGACTGGGAATGAACAGGCAATATTCCATGTTGCCCTAAATGGCAATTTAGTATGGTGCTCGAAGGTATGACATGGAAGCGGAATCGGGGACACATCTTAGAACAATATTTTGCATATATTTTTAGAAGCTTGTTTCATAATTTTCTGACCACAAATTACGCGTCAGAATTATACAACCTATAGATTCTGCCTCCAAGCAAGAAAATAGATTTGTAATTTAGATATTAATGTAAAATTAAAAATGTGTGAAGAACCAGTCTCAAAATCATGCTACAATATTGAAAAGGATCTGTAGACCTGAGCACATGTACATGTATTTGAAAGCAAACTGAATTGTGAGAAGTGGTCTGATGCATTTCCTCTTAACCCTTTAATACTCAAGCCCACCAAAAACACCTGCAGTGGTCTTGAGAAATATTGAGTTGCAAACCAAAAGAAGACGATTTTTGAAAATGTATCACTGGAATAGCTGACTCGATAACCGAGCCAGCCAGTCCAGTGATAAATTTTCAAAAATAGTCTTCTCTCGGTGTGCAGATGGGTGTTTTCTATGAGAACATTAAAATTTTCATGAACAAATTTGAGGGTTGAACTTCTAGGACAGCAATACTGTGTCATGTTTGTGTTTGTTATATATTCAGGCATGAACATTTGTATAAATTTATAGGCTTCTGATTTGAAGTTGGGATAAATAACAGACATTGTTTCCAAAAATACAGAAATTATGACGATTGTTGCTCGACTAGAAAGGAATTGGCAAACCATAATTTGTTAAATTAACCCTTTAATGACCAAGCCCGCCAAAACTGGCCTCTGGTGTGGGTTTGAGGAATGTCCGTTTGCATGCCAAGAGAAGACTATTTTTGAAAATTTACCACTGGAATGCCTAGCTCGATAAGTGAGCCAGTCATTCCAGCGGTAAATCTTCAAAAGTTGTCCTCTTAGCCCGCAAATGAACATTCAATAAGGAAATAGTTTGATTTTCTTGATCAAATTTGACCATTAACGTGTTAATGTTCTTGTGCATTTCTGTCATCGAAATATGCCCATGTACCCCTAATTTTAATTCCTGCTACTGTACCCCTAATTTTAATTCCTGCTACTGTACCCCTAATTTTAATTCCTGCTACTCTACCCCTAATTTTAAGTCCTGTTACTGTACCCCTAATTTTACATCCTGTTACTGTACCCCTAATTTTACATCCTGTTACTGTACCCCTAATTTTAAGCCCTGTTACTGTACACCTAATTTTACGTCCTGTTACTGTACCCCTAATTTTACATCCTGCTACTCTACCCCTAATTTTACATCCTGCTACTCTACCCCTAATTTTAAGTCCTGCTACTCTACCCCTAATTTTACATCCTGTTACTGTACCCCTAATTTTACATCCTGTTACTGTAGCCCTAATTTTACATCCTGCTACTCTACCCCTAATTTTACATCCTGTTACTGTACCCCTAATTTTACATCCTGTTACTGTACCCCTAATTTTACATCCTGTTACTGTAGCCCTAATTTTACATCCTGCTACTCTACCCCTAATTTTACGTCCTGCTACTGTACCCCTAATTTTACATCCTGTTACTGTACCCCTAATTTTACATCCTGTTACTGTACCCCTAATTTTAAGTCCTGCTACTCTACCCCTAATTTTAAATCCTGCTACTTTACCCCTAATTTTAGGTCCTGCTACTGTACCCCTAATTTTAAATCCTGCTATTGTACCCGTAATTTTAAATCCTGCTATTGTACCCGTAATTTTAAATCCTGCTATTGTACCCGTAATTTTAAGTCCTGCTACTGTACCCCTAATTTTACGTCCTTCTACTTTACCCCTAATTTTACGTCCTGCTTCTATTAGCCTGTATTAGCTAGTATACTGGATTATCAGTCAGTAAGTCAGATCTGGAAAGTATATATTATATATGTTAATCAATGGTAAATATTCTTTAATCCTCCCAGCAATGGTTTGTCATAAGGCGAATTATTGACCTTTGACCTGACAAGTAGAAAGTTTGTTAACATTTGGAGCCGCTCATAAGACTAGATGAATGAGACCTGATTATGCCCGTTTCCACCTCCTCATATATCTTGCAGTATTTGCTTTTCCACAGGCTCCCTTTTGCACATAATGCATGTAGTTCAAGCTGTTCTCAACAGATGCAAATGTTTATTGGCATCAGGTCTTTCTATTGAAAAGAGATAATCTTATTCTGGATATGTTTTTACATTATTAGCTAAGGTACTTGTGGCTATATTTATAACTGTAGCTAAACTAGTTATGTTCGTTTCTGCACTATTACTAATACACGTAAACACTTTATTTCTCAGCATTGCCATTGGTCAAGCCATGGCCATCATCAGCAGCAAGTATTTCAGCTTTCCCGAAGGCGCTACCAGGTGAGCATCATATGATCCCCCATTTGGCATGAGTGTGTGCATATGTACATGTGTACGTGCATGTGGTATATGCTGTGTGCGTGCCTGCATGCAAGTCGGTCTGGAAAAAGGTGTAGAGAAAGTATTGAATTTCATTCTGCAGAAGCTATGTGAACCGTGGGTATTTCACACTTGTTGGACAACTTAATTTCCTGGGCAGAATTTCCAGTTGAGGGAAATTGCTTCCAAGCCTGACTCTGACATTGACATTCTAATACCAAGAGTTTGTACACACGTACGGTAACAAAAAAGTATGGAAGTAATATGTCTAGATAATATTCAGAATATATCGAAATGCATGCACCATTCAATATTTTCAGCTAAAAGTTTCGAAATGGTATGGAAACTATTGCTAGGTACGATTCTCATTTGTAAAGTAATATGTGTAGATAATATTCAGAATGTTAATGACATTAGCTACTAATTCTGAATGGTTCCTTCAAAATATGTAATTTTTTCAATGTACACAGATTGAAGGTATCATAAGCTGGGTTTGTAACTCATTCTGCAGAAGGTGTATGAACCATGAATACCTGTATTTGTATTTTCAGTCAGTAATGAGGTTCTCGAGCACCAAGTTATCTTGCCTGTCTCTGGACATGTATCTGAGAACAGACTTGTCAGGAAATATGGCCAATGGAATGGAGTGGACCCGATGAATGGCCCAGAAGTCAGCCTGGAGATGCTTATTGACATAAATAGTAAGATGGATTTATGGGTGTCAACCCTCTTAGATATATAGGCTTTAAGCAACCAGGCAATATTCACTGTTCCCGAGATAGCCAGACTGGGAATGAACAGGCAATATTCCATGTTGCCCTAAATGGCAATTTAGTATGGTGCTCGAAGGTATGACATGGAAGCGGAATCGGGGACACATCTTAGAACAATATTTTGCATATATTTTTAGAAGCTTGTTTCATAATTTTCTGACCACAAATTACGCATCAGAATTATACAACCTATAGATTCTGCCTCCAAGCAAGAAAATAGATTTGTAATTTAGATATTAATGTAAAATTAAAAATGTGTGAAGAACCAGTCTCAAAATCATGCTACAATATTGAAAAGGATCTGTAGACCTGAGCACATGTACATGTATTTGAAAGCAAACTGAATTGTGAGAAGTGGTCTGATGCATTTCCTCTTAACCCTTTAATACTCAAGCCCACCAAAAACACCTTCTGCAGTGGTCTTGAGAAATATTGAGTTGCAAACCAAAAGAAGACGATTTTTGAAAATGTATCACTGGAATAACTGACTCGATAACCGAACCAGCCAGTCCAGTGATAAATTTTCAAAAATAGTCTTCTCTTGGTGTGCAGATGGGTGTTTTCTATGAGAACATCAAAATTTTCTTGAACAAATTTGAGGGTTGAACTTCTAGGACAGCAATACTGTGTCATGTTTGTATTTGTTATATATTCAGGCATGAACAGTTGTATAAATTTATAGGCTTCTGATTTGAAGTTGGGATAAATAACAGACATTGTTTCCAAAAATACAGAAATTATGACGATTGTTGCTCGACTAGAAAGGAATTGGCAAACCATAATTTGTTAAATTAACCCTTTAATGACCAAGCCCGCCAAAACTGGCCTCTGGTGTGGGTTTGAGGAATGTCCGTTTGCACGCCAAGGGAAGACTATTTTTGAAAATTTACCACTGGAATGCCTAGCTCGATAAGTGAGCCAGTCATTCCAGTCATAAATCTTCAAAAGTTGTCCTCTTGGTCTGCAAATGAACATTCAATAAGTAAATAGTTTGATTTTCTTGATCAAATTTGACCATTAAAGTGTTAATGTTCTTGTGCATTTCTGTCATCGAAATATGCCCATGTACCCCTAATTTTACATCCTGCTACTGTACCCCTAATTTTATGTCCTGCTACTGTACCCCTAATTTTACGTCCTGTTACTGTACCCCTAATTTTAATTCCTGCTACTGTACCCCTAATTTTACATCCTGTTACTGTACCCCTAATTTTAATTCCTGCTATTACCCCTAATTTTAATTCCTGCTACTACCCCTAATTTTAATTCCTGTTACTGTACCCCTAATTTTAAGTCCTGTTACTGTACCCCTAATTTTAATTCCTGCTACTACCCCTAATTTTAATTCCTGCTACTCTACCCCTAATTTTACGTCCTGTTACTGTACCCCTAATTTTACATCCTGTTACTGTACCCCTAATTTTACATCCTGTTACTGTACCCCTAATTTTACATCCTGTTACTGTACCCCTAATTTTACATCCTGTTACTGTACCCCTAATTTTACATCCTGTTACTGTACCCCTAATTTTACATCCTGTTACTGTACCCCTAATTTTAATTCCTGCTACGATACCCCTAATTTTAAGTCCTGTTACTGTACCCCTAATTTTAAGTCCTGTTACTGTACCCCTAATTTTATGTCCTGCTACTGTACCCCTAATTTTAAGTCCTGCTTCTATTAGCCTTTATTAGCTAGTATACTGGATTATCAGTCAGTAAGTCAGATCTGGAAAGTATATATTATATATGTTAATCAATGGTAAATATTCTTTAATCCTCCCAGCAATGGTTTGTCATAAGGCGAATTATTGACCTTTGACCTGACAAGTAGAAAGTTTGTTAACATTTGGAGCCGCTCATAAGACTAGATGAATGAGACCTGATTATGCCCGTTTCCACCTCCTCATATATCTTGCAGTATTTGCTTTTCCACAGGCTCCCTTTTGCACATAATGCATGTAATTCAAGCTGTTCTCAACAGATGCAAATGTTTATTGGCATCAAGTCTTTCTATTGAAAAGAGATAATATCTATTCTGGATATGTTTTTACATTATTAGCTACGGTACTTGGGGCTATATTTATAACTGTAGCTAAACTTGTTATGTTCGTTTCTGCACTATTACTAATACACGTAAACACTTTATTTCTCAGCATTGCCATTGGTCAAGCCATGGCCATCATCAGCAGCAAGTATTTCAGCTTTCCAGAAGGCGCTACCAGGTGAGCATCATATGATCCCCCATTTGGCATGAGTGTGTGCATACGTACATGTGTGCGTGCATGTGGTATAGGCTGTGTGCGTGCCTGCATGCAAGTAGGTCTGGAAAAAGGTGTAGAGAAAGTATTGAATTTCATTCTGCAGAAGCTATGTGAACCGTGGGTATTTCACACTTGTTGGACAACTTAATTTCCTGGGCATAATTTCCAGATGAGGGAAATTGCTTCCAAGCCTGACTCTGACATTGACATTCTAATACCCAGAGTTTGTACACACGTAATGTATGGTAACATAAATGTATGGAATTATAAGAAAGCCATTTCCTGGCCTTGAAACATATGGAGAATTCAATATTTTCAGCGAAAAGTTTGGAAAAAGTATGGAAAGTATTATTAGGTGCGATTCTCATTTGTGAAATAATATATCTAGATAATATTCTAAATATTAATGACATTAGCTACTAATTCTGAAACATTCCTTCAAATTTGTAATTTTTTGAATGTACACAGATTGGAGGTATCATAAGCTGGGTTTGTAAATCATTCTGCAGAAGGTGTATGAACCATGAATACCTGTATTTGTATTTTCAGTCAATAAGGAGGTTCTCGAGCACCCAGTTATCTTGCCTGTCTCTGGGCATGTATATGAGAACAGACTTGTCAGGAAATATGGCCAATGGAACGGAGTGGACCCGATGAATGGCCAGGAAGTCAGCTTGGAGATGCTTATTGACATAAATAGTAAGATGGATTTATGGGTGTCAACCCTCTTAGATATCTAGGCTATAAGCAACCAGGAAATATTCACTGTTCCCCAAAGAATGAGCAGGCAATAATGCAGAATCGGGGCCACAGCTTAGAACAGTGTTATACATATTTCACATCAAAAGTATACTTACCTCCCAAACACTAATATTCCTAAATATCAGCCTACTCTCAATAAAAACTCAGATTAAACAGTTTATGTGCCTATACTGGGCAGGGAGTCAGATGACAGCCCGGCAGATGCCGGCCCCACTCGGCGCACAAGATAATTTATTTGAAATTATTTCATAAATCTGCTGCCAAAATTTTCTTCTTGTGTCTTTAGCTCACCTGGCCTGAAAGGACAAGTGAGCTTATGCCGTGGCGACTGTCCGTCGTGTGTCCGTCACCCGTCCATCTTCCGTCAACTTTTCTTTTTACCCCTAATTTTATGTCCTGCTACTCTACCCCTAATTTTAATTCCTGCTACTGTACCCCTAATTTTATGTCCTGTTACAGTGTCCCTAATTTTAATTCCTGCTACTGTACCCCTAATTTTAATTCCTGCTACTCTACCCCTAATTTTAATTCCTGCTACTGTACCCCTAATTTTACGTCCTGCTACTGTACCCCTAATTTTATGTCCTGCTACTGTACCCCTAATCTTAAGTCCTGTTACGTTGTCCCTAATTTTAAGTCCTGCTATTCTATCCATAATTTTGAGTCCTGCTACTGTACCCCTAATTTTAAGTCCTGTTACTCTACCCCTAATTTTACATCCTGTTACTCTACCCCTAATTTTAAGTCCTGTTACTGTATCCATAATTTTAAGTCCTGTTACTGTATCCCTAATTTTACATCCTGTTACTCTACCCCTAATTTTAAGTCCTGTTACTGTATCCCTAATTTTACGTCCTGTTACTCTACCCCTAATTTTAAGTCCTGTTACTGTATCCCTAATTTTACGTCCTGTTACTGTATCCCTAATTTTATGTCTTGTTACTGTGTCCCTAATTTTACGTCCTGTTACTCTACCCCTAATTTTAATTCCTGCTACTGTACCCCTAATTTTACATCCTGTTACTGTACCCCTAATTTTAAGACCTGTTACTGTATCCCTAATTTTAAGTCCTGTTACTGTATCCCTAATTTTACGTCCTGTTACTCTACCCCTAATTTTACGTCCTGCTACTGGACCCATAATTTTACGTCCAGCTACTCTACCCCTAATTTTACGTCCTGTTACTGTATCCCTAATTTTACATCCTGTTACTCTACCCCTAATTTTACATCCTGTTACTGTATCCCTAATTTTACATCCTGTTACTCTACCCCTAATTTTACGTCCTGCTACTATTAGCCTTTATTAGCTAGTATACTGAATCAGTCACTGAGTCAGTCAGATCTGAAAAGTATATATTATAGACATCAAAAGTGAATTTTTCCATTATAATCAATAGTAAAAATCTTTAAACCCTCCAAGAAATTGACCTTTGACCTGACAAGTAGAAAGTTTTTAAGATTTGGAACCACTCATATAAAACTGGATGAATGAGACCTGATTTTGCCCATTCACCCCCCCCCCCCACCCCCCACTTCCACCTCCACCCCCAAAGGTTCCCTTTTTGCATATATAATGCGTGTAGTTCAAGCTGTGCTCAACAGATGCACATATTTTATTGGGATCAGGTCTTTCTAGTCAAAAGAGATAACTTATTTTGCGTATATTTTTACATTATGAGCTAAGGTACTTGTGACTATATTTATAACTCTAGCTAAACTTGTTATACTCATATTCTGCACTATGACTAATACATATATGCCTACTTTATTTCTCAGCATTGCCATACATCAGGCCACGGCCACCATCAGCAACAAGTATTCCAGCTTTCCTGAAGGCACTACAAGATCAATGGGTAAGTTGGTGAACTAAACACTGCCTGTATTCAATGACAATAGCTATTGACACCATGATCTGTCTGTCTGGGCTTGCGCGATTACGTGATTAAATCAAAAATCGCGAGTATGTTTTAAATCGGGAATTTATATGATTAAAAATTAAATAATCGAATAATCGTGAATATTTTCTATTTTTTAATGCGATCGATCATGAAAAATGGCATTTTGCTTAGTGAAGTTATGTTCATTTGCAAGGCAAGAGAAGACTATTTTTGAAAATGTATTACTGGAATGCCTGGCTCAAGAATCGAGCCAGCATTCCAGTGATACATTTTCAAAAATAGTCCTCTCTTGCTCTACAAATGGACTTTTCTAAACACCTTTTCAATTTTTGTCATTGATATTCTTTTGTTGTTATGTATTGGTAATTTGTAACCAAGCTGATTAATCTAGAGTAATCACGATTATTTTTTACTAATCGATCGCAATCACTCAACAGAATAATTGCACCAGCCTATGTCTGTCTGTAAAATTTTCCATTTAATTAAAAAACCACTGTGCAGCTTTCAACCAATTTGGGTAGGAAGCATCCTTTGGTACTAGAGACCCAAGGTTGTTCCAAGGAGGCTGATTGGTCAATTTATTTGGTGATCATCTTGAATGCACAGTTTACAAAGCTGTTGGGAATGAAAATCCAGAATACTTATCAAAATTATTTTAAAAGATTAAAGAGATCAGATTCCCATGCTTGCATGCTACAAGTAAGATATGTTAGCAAAGAGTGTGTTACATTCCTCTAGCTTTGCTGTAAAAGGGTCAAAACTATGGAATTCCTTAGATGTATTGGTTTGAGCAGCCTCTTCTTTGACTGTTTTCAAGTCTCAATATGTAGCACATCAAACAGGACAATAAGAATAAGCACAATTATATTAAAAATATCAGACAGTTAAAAGAATGTAAGTCTTATTTTAACCATCATATTACTGAACTGGCAACCGAAATCATTTCATTAGATATAGCATGATACCTTAATTTTGAAAACTGTTTTCTGTAAGCAATGGTCCAACAGCTTTGAGCAAGATGGTTTTCAAAAAGTACACTAGACTTCACTCGACCAGCTTATGACTATCTCAATATCTTATAGTTCAGCAGCATAAGGGTTAAAAGAGAGTAAATTTGTACATTGTGTAAATAAGTATATGTGTATATATTAATTTTATTATACACCTGCGTGTGTTTATCCAATGAAACGCTTCAAATTGTACCATGTGACCATCCAATAATTTTTCCATATTTGACGATGCAAAAACCTATATTGGACATTAAAGAACGATAACGCTTTCCGCATTAATTTCTTCATACTGCTTTGTCAGGCGAGGTATCGTCTATTGCATTGTCTGATACAAGTACAAGCTTTCATTATTAATATTTACATGATGCTTTCGGAAGAAGATATCCATAACTTTGTTGATCAGTAAGTGCCAGAAAATATAAAAAGGAGAAAAGAAAATGATGTTCGTTTGTTCAGACGCTGGTTGTTCAGTATCTTTACCTCAAGAACAGAAGTTGTGAAATATAGTACCACAAAAGCCATAACATAGGTTTGCTAATAGCTAATGGACATTCGGTGGAAACATAGGCAATATCCTTCACTCCCTAATGTTGCATCATTTATATGACACAGCCTTATAAGGGAATGTAAAGTTGTCGTTCACGCAACCCTTTGGGGAAGCCCCTCAAAGATAGACCAATGGCTCAAATACACCTAGGTGTAAGCGGCCAATAAAACCAACTAGACAACAACAAATAACTAGCCTAGGTTTTCTTATGAAAATAATTCATTGTCTTTCTTAAATTAAAGTAAATTTCTGTTGACTTTCTGTACTTATTTGCTGATGATTGTAATAGGTGCATAATAAATAGATCATTTTACATTGTTGAGTCCAATATGGATTGTATTGTACATATCCACGTTGTGTTGAAAAATTTGTATTGAACTCAGGCCAATATCGATATCAACACAACGCTGACTCTTACAATAACAATCCATATTGGACTTAACAATGTAAAGTAACCTAATAGTGTATTTCAAAGCTGTGCACATAAATGTAAATATAAGCTAGTATAGTCTAAAGGCCCCGGGGAAGACCAACTACTGTGTAACTGATCAGTTTACCTTCGTTAAATATAGCTTATTATTATTATACCAAACCGTAAACATGGCGGGGTATTATATGTTGGTGTTGGCAGGCGACTGGCAGAGTGGATTCTGGGTGATAACCCTGGTAGTGTTTATCAGATCGGTTTGAAACTTTGTAGGGTGGTTGGACTAGATGTGGGGAAGAAACGTATCGAAAGTGATGATGATCTGAAATCCAAGATGGCCGCCAGTCATCGGTGACAACCGTAAAAATTTGTTTCCGGATGATACTCAGTTACCCTTTATGGATCGCTTTGAAACTTGATAGGCAGGTTAGACTAGATCTGGAGAAGACACCTCTTGATTATTTACGATAATCTGAAATCCAAGATGACCGCCAGCCAGCCACTGGTGGCCATCTTGAAAATTGGTTTCCGGACAATATCTGCGTGACCATTTAGCGGATACGTTTGAAACATCCTTGGGTGTAAGGAAGAAATCGCTATTTTCTGATAGCTCTCATTCATTGGTTTGCCATCATGGCGGCCTATTATGTGCCATTTGCGGTGCTTTTGGTATTTCCACTACAGTTTGTCAGATAATTAAAAATTTATTAGGTCCAGTAAACACTTCTGTACTATGGTTTATGAAGAAAACTATCAGAATTGAGCTTAAATTTACTAACAGAGGCATGTTCATATTGATATAATTAATGATTCTGTGTATTTTTCCCAGGATGCTGTGATGTTTCATAACATTACACTGAGACAGCAGTTACAGACAGTCAGACAAGGTGAGCCATTCTTCTCTGAACATTCATCTATATTTGAAGGACATTGTTTGTTGATTTGGTTTCACTATAATGCATTACTTCTTTGCTCAGCGTGGTGGCTGTATGTACATGTAGGCTGAACATTAGCAGTTAGAGCTTATTCTTTGTATATATGCAGTTCAGCAAGTCACATGGTCAGGAAGATAAAGTAATCTACAATAAAGTGATTTACATCTAGTGGATAGTTCAGAGGGGTTATTTCTTTCAAAACTAATACATTCACTGAGCGGTAATTTTCCGCATTTCCTTTATATTTCTGTATATACATATATGTCATGTGTGTCACTTCAAAGCCAGACAAATAACGTACTGTGCATTGGGTCGCACTCATGTCATGCCCTTTCATATCACATAGCCCACTCTACCCTATACCGGGAGACATTAAAGAAAGGGGAATCTAACCAACTTGAATAACAATGGGCCTGTCATGCTACTCCTGACAAATAGATTTGTATAAAATAAATATTTTCTAGAAAATATACAAATTTGGAAAATAAATTTAAAAATTAAATCAATAAATTAATAAATAGTAAATAATTCAACGCGAATCCAATGGATGGTCTCAATTCAATAAAGCCTGTATGAAAATTCACTTGAGTCTAGTTTGTACACTTAACTTTTGTGGTAGCAGCTGCCCTTCAATCTATATATGACGGCAGACGGATGGGCAGATTGATAGACGAACTCGATCAGAATTTCTCGGGAGTATCAAGAGACTTGTGATTGCCACTTCTTGGTCCTTACGTATCCGAACAAACTGTTCAATTGCATTCACGCATGAAAATCAGGCAACGAATGTCTTCATCAGATTCGACACCATGAAAACACTCACAACTGAACCTTAAAACAAATGGCTACTTATTAAAATGTTAATCATAATAAATGTCCGACAAATACATCATCATATTATATATGAGAACATATAACAACCTTGTGGACAATCATGTTATGGGCGGGCCATATGTACATCTATACATACGGGTTATAAGGGGTTGATAATTCACCTTTCCGGAGTATCCATCCATCATCTGACCTCATATGACATCATAATCAGCTCAGCGCATGTATTATGATGTCACAATCATGTCACAAAGGGTTCCATATAGACCGTCATCAAATCTCAACTAGTCTGACACGTTGTATGAATTGTATGTCTGTAATTCTTTGCTACATGTATTTAATAAACATGCTGTTGAATATTTTGAAACTAATTTGACTGGGCGCTGTTGCTACCTTAGGCAGCAACAGCACCCAGGCAAATTAGTTTCAAAATACTCAACAGCCTACCTGTGTAGTTCTTTGGAAATTGATTGTCAGGGTATTCAGAGATCGATCGATCCCAACACGAGTGAGGTGTGGGTGGAGCTTAGCTAGAGATGGGTGGGGCATACATGTAGCTAAAACCGGAAAGGTTCATTGGTAGCTGTCCTTGACATTTAACAGATATCATAAGTACAGCCTACCTGAGGCATTACCAAGGAAAGTTGAAAATTAACAACAAGAATACTGATAAAATATCATGGCGCGATATACTTCAGCATCACTATATAAATCAAATGCACTATGTGCCAGGTACTGGTACTGTTCTTACTGACCACGAAGACTGGAATAACTTTTGCTATATAGACTACATACTTGACCAGGTACGGGTGATTTGAAAAACAATAGAATGCATTCCTTATAAGGGTCACTAACAAGGATTAACTGAGTGGTTTGATAGAAACTCATTTGAATATAAATTCGCCAATATCTAAGTATAATACAGACTTAAGGTTCAAGTAACACAATAAATAATAATACAAATTTATTCAATAAATTTAGAAAGGGTACATTTTAAACGTAGCAATATAGTATTAGGCTATTATTTTTATTTCCAAGTACAATATAGATTTTTATTGTACGAGTCCGCGTTGTGTTTAGAAATCTGTATTGGACGAGATGCTGAACGATTTTTAAACACAACATGGACATGTACAATACAAATATATATTGTACTTGGAACAGTAAGAAAGTAAACGATTCAATGCAACATGTTTAGTGAATTTACTATTTCCTAAATGTACACCTAGTAAGCAATTCATTTATGGCATAATTTAAATTGTGACGTAATAAGTTCTTGACGTGACATCTGCAAATGATGTCATAAACCACTGAGTAATATATACTTATGATGTACCAAATAGCCTCGAGAGTCCCATAGCACTTTTACACAGTCCAATAACACTTTTAGAGTACAATTTAACACTTTTTCAAATGGTCATGTGGTAGATGGTAGAGAGATTGCTGAAATCTATGCCCTGGCCCCACCACCATCACATTTCTAGCAGTGCAGTGTCAAAGAAAATTGGCACAGCATATTGTGTTCATGCTTATTTACAGATGAATGTATGTACTGCACAGGTGGCATTCACTCGGCCATAAACAATGGCATATTATTTGAATTAAAAGTAATCACAATTTCCTTAATTGGGTCATTGTGACCTTGACGTGTTACATTTCGATCCATAAAGTAATATGGTTCTTCAGACCCAAAGGGCAGACTTGAAGGGCAACACACAGGCTGAGATTGGTGAAGATCACATCAGTAGAACAGTGGAGGTATACTCTGGAAACGCAACCAATTTTCCTTAAGTGGGTCACTGTAACCTTGAGCTTTAACTCTGAGACCACAAAATTAACAAACTTCTTCAGATCCCAGGGGCAACACAGGGCCAGGTTGGTCAAAATCCATTCAGTGAAAACTAGTTATCATATAGAAACGCATCCCGCTTTAATTGAATTGGCTCACTGTGACCTTGACCTTTTGATCCCAGAATTAATCGCCACAGCACACAGGCCAAGTTTTGTGATGATCCCTTATGTAGAACTTAGGCCATCCATAAAAAAGATTTTGTTTCCTGCAAACCTGGTGTGGTATAAAGACTTCAGTAGAGAGGGAGGACTTTTTCAATAAATTTATTCTAAAAAGGTCATATTTGTTTATTTATATATTTGACTAGATGTCCATTAAATATTGTTGTAATTGCCAAATTTGTCATGTTTTTCATGACACAATTAGCAAAAGGGCTTTCACATTGCATACAGAGTTTTACAAATGTATGCATGTTTTAACTTTTATGCTGGGTAGAAAACAAAAATTATTTTATTCCCGGCCAGGTGAAAAAAAAGACAAATTTGACCTGGGAGGTTTACAGGAAATGAAACTATTTTTTATTTTGACTGTAATATTGAAAAAAATCCCAACCCTAGTCACCATGACTGTAGTTTTAAAACCTTTATATACAGTGACCAAACTTTATGTATAGCAGCATAAAGGTTTGTCGCTTATGAAAGTCATTCAGTATGACTTAGGTTTCATGGTTCACTGAAATCCAGACTGTTTAAACACATGTGGTAATGAAAACCTGGTGTATTCACACTTGTTCAGCTAGAGCTGCTTCACATCAAGAGTAGGTCAACATGGCCTGCTTCTCATGGTTTACGGAACCGTAAAGTAAGTTCTGCCCATGGGTGGGAAGATCACTGAAATTCAGTTCTTCTTAGTGGAAATTCATAGATGTCTTTTTACTAGTCTGTTAGCCAATAGTTTGTTAATGTGCTCCTAGCAAATGTTCCTGATGTACATACTCATTATCTGTTCTTTGTGCATTGATTTATGTGATGTTGTTTTTCAGAACTATCCCATGCGCTGTACCAGCATAATGTTGCCAACCTTGTCATTGCACGTCTAACAAAGGAGCTGGCAGCTGCACGAGGTGAGAATCTAACATTGACATTCATTGTTATATTCATTATTAACTCACATGACTTGTCAGTCAGCTGAGTTATAGCGAGCACCCCCGCCCCATGTTTAATACTTAAATATACCTTAATAAACCAGAGTTATGGCCCTTGCTTAAATGTGTGGCTTCTTAATTCACATAGTTATAATAGCTATTGCCTGAAGGAGAGAGATAGAGAGGGGGGGGGAGGGATGGAGGTAGAGAGAGACATCATACCAACCGGTATTGTTTGTATTTCAGACGCCAACGAAATTAAAAAGGGGATCGCGAAACCGCTCATCACGAAGAAGGAACAGAAGCTCCGAAATGTAACATATAAAAAAGACAATATTATTACTATCAGACCGGAATGTATTAAGCAGATTTTGCGCCTTGAATTTTTCCGCTGGAAGAGCGAATCGGAGCCCATTGATGTTTCTGGTATGTAACATAGTCTTAAACCAATTCACTTTGCTTTCATAACTAACGAAAATATTTCGTCATCCTACTTAGATTAATAATCTGAGATCAGTGTTGTTGAAATCACGCACTTTATTACCCCAATAAGCAACCATCGTTTGAATTCTATCGTTTAAAGGAGCTCCCAAATGAGAAATAGATTTCAATAAAAAACCACCAAAATCAAGTTTTTATCTTAGATTCTAAATTAAAATGTTGTCAGATCATCACAAACTCTTTCACTATTAAAATTTCTGCTAAAGTCGTGAATTTTGACATGCCAATTAATTCACCATAAGATGGCATCGCGTTGATCATCAACCACGTGGATTCAGATTACAGCACACATGTTTTCAATTATGAGAAACTTGTGTCTCATGCAGTGACAAAGCTGGACATCAGCTCAGATTCAAGTTCTAGTATAACAAACTACTGTTGTTTCTCTTGCATATCATTCATATGGTGGCGACTGAATGAGCTGTTGTGAGTGATTAATAATGAAATACTATTCACACTATAATGTCATACCAGATCAATCATTAAAGCGATGATGTCACCCTGTGATTATCATGAGAAATTGAAGAAAATGATGGTAGCCGATTCCCTGGCAAAATTTTCTATTAAGGAAATTGAAAATATTGTAGGCTTGTAACATATGTTTTATTTAACTTATCTTCTTTTTGCGTTCATCTTTCTCATTACAGTAATCTTACTGTTTTCCTTATTTGGTGCATGAAAGCTGCAGTGATCATCAAACTGTCTCTGTCTCCTCTGATCTTCTGTTCAAAAGATATTTTAATAGGCCAGAAGCTTCTAGCCTGTTCATACTGCTGATAGTTCTGGAAGAGATGGTCTACTGTTTCTTCTACCTGCTGACATTCACAAAGTTCAGAATCTGTAATCTTGAGGCGGTGAAGATGTGCATTAAGACGATCGTGACCAGTCCTCAATCTCAAGTTACATGTCTGATCCGCCCTACTGAGGCTGCGTATTGCATCATTATGCTGCCTGATAGTGGTTCTTGTGGTTTTAATGATATATGTCAGTTCTTGAAAGTCAACCTCAAGGTTGAACTGTTTCTTGTTTCAGCCTTCCTTAACCAGTTGGCCTGCTTTGTAATTTCCTGATATGCCACAGTGTGAGGGGATCCACTGTAAGGTCACATTGTTGTCCTTAGCCAGTTGTGTAAGATTTTCATGAATTAAATCTGTGCTTTCGTTTCCACTCCAGCGCCTGGAGCGCTGATCCACGCACTGAGATGGAGTTGGTCAGGAAGATAATATCTTCATTTCTAGTTCTAGTTTTGGCTAGCTAAGATCAGTGCCTGGATTTCTGCAGTGTAATTGGTACAGTGCTTCCCAGTTGAAAAGCATGAGTCTATCCTATCTCCACATGGAAAACGAATGTGAGCACATGCCCCTCCATTCTTACCCGGCTGGATAGCTGATCTATCTGTATAAACATGGATCCACTCTTCCTCAGGGTAGTTTTCTGCAATATGACTCAATGCAAGGAATTTGTTGGTCACTCCGCTTGATCTCCCGTGCTTACAATCCCTAGAATTGATGGCCTGATTGAAATTGTGTTTTCTATTTCAGAGCTTTTCCACTGTTCCATCTCAGAGATAGCAGTTATGTTTCTACATCTGGGGAGATGTCTGGCTCTGCTTCTTTCAATTTTCTTCGAGGTTAATCAAAATTCCTCCTCTTGAGTCTACCTTTAGACATTTGCTGAGTCAGCATATGCATAGGATGGTGAGGCATCAATTTGAATTTCTCACATTGAATCTCGGCCTTGATTTCTCGTCTCTGCTGCAGTGGCTGGATATTGGTAAGTTCTTCCATCACTGTTATTGGAGTGGTCTTCATAGACCCTGTTGTGATCCGAAGAGCCTGACTTTGTAACATTATCCAATATCTGAAGGGTGCTTGTAACAACTGTCATCCATGATGATGAGTCGTATTCCATGATGGGTTTAGCTGATCCAGAGTAAACCTGTTTCAGAATTTTCATGTTAGCTCCCCATTTTGTTCCATTAAGCTTGCACATAGCTGCCAGTCTTTACTTGGCTGTACCTTCAGGTTTTCTGATTTGCGCATTATTGGTATAAAAACTAGTTTTTTGTCAAATGTCAGATCAAGTAAGTTGCTTCATCCTCGAAGTGAATAACTGAGTCCCCAAATTGCAGACTTGTCTTGTGTTCCTTCTTGGTGGATAGTGTAAAGAGAGTTGCATACTTGTCTTGTGTTCCTTCTTGGTGGATAGTGTAAATAGAGTTGCAACTCTTCTCTTTGTTGATCTGGACAAACCATCTGTTAACCCAAGCATTGAGATGATCAATTGCGAGTTGCATGCAGTGAGTGGCTGTTGACACACGTCTCAATACACCACATCACAAGATTGTCAGCATACCGTGCAGTTCTGACCCCCCATTGGAAGGTTCTTCACTAGTTCATTATTATGAATATTTTGAAGAGGGTGGACAGACTACATCACCCTGAGGTACACCCATCTCACTCACCTGTATCTGCTACAAGTAATGGAACACGCCATCAGTAGCCATATAATGAACCATGCTGATCATTACAATATATTATATCCACTGCATCATGGATTCTGCAGCAAAAGATTGTGTGACACCCAACTTGTAGAGCTCATAGTAGATGCCATCACAAAGAACACGAGCGAGCACAGGAAATCAAACAGACGTACTGGTAATAGACTTCTCCAAGGTATTTAACAAGGTCAGTCACAGCCTACTTGGCCATAAACTAGATCAATATGGTGTTCGAGGAAAGGTCAATGCATGGATTACGAACTTCCTATCGGACAGATCCCAAGCAGTTGTCGTGGATGGTGAAGCATCTAACTACATCAGCATAGAATCTGGTGTGCCCCAGGGATCAGTCCTCGGGCTGAGTTCTATTTCTTTTCTATATTAATGACATGCCGGAAGGACTCGGCGTCAACTGTCCAACTATTCGCAGACAAGTGAGACAACAACATCGCATATCTAACAATCTCATCACAAGCGGACATGATTTCACTGCAAAACGACCTCGACAAACTGGCATTATGGGAGAAAAAATGGAAAATGGAATTTCATCTTGAAAGGTGCAATGTCCTAACCATCAGCCGAAAAGCAAACATCCTATGTAATATATGCTACATGGCCACACACTAAAATCACTACAGATCATAAAATACCTGGGTTGCCATATAACATCTGATCTCCATTGGTTTAAACACATAAATGACATCTGCAACAAAGCTAACCATTCCATTGGATACCTAAGACATAACCTAAACATCGGAGCAACGTCAGTAAAGGAAAATGCATACAAAACTCTAGTAACACCAATTGTTGAATATGCCAGTCCAGTCTGGGATTCCTATCATCAAAAGGCAATTAGCCGACTAGAAATGGTACAACAACATGGAGCAAGATATGTCAGTAACAGACATCGAAATAGGTCAAGTGCTGACAACATGCTGGACCACCTGCACTGGAGATCCCTCGAAATAAGGAGTGGCACACGACTAGCCCTACTTTGCTTATTGTTACCTTATCATTGGCGATTTGGTCAAGTTGGGCTAGTCGTGTGTCACCTTATTCTACCTAGACGCCTGAGTCCACCATGCTTGAACGACTACAGGAAAGAATTCTTCCCTCGCACCATCCGGGAGTGGAATGTTCTGCCACCTGAGACAGGGTCAGCCTCGACTATTGAAGTCTTCAAGGCCCAATTGTTGTCACAAAACTAAAATTAATACTCAGTTTTTAGCCATTATTTTATCAGTTTTTAATCCTTGTTAACACTGTGTGCACCCAAATGGCAGAATAAATCAACACTTTGATGGTGGCCATTAACCGGCAGAAGCAGAAGAAACACCATGTCGTAGCAGGACTTTATTGCTTCTAGTCTCATTCAGCTGTACTGATGCCTTTTTTCTAGCTGTACATGCTTCCATAGTTAACACTGTTCCTGAGCTTTTGGAGGAGTCAATGCTTCCATACTTTAACCCTTGAATTTATTCCAGAAAATTTCAATTTTCTCATAGAAAATGTCCATTTGCAGACCATGACAAAACTATTTTCGAAAATTTACCACTGGAATGATTGGCTCGGTTATCAAGCCAGTCATTCCAGTGGTACATTTTCAAAAATAGTCTTCTCTTGGTCTTCAAATGGACATTTCCAAAGACGACTGCAGAAGCTGTTTTTGGCTGATATGAGTGTTAACGGGTTAACAAATGCATTCTATAGATCAAGTGATGGAATACTTTTTCTGTTGGAACGCCTCCTCAATAGACTGTCTGGTAAGTTGTTTGATCCTCAGTAGATCTACACTTTGTGAAGCCATTTTCTTCATCCGCTAAGAGATTGTTGCTTTAAAGATGTTGAAGAAGCCTTTGGTTGAGGATTCTCTCCATGACTGACAGTACAACTGATCAGTCAGACTGATAGGTCTGTAACTTGCAGCTTTGGATTTATTCTTGCCTTTCTTCAGTATTTGATCATGTTGGCCTCTCTTCAAGACTGAGGAACTTCTGTGTATCCACCGTGATTGAAAATCTCCAAAATGTTGTGCTTTCCTATAGTGCCTAGATTCCTCAACATGTCATTGGTTATTAGTCCCCTACTGGTAAAACCGGGGGGGGGGGGGGGGGGGGAACTATAGGTTTGCACTCCGTCTATCGTAGTTGGTTTTCCACACTTTTTTTCGCAGTCCTTCAAGGTATTTAAGGGAAAATCGGTACATCGCTTTAGTATATGGAGTTAGAGCAAGTTCGAGTGTCAGACATTTTCAGCAGTTTTTCATGGTGTTATGCCCCCTTTCGACTTATAAAATACGAAAAATATTAGTTTTCCACACTTTTTCGCAGTATTTCAAGATATTCAACTGAAAATTGGTACGTTGCTTTGTTATGCGAAATTACAGACCAAGTTCGAGTATTAGGAGTTCGCGTCAATTTTCACAGAGTTACGTCCCGTTTCGACTTATGAAATACAAAAAATATCCGTTTTCTGCACTCCTTCAAGGTTTGAGTTTCAGACATTTTCGTCAATTTTCCATGTAGTTATGTCCCCTTTCGACTTATGAAATACCAAAAATATTAGTTGTCCACAATTTTTTTCTCATCCCGTCAAGATATTCAATTGAGAATTGGTCCATTGCTTTGTTATGAGAAATTACAGAGCAAGTTCGAGCTTCAGTCTATTGCATCAATTTTTGGTGGAGTTATGTCCCCTTTCAACATATGAAACACGAACATATCTGCTTTCAAAACTTTTTCGTTCTCCTTCACCATATAGAACTGAAACTTGTTTTATTGCTTGTTATGAGAAATTACAGATCAGGTTTGAGTTTCAGCTGCTTCTGTCAATTTTTAATGGAGTTTTTGACTGTCAATCTTTAAAGATTTATATCACCAGGTAGGGGACATGTATTGCAAAGCAATACTTACAGAATGCTTGTTCCATCTGGTCCAGGAGACTTGTTTTTCAGAACTTTGAGGCTTTTCTCCAACTCGCTGATGGTCAGAAGCTCCTCCATTCCAGATGCATGTATTTGTGTCTCTCCTTTCTACTTTCCAGACTTCATTGCAGCTTTTTACAACTCATTGCTTATTTTCTGAAACATGCAAGTGTTCAGCAGCAGCCTCTCCTGTTTTAATTTCACAATCCTCTTCAAGAGCTCTGTTCAGTACTCTGGTGGTTTCATCGTTGAGCTGCTTCACAAGCCTCCAGAATCTGTTCATATCCTTCTCAAGATTTAACCTTGAAGTTTTTTCTCCATGATTCTCCGGTGGCTCTGATTTTGACTTTCAGATACTTTGCCTTGGATTGCTGGAGTCTCAGATGGTTGGATTCTGTTGGGACAATTTCCCTTGTGTTGGACATTTCTTAGTGTAACTTTTGCAGAGACTGACTCCAGTAAGGCCTGTTGTTTTTCCTGGATCCTCTAAGAATGCATTTACAAGCAGCAGAGTACAGCAGTGTTAAGCTCTTTAAAGAAAATCTCACCTTGTCTTATGCTAACCATTCAGGTGCTAGAATTTGCAACCCATAAACCATCCGTGACAGTTAAGCTTTTTATCATGCCGTATAAGAAAGCTATTCAGGCTTTAATAGCTAAATGTAGATACATTTCTACAGCCTATGATGGCTGTCATGATTTATTTTTCAAGCAATCAGAAAAAACCTGGAGTATCTGCCTCTGTATATGCTCTGTTATAGAGGTGGCACCCATAGTTTGACAACGTGGTATAAAACCAATCATAGTGGTAAGCTGTAGCATATTTTGAAACTGATTTGACTGTGAGCTATTGCTGCCATAGGGAGCAACAACTTCCAGTCAAATTAGTTTCAAAATATTTATGTCTGAATTTCAATGGCATTTGGGTTATTCCGGACCATGGCTATAAATCCTCCTTTATGTCTTCTATCCATGGCAGATCTAAAGCACTGAAACCTTCTTAGACAGAATCTTCTGTTGGCATTTAGATAGGTACGCCCTTCTTCAGAATTTGTTTGCGCTGTGTTTTCTTGTTAGCTACTACTTCAGCATTCCATTGCATGATAGTCAGCGGTTTGCTTACTTGTTTTTTTTAGGTTGGACAACCTTATTCCTTGTTTTCTAAGGTCTACAAACTTTACCACCTGTAGCTTTGGTGGACCCTTTCGAGGGTGAGGGTTCCGGTCTTGCACATGCATGGCAGAAACTCAAACAGCGAGCACCATGATGGATATTCATATTAACTGTCGTGAAAGATGAGTTGTTTAGTGCTATAGTTGGCCACTCGCTCCAAATACCTGGCTTGGTACCCAGATAAAGTGTTACACCCCTGTGCCCAACCCAGGATCTGAGAGCTTAGATCTACTTCAAGGCCTAGCACTTGTAGCAGGGAGATTTAAATTATATAAAAACATTGTTTCATATGTCCTGGAAATGACACAGACTTACTCCAAGCGCAAGATTGCAACAGTTACTCTTTGCCATGTGACGTCTGAGAGGAATTATTGCACAGAAAGAATCATCAAATTACTTCATTAATGCAATGAGAAAAGGCATTCTATTGTCTAATATGGGAAAGCATGTGCTTCGCTGAAAGTCAGCATACTGCAGTTTCTAGGATCAATCCTAGCAAGCATGAGCAGAGCAGTGTGACCACTAATGGTTGACTGTACAATGTCCATTTCACTATCAGTTCCTTTAACCCTTAGCACTCTTGATGTTAAAATTTAATATTTTCAAATTAAAGAAAGAGATGAACTGGTGTTTATTTTTCAACAAATTTTGTGGAAGATGGTGGTGTCGTAGACAGCAGCATCTTCCACCAAAATTGTTGAAAAATATACATTAGTTTCCTTCATATTGATACCGCAAACGACAGAATATTGACATTAGTGTGCTAAGGGTTAATCACATTAAGATTAGGCTAGGATTTCTTTACGGTAGGAAAATCTTACTTTTTGTGCTATTCATGTATATTTATTTATAACATATTTAGTGACTTGTGCTTAGTGTATAGGCATATATATATTAATTAATTGATAAACACATGATACCTGTGGTCTGCCTATTGATAGATTCAATTACAAACTATTTTTAAACTTTCTGTTGTATAGCTATCCAAGCTAAATATCAGCCCGAGACCAATACGGAAATTAAAGGAATATTGAAACTAAAAAAAAAAAAGGGCAAAAGGACACGCTCTTCTCGGAAGAAAGTTTCCTTCGTTGAGACAATGGATACAGGCCTACAAAAGTCTGATCAGAATAGCCATCCTAAGAAGCTTACAGCAGAGGTGCATTTCCCCGCAGAGATTAGTGACACGATGGATAATTTTAGCGACTCAGTGGCTGTTGGTGATACAGAAAATGGTGAGTACAGCTTCTTAACTGTGTACCTGCTGACTTTTTGCAGACTACATTTTCCATGGAGTTTAACTCTGGATATGCTGAATATTTTGAAAACAATTTGAGGGAAAGTTGTTTGTGGCTAAGCCACAAACACCTTTCAGTCAAATTGTCTACAAAATATTTAGCAGATCCAGAGTTATTGCACATTGAAAGTATTGTTTGGTGACTTGCAGCAGTTAGACAATTAATTTCTAATGTTCTTGAATTTTATTTCACCATTGCTCTGGAAATTATGATCAACTGAATTTTCGTATTACTATCTGGATGTAGATGGCATTAGTTTATATAAAGCCTATGACGATGATGTATTGCATTGTGCGACTCTAATTGTAGAAACACTACAGCTGCAATCAGTCCTTCGCCTTTCACCATGGTGTCTTGTCCTCCGCAAAATCTTTAGCCTCCTCAGGTCCATTCTCAATCTGAATGTATTGAGTCCTGTTTTCTTGAGGTCACCTTGCAGCACGCTTAACCTATTAATGCAATGAGATCCTCTCCTAGCTTTATATTTACTGGCACCCAGTAGGGTGAATTCAAATGATCGATGTGTGTGTGTGACTTCTGGACAACTCCTTAGCACATGAACAGACATACAAATGTACAGGCTATATCATTTAACCCTTTAATACATGCTCTACATTTTGATTGGTCCACGGCGGCCATGTTTTTTACGTATTACCTTCTTCTTTTCGATCGCTGGTATCACACTTGGAGAGCCGTTCTCAAGATGACGTATTACCTTGCCTTGAACAAAATTTCAGCCCAATCCGTTCAGCAAGTTACTGCGCTGGCACTGTACCAATACAGCCCAATACTGGCCCAGTAACCTGTATTACCAAGGATGGCTTCCTCCATTGTTAATTTTGTGGTCACAAGTGCACATAGCGCTTAATAAACTATTCTATGTTGGCACCAAAAATTACACATGTTCCTTCAAGAAGATTTGATTGCACTTTATTATTTCATTTTCATTTATAGGTGCGAGTTCAAGTACCAGTAGCCAGCCTGAAATTATAGATGGCCTGTGTCTGGACACATAATGATGATTCATATGTATACAAATCACCTGTATCTTTATATTCAAACCTGTATGTTAATATTCAAACTTGTATCTTCATATTCAAACTTGTATCTTCATATTCAAACTTGTATCTTCATATTCAAACTTGTATCTTCATATTCAAACCTGTATGTTAATATTCAAACTTGTATCTTCATATTCAAACTTGTATGTTAATATTCAAACTTGTATCTTCATATTCAAACCTGTATGTTAATATTCAAACTTGTATCTTCATATTCAAACTTGTATCTTCATATTCAACCTTGTATCTTTATATTCAAACTTGTATCTTTATATTCAAACTTGTATCTTCATATTCGAACCTGTCTGTGATTTTGTCAGTTATATCTCTTGCCGTATTATAATAAAAGTATGAGTTTAAAGTGATTATTTTTGTTTTTATCTGTTATTTGATAAGATCCTACTCTTTATAATACAATGTTCATCATTGACATCAAAGTGAACTTAAAAACTTAACCTCCCAACCTTTGATTGGTATGCCATTTTGTATGCTAACTGCTGTCCATTTGAACAAGAGGCCAATCGTCATGTGCTGCTCACTGTATTTGAACAAAGAGAGGAATATTAAAGCTTTGCAAGATTGAAAGTCAAGGCCATGTTCTCACTGGAGACTTAATCCGGAATAACGCCATACTGAAGTATGGCGTTATTCCTGATTAGCTCTCTAGTGAGAACACGGCCCTAGACTCCGGGATTCTTACAACTAAATTTGGTTACAAATTGGACAAGCGGTTCAAGCATGTCAAGAGCAGTCGGTTAAATGACCTCTTGGACATCTCTGAAAATGCCAAATAACAGTCGAACAAATCGAGCAGATGGTGGTCTATAGGTCCACAAGCCTATAATCATAGCCAGGTTTGAGTAGACATACAGTCCTATCAATTTGAATAGAATTGCAATCATTTTTAGGGAACAGAAAAATCTAATGCATGATTTTGTGAAAGAGTTGACAACCGGGAACTACTCCAGCCTATATTAGGCCATTGATAGTCTGTATTTCCTGACCCTTCTAGGTAGATACTAGACTGCGGTCCTAGATTAAGTGTAGCAGAGTAACCATAGCAACTGTTTCATATTACTGACCATGCCCTCTGTTGTGATGCTTTGTCAAACGTGATCTGATATGTTTGTTTTGGATCCATTTCACATCAAGAGTATACTTACCACCCTGATACTCTGATATTTCTCAAATATCGACCTAGCTTCAGTAACTCAGAATTTTAAGAAAACCACCCTTACTGGGCAGGTTAGACAACTAGCAATCAGTCGGATACGGCGCCCAAACTCGCACATGCGCGGGGCTGTCAACCTTTTTTAGCTATTGATTTGCTCTTGCTTTTCGCTTGCTATGTGAAGTGTTGAAGTTGATTTGTTTGACCTAATTTTGAGCTTGAAGGATGTCTGACTTCACTAAGTCACTAGGGGATGCGCCTGGACCCAGCCATCACGTGTATTTAGTAAAATTTCTTGGGAATAAATTGGCGTTTTCGTATTGTACGGTGTTTCCGTGATCATGGTAACTCGTGCTATGCGTTTGTATGGTATTACATTTTGGGGGATGCCGAAATATTAGCTAACATGTGCTTTGTATTTTCAGGTACTTTTAACAGTCCTTACCTGTGGTGTGCCTATCTATCAGCTGGTCATCTCTATTACTTTGTTTTTTGTTAACAAAATATTATGCCCAGAGTTTGCAAAGGAATTAAAAAAGAAGTAATTTTTGCATTCTTTGCCCCTCTTTTGTCCCGGATATGGATTCAAAGACATAGTTTGGCAGTTGATCCCCAGTGGATTTCACTTGCTTGCTTCATCAGTGGTAAACCTATGCGTTATGGTCCAGGTATATGAGTTATGCAGAAGACATTCAATTTATTTGAAAAAATTAATTATTTTTTACTGATAAATTTATGAAAGATGAAAAAGACGATAACGGATCTTGTTCCGGAGTTGCTTCGCAGCTTGCTTCCTGGTTCGAGTTTGTTACCATCTTCTTCGTTTGCTTCCGGGCAGAGTGTTCCCGTCTCTGGGTCTGGTTCTGATAGGCCACCAGTTTTCATGTTTCACCAAGAGATGGCTCCCATAGATCCGGCACTGAGGCTCGCCAAAGCCATGGCCTCGGGCGGGTGCTCTAGCGACGCCAATGGCGACAAGTATCAGCACCTCTCGCGATGCCTTTCCTGCCCAGGCTGGGTTTGATCCCTTTTCGAATCTGGCATCTAAGCATTCTGGGCAGGAAGAAAAGGACACTCCGCTATGGCCTGACGATGGCCACAGAATCAAATATCCATCTGCCCCCCCTCCCCCGTACCGTATCCCTGGGCTTGCCAAGAGGTACGCTACAGAAGGTCTGGACTATGATGTCCTGTATTTAGTCCCCCCCCCCCCCCATGACACTGTGGATGCGGCTCCTGGTGTAGCCACGGTGAAAGCCATGCCGGCCCTTGCGGGTCTGTATGGCTTCCATGGCTAGTCAGGAGTATCGCCGGCTCCGGCCACTAATCCACCTGTGAGTGCTGTAGAGGACGACGAGGGCCCTAGGCTAGTCGAACATTCACTGGCTTGACGCCTGCCAGTGGTTGGTAGGCGTTACGCCGGAACTCCGGGTGGAACCACCGGCTATCCAGCGGGACCAGCGCCCATGGTTGATGGGTAAACCAGTGACGAGCACCATGCCATCCCTACCATACACTGAACATATATCATTGATATGCTCACTGCGGCAGAGACGTCCATCAAGCCAGGTGGATGGCTCGTGAGGTGGCACGGTGATGTCTTATTTCCTGTGATCTTTATCAGATTGTGTGGTTTTGGGCAAAGACACACGGCGTGGGTCCCGTTCTGAGATGGGACCCTTGTGCACTAGCGCTATGCGCAGTAAAAATTCTGCGTTACATGATACGGAGGAGAGTGCGAGGGGAGCCATTTCTGCCCTCTCGCACATCTCCCAGCTGCTACAGGGTAATAGCAGCATCCGCATCACGCAAACAAACCATCTCTTACAGTCCTGAGAGCCATCCCAGGATGGCATCAACCTGGCTCTAGACTGTATGATGATATTGGTGACCAGAAGTTTACGGACACCGTTTGCCCTGGACAATTTGTGCCCATCACAGGAATTGTACAATTGGCTTCTGCGGACATCGATGACAGATCCTGGTCTCTTTGGAGGCGAAGGATGCCGGCACCTCCAAGAGACAGTAAACGTAGTCAACAACCAGAGGGCGCTGCGTGAACAGTTCGAGCTGCTCCATAGGGAGTGCTTTCGCTCAGCACCCCCTGCCCTCCACCCTCAGCAGGCTAGAGGCAATGGTCAGATGAGCGGCCAACCACCAACGCAGCGTAGGCCATAGCGTCTGTCACTGGTGCCGATCTGGGCTCAAAATCCAAGAGTTCCAGATCAACGGTTGTGTATAGAGGAAGAAATTCTATCCCTCATACAAAAACGAAGGGCGCACAATTTCCCGGTTTATTATTCAACCGTGTTTCTAGTGACGAAAAGCACTGGAGGGTGGAGACCAATTCTCAACCTCAAACCTCTCAACAGGTTTATCTTCACACCAAGTTTCAAGAGGGAAACTGTAAGAACAGTGTTAGCAGAATTGAGGAAAGGAATGTGGACGGCATCAATAGATGCTTATTTTCATATTCCGATTGCGAAGAGCTTTTGTTGGTTCCTGAGATTCGCCTTTCAGGGCTGCCAATGGGAATTCAGGGTTCTCCCATTTGGGATCTCGACGGCTCCTCGGATCTTCACTTGAGTGGTCCTAGCTATCACAACATACCTCCGCAGGAGACACATAGCAGTGCACACATATACGTAGATGACTGGCTGTTAAAAGCACACAATCAGGACAGTTTATCAGCAAATCTGGAAATAGTTTTTAAAACTGACAGATCTAGGCTGGATAATCAGCTTTCAGAAATCAGAGCTGACGCCATCCCAGAAGTTTGTTTACCTGGGCATGTTCTTCGATCTAGAGATGGGTTATGTTTACCCATCTCATGATCAGGAGTGAGTAGAAATATGCATCTCAGTAATACAGTCAGTGTGCAACAGTCATTATGTCCTGTCACAGGTCTACTTGAGAATGCTGGGGTTGATGGTTTCTTTGGAACCTGTCATTCCACATGCAGCCCTATCCAGTTATTTCTCATAACACAGTAGACCCAGAGTACAGGAAAATGGACATGTGTCAGTGTTGGAACCTCTTATTGACCACCTCCAATGGTGGATGAAGAGAGAAAATTTAGCGGGGGTGATGTCTCCTCCCAAGCCTCAATTAACGATGTACACGGATGCATGTATGGTGGGGTGGGGATTTTGCCTGTAAGAGGACACGATATCAGGGCTTTGGAATCTGGATCACTCACAAGAACACATCAATCTGCTAGAGATGCGAGCAGTAGTCTTAGCCATAGAACACTTGTTGGAGAAGGTTCAGGGCACGATTGGTCTGGTTCATTCAGACAACTCAACAGTAGTGTCTTGCATAAACCACCAGGGTGGAACGAAGTCGCACAGTCTCTGTATGATGACATGGAAACTGCTTTGCTGGTGCCTAGATCATGGGATTTCCCTGAAAGCAGTTCATATTCCGGGAAGGCTAAATCTATTAGCACACTCATTGAACCGAAAAATGAGCATATTTCCCACGGAATGGCAACTAAATCAATCTGTGGTGGACCATCTGTTCAAACACTGGCGAAAGCCCAAAATAGATTTATTCGCAACGAAGAAAAATGCGAAGATAACAACGTACATCTCTCCGTTTCCAGATCCGAGCGCTATCGCAATGGATGCGTTAGCTATCAGCTGGAAGGGAATGTATGCATACGCATTCCCACCAGTAATCCTGATTCAAAAAATTAGTTTCAAAATATTCAACTTATTACCTGTATAGTTTTCTGGAAATTGATAGTCAGAGAGTTCAGAGATCAATCGAACCCAACACGACAAGGTGTGGGTGGAGCTTAGATAGAGATAAGTGGGGCATGGCTAAAACTGGAAAGGTCCATTACAATATACTATTAACCAATGACTGGTCAAGATTGGTTAAGAAAATTGATATTTTTGCTCAATGAATATTCATTTGCTGGCCGAGTCGAGAGAAGGCGATTATTCAGAATAGGCAGTCATTCCCGTAGTAAAATTGAGAGAAATAATATTCATCAAGACCATTCCCGATGCTATTTTTAGCCAAAACTTTAACCCTTTAATGATTAAATTTGTTCAAATAATTAAAACATTTACTTATTGAATGTCAATTTGCAGGCCAAGTGAAGACTATTTTTGAAAATTTACCCCTAGACTGACTGGCTCGGTTATCGAACCAGTCATTCCAGTGGTAAATTTTCAAAAATACTCTTCTCTTGGCCTTCAAATGGACATTGCCCAAGACCAATCCAGAGGCCGGTTTTGGCTGACTTCGTCGTGAAAGGGTTAATACTCAAGATGGCCTATAACTGGTTCCATAAACGAGCCACTTATTCAGACGATATATTTTCAAAAATAATCTCTTCATCTGCAAATGGACATTTTCTATGAGATTTAGTGACAAAAATAAATCATATTAATTTAACAATAGAATTTTAATATATAATTTATTGTAAACATATAAATTTATTTATTTATTAAAATAGATCATATAAATTTAACAAATAATACAAAAAAATAAATCATAATTTATTAATAAATATAATATAAAATTTGTTTAACATTATTATTTAACCATGTAGACGATTACCATTGTAGATATTAATACTAATACAATGTTTCCACTAAATCTGAAACCTTTATATATATTTTAAAAATTTGAAAAACTCAATTTAAATATTATGATTTATCTAAAGACAATCATTGTCATGGAACAAGTAGTATATCAATAGGAATGAAAATAAATTATCGTTTTAATCAGCTAAATCAAATTTTAAATATAGTACTTTTTTTGTTCTCAACCCTTTGACCCCGATATAAAACCCTTTACATTTTAATAAATATTCTGTGAAACTAATTTGACTGGGAGCTATTGCTGCCTATGGCTATCGCTGCCAACAGCTTCCTGTCAAATTAGTTTCAAAATATTTAACAGCTTACATGTATAGTGAGCGTGAAATTGAGCATCTTGAAATACAGAGTTCAAATGGTTAACTTCTTTTCAGATATACATACAATTAGATTTTGAAAATTAAATTTGATGCGATTATTACTCATGTGCCAAAGCTGATTTGAGAATTGGTTCATGCCATCTGTCTGTCTGCTTGCCTGCCTCTACCTGTCTATCTGTCTCAGCCTCAGCCTGCCTGCCTCTACCTGCCCACCTGCCTGTCTAAGCCTGCCTGTTTATTCGCAACATATCTCCTTAAGACAGGAAGCTAGGATCAACGAATTTGGCACATCTATTCATGTTGTTGCTAGCTAGGAGTACATTGAGCTTCAGATCAAAGGGTCAAATTTCTATAGCATGCGGTCAATAAATGGATAGCAGAAAACACATTTTCAACCATACTTTTGGAATGGGAGAGAATCGCCACATCTGGCACATCCATTTATATTCCTGCTGCTTAGAAGAAAATTGTGTTCAGGACAAAGCATCAAATATCTATGTGATATGGTCACTAACTGAATACCTGAATACTACCTCCTGAATGCCAGACGGTAGAAACATCAGATTTGGTACACTTTTTCATATTGCGATTGGTTAGGATTGCTTTGATTTCGTGGCCAAAAGGTCAAATATCTAAATACCTGAAACAGTCCTTTACCCGACTTCCGTCTCGTTTCTATTCCTATCATATTTATTACACATTTGAAAGTATAATTAAAAACTTACTAAAAGTTATTACAATAAGACAAAACATGATGTAAATCTATCAAACTTGATATCAATTCATTATTATTTATCACAGTATTTATTACTATTACTTATTACTATTTAAAAAAAATCCATTTACAGTTTGAATATTTAGAAACTATAATATAAAAATAAGCAATAATAGGGGCCTTTCTGGTGCTAATATTTCACAGTCTCAACAGTATGACATTTATAATTACAACTGAAAATTGTCGCGCTTTATAATAATCAATGTTAACCCTTACCCCTCTTATGTCAATATTCTATTTTTTTACTGTGTCAATATCAAAGAAACTGGTGGACATTTTTCAACAATTTTGTTGGAAGATGTTGCTGTCTACGACAGCACCATCTCCCACCAAATTTGTTGAAAAATGAACACCAGTTCATTTTTTAATTTAATTTGAAATTTTAAAGCCTTGACACCAGAGTAGTAATGGTTAAAACTGGCTCAAACCTCACAAGAGACCTAACGCTCACCTGGACCATTAGCATTTGAACAGACATAATACTTCAAATTCAGCAGTAACAAGACATAAAATACAAAATTGGAATTCAGTACAAACGATATTTAGTGGGAAATTAATGATGGACACTATCACACAATCAGAATAAAAAAATTCAATATGGCCACAAAACTCAAAATTTTGATTGGTCAGTAACAACCATGTTTTATCAAGGATCAGGTTATCTTGAACAAACTTTAATCACCCTTTGTTATCGATGAAATTAAATTTAATGAGTCAGCCTGATCCATACAGGAGTTCCTGATATTTGCGGAAAATTCAAGATGGCCGTGGAAAAAATAGACCAATCAAATTTCTATATATAAATTCTGAAGCATACCTCTCTATGATCCTCCCAACGTAGTTTTCTTGAAATCGTTCAAGCGGTTAATGAGAAGTAGCATTTTAACTGATTTCCCTAAATTTTCAGAAAATCCCAGATGGTCGGCGTAAAAATTTACCAATAAAAATTCTGTATATAAGTTCTGAAACCTACCAGCATAGTATCCTTCCAGCCACCTCTCATTGATATTGCCCAAGCAGTTAATGAGGAGTAGCATTTTAAATGATTTCTCGCCACTTTTTGGAAAATTCAAGATGGCCGCAGAAAAAAGACCAATCAAAATTCTGTATACAAGTTCTAAAGCATACCATCTAGTGTCCTCACAACCGAGTTTGCTTGAAATCAGCCAAGTGGTTAATGAGTAGGATTTTAACTGATTTCCAGCCAAGATGACCGTCGGAAATATTGACCAATCAGAATTCTCATTGGATGTGTTGAAACATACCTGCATGGAATTAGTCCACCCAATTTCATTGAAGTCGAGCCATTTACATTGCAGTAGTGTTTTAAATGAGTTCCTTAAAATTTTCAGGAAATCCAAGATGGCCAGCAGAAATATTAACAAATTGAAATTCTGAATAGAAGTTCTGGAGCCTACCACCATAGGATCCTTCCAGTCAAAGTTGGTAGAAATCGGTAAAAGCATAAATGAAGATGAGATTTGATGGACGGATCTAACGATAGATGGCCTCCATAGCATAAGCTCACTTGGCCCTTCGGACCAGGTGAGCTAAAAATGGAGAAATAATGCTTGAACACCTGAGCACTTGATTAAATTACATCGCATATTAAGTTCGTGGTAGATGTAGATCTTCCCTGGTAGGTTTCTCGATGTTATTGACTAGTGCGTGCCGAGAGTTCATAATACACATAAGAGAATTGAATAAAACACTATAGTGTGACCAATATAAATACAATGTTGGCCCAACGTAGATGACTTACTATCAGCCAACCAACGTAACTACAATGTTGGCCCAATGTAAGTAACTTACTATCAACCAACCAACGTAACTACAATGTTGGCCCAATGTAAGTAACTTACTATCAACCAACCAGTGAAAAACAACATAGCACCAATGAACAAATGCTAGTGTAACCAACACAAATCCAATGTTGGCCCAATGTAACTAAATTACTTTCAACCAACCAATGTAATAACAATGCTGACCCAACATAACTAACTCACTATCAACCAACCAACATAAATACAACTGGCCCAATGTAAATAACCTACGATTGGCCAACCAACATAAAAACTACATTGGGCCAATGAACCCATGTTTGCTTGGTAGCTTATTACAAATTCAGAAAGCAATAGAAATCTGGCAAAATATGATTTGAGATGAAAATGAATTCCTCTTTCGTGTTTTATTTTGCAGATCTTATATAATAATTGGCCATATGAATTCAATTTTATACAATAGTAATATACAAAAGGGATTTTTCACAAATAAAGTTATTAGGTTAGGTAAAGTAATGGTCAAAGTTCGAACACCGATGTAACGCACCCCTCTATCGCTAAATCAAGTCATCCACTTTTACCTGACAGTGAATGAATTATACTAGTTATTAGTTCACAAAACCTTCAAAGTAGTAATGATACAGCTTACATGTAAACATGAATCCCGGACATAATCCTACCGGACAAAATTCCACCTGAACAAAATCCCAACGGACAAAATCTCACCCGTACATAATAGCAATTTTTTTAAATCGCTACCATTGAATCAGACGGTTGTAGTAGTAGTAGTAGTAGTAGTAGTAGTAGTAGTAGTAGTAGTAGTAGTAGTAGTTTATCTCGTCAGATTTTGTCTGGGTGGAATTATGTCCGGTGGGATTATGTCCAGGTGGGATTTTGTCCGGTGGGATTATGTCCAGTGGGATTTTGTCCGAGCACCTCTAACCATAGCATAAAACCCATATTGAAAGTTGCATTGACATCCAAAGAACAATTCTTAAAGAATTAGATCTTTGATGCTGCCGCAACTGGCACCAAAATGAGTGATCCATATATGTGTCACTCTCTGCCACACAGTTGAGACAATAATTGGATATTTAATCCAATTTACCCGTTACTGGACCAGAAATATGTTATAAGAATGTAATATTTACATTTATGAGAACAATTTCTAGACTTTTGGTATCTCAAGATGGATGTTGTTTAAGACAATGGCCTTTCCATTTTTAGCTATGCCCCACCCATCTATAGCTAAGCTCCACCCACACCTCTCGTGTTGAGATCGATCGAGCGCTGAACTCGCTGACTATCAATTTCCAGAGAACTATACAGGTACCCCTAATTTGACTGAGCACTGTTGCTGCCTATAGTAGCAACAGCGCCCAGTCAAATTAGTTTCAAACTATTCAACAGCATGTTTATTAAATAGTAGAGACATACAATTCATACAAAGTGTCGGACTATTAAGACTTAAAGAAGGGTCAAATTAAATCATTTCTGATGTAATGATTATGACATCATCCTACACCTCATTTAGCTGATTATGATGTCATATGATGTCAGATGATAGATGGATACTCTAGAAAGGTGAATTGATCCAAAGACCTCTTAATTATTTAAGGTTCAAGCCAGCACAAAACACCTTCAGTGGTCTTTTAAAATGCCCATTTGCAAATCTGGAGATGATTTTGTGAAAATTTACGAGTTAACCGAGACAGTTCTTTAGAGATGCCTAAAGCAACAAACCACCCATGTTTGGTCAAGATCCTTTCAGTAGAACTTGAGAGCTATTTAGCTCGATTTTGTTACCTTTTAAATGACGTCGTTGACCTTTGATGATTGGGGCTCAAAATCGCAATATCTCTTCGGAACACAAGCCCAGCTTATCATTATTAAATATTTTTCGTTACGGCCAATATCCAATTTCGCTCTAAGCCATTGATCCAATATTAAATGTACCATTCTGCCTTGGTTCAATATCCAGGTCCTACATTTGGCCCCATATATCCGATTGAACATTGTGGTTAAATTTTTTCGTAATTTACTTTTGCTTATCGCGAGTTACTTATTGGTGGCAGGACTTGTGCGTTGACAAGCCTGAGTGGCCCCTGTTCATTGAGAATATGATCGATAACGGGTCCATGTGATGATCGGGATACAGGTTGCTGTATGATGCGATCTATTGCAGGCCTGCTGTGTGATATTCTGGATACAGGTGTGGGAAGCGGAGCAGCGGGTGGTGAGCGAATGCGATGTAAAGGACGCATTAGCTCAGGACGTAAATTGGCAGGTGCTCTGGTACCCTTGACCTTGTGTGTAATTGCACGTATCAAATCACGTGTGTGCTTCAAACTGTAGGCTACAATAGAGGTAGACAATCTGTTAGTAAAACTATCATGAGTCCATTATTTGCCAACTAAAGTACATATCAAATGACGTTATCTAACCTATGTTAACGTTATAGGATTCAATGGTGTACCTTTTACAAACAACGACTGATATTCAACAAACTTTCACAATTAAATGTACTTCGTAAGTAATGCATGTCCCGGCCCATTTCTAGCTATGGTAATCTCCTCCCATCTTTTATGTGTACGTGGTTGCAATCGATTTGAAACTTTGAAACCAGATTTTGATTTTTGTGACAGAGCTACGTCATTTTGATTGTGACGTTGCTTAATATACACAATTGATTATGACGTCAGATAGTAACAGATTGGATCCCTCCATTATTACATGAAACCCACATTAATAATTGCGATTTCTGTTTCAAATCCTCTACCCAGTTATATAATTAGTCTAAGTACAGATTTTAGGAGACAACAATCTATAATAACGCTGTGAAAATTACTAATATATTTTTAGGGTTATATTTATAAATACTATATTATAAAATAACAGCAGCAATCATAGACTAATTATAAGCCTTCACAATGCTGGTGCATTTCACAATTCTTCCTCAACTCACACCTGTCACACATATCCCCCCCCCCCCCCCCTGACATAGATGAGTATGTCACGTTGTTGTACGAATTGTATATCTACTATTTAATAAAGATTCTCTTGAATATTTTGAAACTAATTTGACTGGACACTGTTGCCACCTAAAATTTTTAACAGCTTATCTGTATAGTTTTCTGGAAATTGATAGTCAGGAAGTTCAGAGATCGATCGATCGCAACACGAGCAAGGTGTGAGTGGAGATTAGCTATAGGTGGGTGGGGCTTAGGAAAAACTGGAAAGGTGAATTGTCGAACATCATTCCAAATCGTGCGGATAATGATAAGCCCCACAAATGTTACTTACCTTTTAACCTTGCACTGACTTCATTCGGAAAATACCCAGACTCGGCCCACTCATCAAGGTCACTGATAAAGTCAAATGGCGTGAGACCTGTTGAAATTTTTAAACAATTCTTATAGATCAACAATTATTGTCTACAATAAAGTCAAACTCATTGCAATGGTGTCTAAGTGAACGGGACTAAATCGTCAAGGTGAATTCGTGTCCACCATTTCAATGACCAATCCCTGAAAAAGTATTATTCTTTATGATGCATAGCATATTCTGTTGAATATTTTGAAATTAATATGCCTGTAAGCCATTGCTGCATAAGGCTAATTACAAATATTGAACAGCCATGTTTGTTTGCCCTGAGATTGAGATACCGGAAATTTATCAGTGAAAGGGTTAAAGCTTGATTTTACAAACTCCTAACATTCATTTTAACCCTTTATCCCTCATATCAGCCAAAACAGCTTCTGCAGTGGTCTTGAGAAATGTCCATTTGCAGACCATGAAGACTATTTTTGAAAATTTACCACTGTAATGACTTGGCGTGATAACAGAGCCAGTCATTCCAGTGGTAAATTTTCAAGAATAGTCTTCTCTTGGTCTAAAAGGTGACATTTTCTATGACAAAATTGAAATTTTCTTTAAAAGATTTGAGAGTTAAAGGGTTAACAGATATTGACCGTTGCATGCTCATAGCCGTTTTGGAAGAATTTCCCTTGGCTGTTTCTGGCATTGAACAACTGATCATCAAATAGCGGACAGATGCATCTAATCAAAGGCAAATTGACTGTTGTTACAATGGAGTGCTGAACATTGTGTAGATATGTCAGGAATAAGTGTAATTGGTATGTTCTCCAAATTTATAATTATGTGACAGTGTATAAAGTCGAAAGACTATTGTCACAAGCAGTGACTCACCTACACAGGTTCTGTCACACACATTTGCACACGAGACAGACGCGAAGTTACTCCAGAACTGATGATTAAACCTTTAACCATAGAATTTATTCAAGAGAATTAACATTTTTTTATTAGAAATGTCCATTTGCAGACCAAGAGAAGACTATTTTTGAAAATTTACAACTGGAATGACGGGCTCGGTTATCGAGCCAGTCATTCCAGTGGCAAATTTTCTAAAATAGTCTTTTGGTCTGCAAATGGACATTTCTCAAGACCACTGCAGAAGCCGTTTTTGGCTGATATGAGTGTTAAAGGGTTAAAAGCTTATTGGCTTGTCAATCATCCTTGTGGTGACACCTCGGGAAGGCTTTGATGATGAGAACATGATACAGCCATCTTTCTCTGCTGACTTCTACTGAGAAAGATCTGAAATCACATGTGCTGAGCGAGTCTTCACTCCTGATAGTATTGGCACATAATATTCTCCTGATCTCTCTGATGAAGCACTTTGTGTGGAAGGCATCAGGCTTTCTTGCTGTTAGCTGCTTTAGCCATCTTCCAGCACTCTTGCTCCATAAGGTAAGACACTCACAGCATTCGGCGAGTATATTCACAGATGTGTCTTTAGAAAAATTTCTTTGATCTCCAGATCTGATTACGCCTAGAGAAAAATCTTGTTGCGCTTTCGCCCGAGTCTTGCTTCTAACTTGCATTTCATTGATTCTGTTTACTGCCCTTTATTTCCTACAAATTAAACGAAATCTAGGATTTCTTTTTTCACGAGAGAGTTGATACTTACCTCCCTAATACTTTTGATATTGCTAAATATCGGCTTTCACTCAATAAAACACTCAGATTAAAAACAGTTAGGTGCCCCTACTGGGCAGGGAGTCAGAGGTAGTCCGGCGGATGCTCGCCCCACCACCGCGCATGCGCCGACTACTACTTCCTCTGGCTCATTTATTGGCTAACACATGCAACTACCAAGAGCCTGAAGACCGAGCCTCTGTGGGGCGGAGAGGCCGGGTCAGTATCTAGGGAGGTAAGTATCAACTCTCTCGTGAAAAAAGAAATCCTAGATTTCGTTTATTTCACATCAAGAGTATACTTACCTCCCTAATACTTTTGATATTGCCAGAATTCGAAAGTGAATCTGGCGGGAGGGAGGCGAGGTCAAAAGACCAGCTCTTCCCTATACGCTTTCAAGCGTTTAAGGCACTTATGACGTCTGAAACTGTGTGAAACACAGTCAGGATTTGATAAACCATCGGATAACACAACCGATGACTGAGAGATGACCGATTTGTCATATGCGCTCCCCCCCCCTCCCTTGGGAGGAAGATAAAATGACCTCAATGTCCTACACGCTCTCTTCGTACTAGTGCTAAGTACTATAGGACAGAGACGAAAAGGCTCCATTTTCGTATACTCTCACTAAAGAACCACAACCCACATAAACCATCACCATATTAATAACACTGGGTAACGTGACAATACAAAACAATGAACAACACATGAACAAGACTGACCTTGTTGTACTAGGAAGCTGTCATCATGAATCCAGTAGAGAAGGATGATACAGTCCCGACAAGTGGTTGTCACCGTCGCTGAATGGCGAAGTATATAAGCAATGCAGAGGCACTCTTCACAAACATAAAGCGGTTATTGTTTCAAAATCGACAAGGCGAGAGGGTTAGAGGTGTCACGGAGGTAATGGTCTGTAAAACTTGACTCACAGTGCCACTGAGCCACTGACATAATATCATCCACAGGAACCCCACTAAACAGGGCAGTGGATGCCACGACACCGCGGACACTGTGAGCCTTGGCCACGTCAACCTGTCGCCCGGTGGCGGATTTGTGACAAAATTGAATACATTCCACAATCCACCTAGAAATGGTGTCCTTAGACGCCCTACCATGGGGTTCAATATATGACAACCATAACGCTGACTGGTCGGTACGCCACTCCGAAGTACGCTGTTTGTACCGAAGCAGCGCCCGTACGGGGCACCATACTTTAGAATTAGGATCATATCTAGTTAAAGATGGCAAAAAAATAGGTTGACCTGGATATTTCAATGACTGATTTTTAGACAAGAAATTAATCCTAGGTAGAAGCTTAAGGCCTTCCCCTGTAACCACAAAACGGTCAACCTCGGCTGATAAGGCGTGAATTTCACTCCTACGCCTCGCCGAGGCCGCAGCAATTAAAAATACAGTTTTAAGAGTTAACATTTTCATAGAAATGGAACTAAGTGGTTCAAAAGGCTTATCACCTAGTACCTGGAGCACCAGTGATAAACTCCAAGACGGAATCAGTGGAGGATTCCTTGGTCTTAGATTGCCCATGCCTTTAATTAATACATTTAATGTACTTACTTCATCACTCCCCCTATTAGCCAAGCAAGGAATAACAGTCATTAAAGCTGACTTATAACCAGCAATAGAGTTAGGCTTGAGGCTATAGGCATCATATAGGTGACAGAGGAAATCAGCCACTACCTGAATAGATGATTCCATTGGATCAATACATCTTTTTGAGCACCACTCTGCAAATCTGTTGATTTTATAATTATATGCTCTGGAGGTTGACCCCCTCCTGGCTTTGGCCATAAACATGGCCGCTTGCTCAGAAAAGCCCTCCTTAATTCTAGATTCCTTGACAACATCCACGCAGTCAATCGGAACATTGACGGATTGTCGTGAAGGGCCTTGCCCTGGAAGATAAGGTTGTCCATCAGAGGCAGCGGAACCGGATTGCAGACCAGAAGGTCCAGCAGATCCGTATACCACGATCGGCTTGGCCAATCCGGGGCGATCAGAAGCACTTGGCACTCCTGCTGCCTGATTTTCTGAAGCACCTTTGGAATCAGGATTGCTGGGGGGAATGCGTATGCATACATTCCCTCCCAGCTGATAGCTAACGCATCTGTTGCGAAAGCGCTTGGGTCTGGAATCGGAGAGACGTACGTCGTCATCTTCGCATTCTTCTTCATTGCGAACAAATCTATGTTGGGTTTCCCCCAATGGTCGAACAGACGATCCGCCACACATTGATTTAGTTGCCATTCCGTGGGTAAAACACTCATCCTTCGGCTCAATGAGTCTGCTAGCAGATTTAACCTCCCCGGAATATGAACTGCTTTCAAGGTGATCCCATGATCCAGGCACCAACAAAGCAGTTTCCATGTCATCATACAGAGACTGGGCGACTTCGTTCCGCCCTGGCGGTTTATGTAAGTCACTACTGTCGAGTTGTCTGAACGAATGAGAACAATCTTGCCCTGAACATTCTTTAAGAAATGTTCCAGGCCCAGGACTACTGCTCTTAGCTCTAGTAGATTGATATGTTCCTTGGACTGATCCAGATCCCAAAGCCCTGATACTGTGGACTCTTCCAGACAAGCTCCCCACCCCTCCATCGATGCATCTGTATACACAGTCACCTGAGGGTGGGGAGGGGTTAGCAAAACCCCCGGCAAGAGATTCTCTGTATTCAACCACCATTGCAGGTGGTGAATCAGAGGCGCCAACACCGACACGTTCGAGTCCAGCGAACCTGAACTCTGGGTCCACTGTGTCATGAGAAACAACTGGATCGGGCGCCTGCGCAAGGCGGCCTGCGGAATGACTGGTTCCAAAGAAACCATCAAGCCCAGCATTCTCAAGTAAACCCGTGCCAGGACATGACGACTGTCGCACACCGACTGAATTACCGAGATGAGTACTTGAACCCTCTCCTGAGTGGGGTACACATACCCCGTCTCCAGATCGAAGAACATGCCCAGGTAAACAAACTTCTGGGATGGAGTTAGCTCTGATTTCGGGAAATTGATCACCCAGCCCAAGTCCGAGAGAGTTTTCAAAACAATCTCCAGATTGGCTGACAACGATTCCCGGGTGTGTGCTTTCAACAGCCAGTCGTCTATGTACGTGTGGACTGCTATGCTTCTCCTGCGGAGGTATGCAGTGATCGCGAGAACCACACGGGTGAAGACCCGAGGAGCCGTGGAAATTCCGAAGGGTAACACCCTGAATTCCCACCGCCGGCCCTGAAATGCAAATCTCAGGAAGCGACGTAGGTATGTGACTGCTTATATGACTTAAGTGATAGAGATAGATTTCCCAAAAGTATTGCTGTTCGTCACCAGCTCTGCATCAATAGAGGGATATAATCTGCCGCTCCAGTGTCTGATGTCATAATGAAGTTATATCACATATTAGCGGATGTCACAATCAAACGATATAAGTCCATCATGAAAGTGGCAAAGTTCAGACAGTAAGCATCTGAAGGTTATGTCTTTGGTGGATTTACAATTAAATAAAGTCTGCTGAATATTTTGAAACTAATTTGGCTGACAGATGTTGGTGCCATAGCAGCTCCCAGTCAAATTAGTTTCAAAATATTCAACAGCTTACCTGTATCATGACGGGTGACTGTGTTCTGTAGCTGATGAAATGAAAACTAGGCTTGCGCGATTATGTGATTAAATCGAAAATTGATTGTTTTAAATCGTGAATTTATATGATTAAAAATTAAATAATCGAATAATCGCGAATATTTTCTATTGCATAAAATATTTCAAAACCTAACTTTCAATTACTTTTTAATGCGATCGGTCATGAAAAATGACATTTTGCTTAGTGAATGTATGCCCATTTGCAGGGCAAGAGAAGACTATTTTTTGAAAATGAGAATCGAGCCAGGCATTCCAGTGATACATTTTCAAAAATAGTCTCTTGCCCTGCAAATGGACTTTTCTAAATACCATTGCAATTTTCGTTAGATATTCTTTTATTATGTCTTGATAATTTATATCCAAGCTGATTAATTGAGTAAACACGATTATTTTTTAATAATCGATCGCGATCACACTCACCGCAATAATCACACCAGCCTAATGAAAACTTCTTTCAGCTACAATCAGTTTTTCTTCAACCTTCTCCACCGCGTCTTGTCCATTGCGAGTCCTTTAGGTTCTTTCTTGTCTTTACTAGTCCTAGATGAATTTCTTTGATATCTGATCACAAAACACTTTTTGATGTGGCATCCTTTGCGTACCCGATACCTGTTGGCACCTAGCACTCCAAATTCTGGTGCTTTCTGAGCTGGAATATTTTCTGGCATTCAAAGAATATGTCCGAATATCGACCATTGCTGTTGCGCTACCCCACAGATACTGGCTCTGCATTACACAGTTTGTAGTGCTGCATTTGATATTAGACTGTGGGGCCAACAATGATTTGTCATGGCTTGCAGATGTTTGCGGTGGCATGCATCAAGTGTGTTCAAGCGCGCTTTTGGAGCTCCCGCAGCTGTTGCAATTTCATATCATGGAAATGCATCTACCGTCATATAGTTGTATTTTGACTTTCATGGAGATTTTAGAGCCACTAATCCACACCTTCCAAAACATTACTATATAGTTTCCTTTATATTAAGTTTCATTGTTTCAAATCAATTCAACATGCGTACAAAGTGGGCCGAGTGTAGTTATATTGGCTCTACCATATTAGGTTAGAGTTACCTACCTTGATTATTCTTAATGCGAACATCGGCACCATGATTTATTAGTTCCGAAGCAGTAAAATGATTATTAGATTGAGTGGCAAAAAATATAGCTGTATTTCCATCCGCATTGGCCGCATCCACCTCGGCTCCATGAGAGAGAAGCAATTGGAGCAGGTCTGTGGACCCTGGTAGCATAGCAGCATAATGAAGTGCCCTGTTAGAAATAGCAAATGCCCAAGAAAGCTTCTTTATAGCATTGAATCATTACAACATGCAGTGATTAGCATAATTCTTTTCCTTAGAAATTAAACTGATTTTAATTAAAGGAAGTGAAATAACAAATGATGTTTATGGGCAATTTCATACAATATTATATAAACTACCATCGGTAAAAATTGAAATAAGTCAGGATTATTTGCGAAAAAGCATTTACTAAATATAGGAGTGCTTAACTTGGAACCAATTAGTGAGTTAGCTGGTGCTTAGCACTCCGCCATATGTCAACTATGTGTGCAGGTATACTGTGTACTCGAATATAACAAAAGCACACCTGATTATAGTTTTGTAAGCAGTATGAATAGTATTCTCTATAGGCGCCGATGTAGAGCGATTAACTCACTACTGTTAATTCATTATTGATCCTTTTGAAAACATCATATTTGAAAGTCACTTTCTTGTGGAAGCAACTAGTTTCGGTTAAAATGATTTTAAAATACACTGCTGGTTTCCAAGGTCGCAACATGTCTCCTGAATATTTTGAAATTTGTGTAACTGAATATAGATCCTGTCTCTGGAAGCAACATCTTTCAGTCAAATTGTTTTAAAATTAGTATTTTACCAGCAGGAACTAGTGGCTAATCAGTTTAACGCAAATATAACTGAGATTATATAACAGCTTGTAGGGGTATTATTTATTCACTCGGGATACACCAGAGCATGCAGCTGGTGCTGCGTCACTAATTGATTCCAGCCAGCGTGACATAAATGGTATTTATTTGCTTTTTTCAAATTATTCCGATTTATTTCTGTTTTTACTGGTGGCTATATAGGTTGATTATTATCTAAATCTATCATTCAAGAGCATTTGTTAGTTCCCTGGTCCTTTCCTTTAACAAAAGGTTGTTGTGACTATAATATTAATGCCTAGCACACAAAAATGAGTAATAGATATTATGACATCCGATACATGAGTGACAGCTCAGATCCATCCATTGTAAATGACGTGTGATAATCTCATTTCCAATCAAAAAGGAGTATCATCTAGATAGACATAAATTTATACATTATCTGAATAAAATGATAGCCAGTGCAAAAGTGAAATTGCAAAAACAAGAGCTATTAGAGACCACCAACAGATAATTCTTCCTGACCAGTGCGTAATTATACGATTCTAATTCTTCCTGACCAGTGCGTAATTATACGATTCAAACCCACCTATTCCTCCCAGAGTACACCGGATCAGGATTAGCATTGTTATCCAGTAGAAATTTGACAGCCTCAGTACGACTAGATCTGCAAAGTAAGAATATAGCGGGAGATGTTTCTCACTCACAGCTACATGTATTTAAATCTGTTTATGGAGAAATGGTTAAACAGATCAGGCAGAATTAATAGAGACAAATATCTGATTCCTTAAGATGTTAATGGTCAAGATTGGTCAGGAAAATCTAAATAATTGCTTATTGAATGTCCATTTTCAGGTCAAGAGGCTATTTTTGAAAATTTACCCCTGGAATGACTCTAGCTCGCTTATTGAGCCAGTCATTCCAATGCTAAATTTCAAACATATTCCTCTGTTGGCATGCAAATGAATATTCCTCGATACCACTGCAGAGGCAGGTGTTGGTCAGCTTGACCATTAAATGGTTAAGACATTAATGGGTAAAATGGGTCAAGAAAATCAAAATCTTTCACCAGCGAATGTCCAGTTTGTAGGTTATAAGACCTTTTTCAAATGTAACACTGGAATGACTGGGTCGGTTAATCATCAATTTTCATGAATTTAGTCTTCTAATTGTCTGCAAAGAGACATTTTGTAATTTAATGTCTGCTCTGTCATGATCAATGGCTATGTTTGACCGATGGTCTAAAACCTATCAGCCAATCATAGCATCGGTACAGCAGACAATAGGACTCATTACCAAGGTGATACAATGTCAAACATTAATATTACAATATGATGTTATACTGCTATTACGATTTTACATTCAATAATTTGCAGTAAACCTGTGCATTTAGTTCCATTAAGGAGATACACTGGTTCCCTACCCGACAGGTCTCCAAAGTTGAGTTCATGTAACAGTCTAAATAAAGTGGTTACCTAGCCAGTTTACATTGTCAGATATAAGACATGGACAGGACAGATTAAACCTCAGACATAAGACAAGTAATGGCTAGCTTACACTGGCAGACATAAGATGAGTAAAGGTCAGCTCACACTGTCAGACATGTAAGAGAAGTAGGCCAGCTTAACTCTTTCATGATGAAGTCAGCCAAAATCCACCTCTGCAGTGGTCTTGAGGAATGTCCATTTGTAGGCCAATGCATGAGATGATTTTTGATAATTTATCACTGAAATGACTGGCTCAGTAACCGAGTCAGCCAATCCAGTGGTAAATTTTCAGATACTCTTCTCTTGGCCTGCAAATGAACATTCATTAAGGAAATAATTTTATTTTCTTGACCAAATTTAGACCATAAAAGGGTAACTGTCAAATTAATCAACCTGTATAAATTGAAAGGATAATAAGTAGTCGGATTCGATGAGACATTTACACAATGAGATTAATCAAACTTTACGTTTAATAAACGTATGATGGCATTAAAAATTTGTTCTGTCTGACTAAATCCAAAGAAATTGAACACAATGTTTTCAGAGCAAAAACAACAAATAATGTTTAAATGAAATATTTCAGGAAAGACATCTGAATTCGTACGATTAGAGAGAAATAGACGTGATGTAGTGCCATAGTTAAACGCTATTAACTAACAGACCTTTCCAGTTTTAGCTATACCCCACCCATCTCTAGTTAAGCTGCACCCACACCTCGATCATGTTGGGATCAATCGATCCATGAATGCCTTGATTATCCATTTGTTAGCTGTTGAATATTTTGAGACTAATTTGACTGGGTGCTGTTGCTGCCTATGGTAGTAGCAACGCCGAGTCAAATTAGTTTCAAAATATTCAACAGCATGTTTACTAAATAGCAGACATACAATTCGTACAACGTGTCGGACTATTAAGCACTAAAGACGGACTATTTCGAATCATTTATGACGTCATGATTATGATGTCAGCATACACATCACTTAGTTGATTATGATGTTATATGATGGATAGATAAACTGAAAAGGTGAATTATTAGGTCAGCACAAATTACATTTTTTTCAAAGTATTCATCCAATACTTGGAATGTCATGAAACTGTACACACATCTCTGTATATCATTGTAATAATGCTATATTGACACGCGGCATAATGCATGTTAAACTTGCCTTAAAACTCAAGCCGGCCATAATGCCTAGTGGCCTTGAGAAATGTTCATTTGCAGATCGAGTGAAGACTCTTTTTGAAAGTTTATCCCTGGAGTGACTGCCCCGATAAATGACCCAGTCATTCCAGTGGTAGATTTTTTTTAATAATCTCTTGGTCTACAAATTTACATTGTATATGAAAAAATAGATATTTTTGGGATCAAGTTTGAGTGTTAAATGGTTAAGAGACCACGTACTTATGAAGCACAAATGATGAGTCACTGTAGACAGGCAGTCAGTCGCCTGACACAGTACAGCGCAGAAATAACTAATTAATTTTAAACAAAATAAAACACCTGAATATTTTGTACATAATTGGATTGAAAACCAGTGCTGCCTAATATTCAACAGAACATTTCTTACATCATGTTCAAAATTATTTGACCTGTACTGTACAAGTGACTGGCTATATAATATGCCATTTGGCGCTAAAATATACTTCTTTGTTATCCCTGTAATGGTCAAGATTTGTCGTATTTAAAAAAATTGCTTAGTGAAAGTACATTTGCAGACCAAGAGAAGACTATTTTTGAAAATTTACCACTGGAATTCCAGTGATAAATTTTCTAAAATAGTCTTCTCCTGATCTGCAAATGGACATTTCTCAAGGACACTGTAGAAGCTGTTTTCGGCTGATATGAGTGTTAAAGGGTTAATAGACTTTTAACCTACTCTGAACATACATTTTAACCTGCTCTGTGAGCACTTTCTTCATCAGCAGGTCCGGTTCTTTAGACTTAAATTTAAAGCCATTGTCTATCAGCCTGAAACATAGCGAAAAATAATGAAATATAAAGTTAACAAACTTAGCTAGCAAAATAGATGGCTCAATTTCTAGTTATGCCCCACCCATTTATAGCTAACCTCTGTCCAATTTTTCTGTGTGTTAGAATCAATATAATTATATGCGTTGAACCCTGACTTCCCAGAATCCGAATTTAAAGGTACGTTAACTATATCGGTAAGGTGTTGAATATTTTGAAACTAATTTGACTGGGAGTATTGCAGCAACATCTCCTCGTCAAATTAGTTTTCAAATATTCAACGTAATGTTTATTAAATTGTAAATTCATCCAAGACATACAATTCGTATACTTAACGGAATCTTCCATCTTCATGAGTTATGTTATGTCCCTATGATTGTGACAAAAGCCTACGGCAGCAACAGCACCCAGTCAAATTGGTTTCAAAATATTCAACAGCTTAAATGTGTAGTTTTTTGGAAATTGATAGTCAGGGTGTTCAGAGATCGATCGATCCCAACACCAGTGAGGTGTGGGTGGAGCTTAGCTAGAGATGGCCGGGGCATAGCTAAAACCGGAAAGGTCCATTGCAGTGATACATTTTCAAAAATAGTTTTCTTCAGCAAACTGACATTTCCCGAGACAGCTGCAGAGGCCATTTTGGTCGACTTGTGTGTTAAATGGTTAAGCGCCGTGAAAAAACAAATTCTGAATTCAGACACTTTAAGCACTTTAATTTCAAGGAAAGCTATGAAGTTTTTCAATTCTGTCTTAAATTAAACAGCGCCTGGAATCGTTGTGAGAAAAATCGCTAGTTCATTCGTTTGTGAAAATTTAAATTTTCCAAATTCTATTAATAAAGAGTAAAGTAGATGATCAGATTTGTCAGACAAATAAAGAAATACACTCTCCTGCCAATAGATGAATCCAGTTTTAGTTATGCCCCATTCATCTGGAGCTAAGCTGCACCCACACTTTGTCCATGGTGCGATCGATCGAACCCTGAGCTTCTAGAAAACTGTACTCAATCTGGTAAGCTGTTGAATATTTTGAAACTAATTTGACTGGGTGCTGGTGCTGTCTATGGCAAGATGAGGGGGGGGGGGGGGAGGGTGTGTGTGTGTGAAGATGATGACAATGTTGGGGGGGGGGATTGTTAAAGTATGTGTGTGCGTGCGAATGAGTTATGTGACAGTATGTCAGGCAGTGCAATCATCTTTCTATCAGATTTCTAAAAACTATTTCAACTGTTAGATACAACCAGTATCTTAATAATAAAACCAGCATTAAGCAAAGCTGTTGATATTTTGTAATCAAGTTGAATGAAAGATGAACAACAATGTTTAAGTTTGTCTCAAAATATTCAACAGCATATTTCTTCTTCTTATTATTTCTCAAATGATTATTATTTTCCCGACACGCTTTGCGCTTTAAAGAAACGATGGGTATATTGAAATCACCTCTGTCCACCTTTAAATTAGACTACATCATCCAGAGGGTGGGGGTTGGTTAGGGAGGTGGTGAAGAACGGCAAAATCAGTCAAATCATTGGGATTTGTGATGACTCACCATCGACTGTGCATTCTTCTTATAATTATTATTATTACCACTGAGCACAATGAACAAAGTCATTGACTAGAGCCAGGTGAATGACACTTGGAATATCCTTCCCCTCATCTTCAGCGTTCACGGATGCCAGGATTTCATCTTTCCTTTCAGAGTTCACCAGAAGATCTAACAAATCAATACGGCCTTGCATGGCACTGCAGTGCACAGGTGTCAATCCCTGCAGGTAATAGGTAATTTATACCAGGATTATGCAAAAAAAACCAACCACCCATGATTTTGATATCAAGTTATATATTGATAAAAAATGTATTTAACTATTCAATGGTCAGCCATATCCAGACTTGAGAAATGTCTGTTTGCAGGACACGTGAAGGTTATATTGAAAATCAATGACTTTTCAATGCCTGAGATGACTCAACAGAGGGATCAGATCTGTCACTGAAGTAGCTAAGATTATAAGCGTTTATGTCACTTGTTTGCTGATGTCGCAATCAAAATGATATAGAAAATAGAAAAGTCTGTCTAAGGCAGAAACAGCTCCTAGACAAAGTAGTTTGAAAATATATCATGTATGAATTGTATGCCTTTGATGAATTTACAATTAATAAACAGTCCATTCGAATATTTTGAAACTAATCTTACTGGGAGCTATTTGGAAACTAATTTGATTGAGATCTGTCTTTTTGAAAATGTGGTTTTTTAAGATGTTAATCTGACAGAAATTGGAGGATATACAGTGACATCGTGAATATTTTGAGATTTCTTTTACTGGCATGACTGGAAGATGTTGATGAAGGCTTGATACCACTCAAACTAATTTCAAAATAATCAACAATTTGGTACTTGCGTTTTAACATCATTACCAATGTGTGTGTCTTATGACTCATGCCAACATTGGGACATACAATATATTGCAATATTGTCAAGAGAAACATCATCCAGCCATAATGGGGCACGTATGCCATGCACTAGAATTTAATAAATACATAGGAGGTGATTGTCTCTCAAAGAGAAGCCTGGCATCTGCTACGTGTTGTACTCAAAGTCTGAATAGCCTGATCCGTTGAGAAACGGTTCTTTATATACTTTTCGTGGAGCCGTCCGGCTCTCGGCTCTGCCATTTGATTAGTCAGATTGGTGTTACTAATGGATATCTCTGTTCTGATTGGTTGAGATACAATGTGGACATTGCAAAGAACAATACGTCGGAGACAATAAGAATGTTCAAAATCAGAATCCAGGAGCACCTACGCTCGATCACAAATTTCCAGAAGCACACAATATGACACACCTGTATCGAGACATTTCACATCTGACAATCACACAAAGAGTGATGTTCAATTCTGAATCATCAAAGTGCTGCCATCAGACCACGATGACAAATTCTCCACAACATGGAGACAAGCGAAAGAAAGCCATTAAATACACTAACTCCACTGTATGTCACCCTTTGGCATTAATCAGGTGGGTGAGAATGCCACACAAAAAGGTCTCCCAATTTTTATGTTTTTATTAAGGCATGCTCTAGAATTTATCTTTCTACTTTATCCATCCATCATCTGATGTAATATGATGTCATAATCAACTACGCGAATAATAATAAATTAAGGCATGAATGACTAGATTTAGTCTGTCTTTAATGCTTAATATTCTGACACATTGTACGAATTGTATGTCTTTTCCATTTAATAAACATTCTGTTGAATATTTTGAAACTAATTTGACTTGGCGCTGTTGCACCCATAGGAAAAATTTACCAATCTAATTTCTATGAAGGTTTAGCCATGTTTTATTAAAATTGTCCCAGTGGTTAATAAGTAGTCTTTTGTATGATTTTCTCAGAAATTTTCAGAAGACCTCAAACATGCTAAATTTTTATTGATTCACGGCGGCCATGTTCTTTGACGTATCAACTTTCCATGGACAAACTTTAATGGCCCTTAGGTCCTAATCATATCTCCCAAATTTCAGCCTCATATGTTTAGTGGTACTGGAGAAGACGTTTTCGCGAAAACCTGATCATCCAAGTTGACTGCAGAAACATTTGGCCAATCAAGTTCCCTTGAACAAACTTGGTTCAGCTGTTGCCCCAGATGACATTTCATATGTTTTTAATCGATCCCGGCCCCCAAACGGGTTTGGCGAAAATTTTTAAAGATGCTTCTAAAAATTGGCCAAAATCCATGGTGGCCACCGACCAAATTCGTCGATCGACTTCCTTTGAAAAAACATAGATCTCTATGTCATAGGGATTGAATTCTGGCCATGCGCTTCTTGAGTACACATTTTAAATTTCCCATTGCCTTAGTATATAGCAGTTTTTGGTGGGAAAAATATCTAAGATGGGCACCAAAATGTTTATCCGACAGTATTAAAGGTGGAAATTTGAAATCAACATTCCCACAAATGTATAATAAAACAAATTTCAGCTTCAAAATCCATCGAATAAAAAATCATATATGTCTGCCAAACACGCTACATTATGATTGGTCCACAGCAGCCATGTTTTTTTACATGTTAAGCTCCCTTGAACAAACTTTAATGGCCTTTAGTCCCTAATCATATCTCCCAAATTTTGGCCCAATCCGTTCAGTGGTTCGAGGTCATTTTCTAAAACACTAGGTCATCCACGGTGGCCGCTGAAAAAATTTAGCCAATCAAGTTCCCTTGAACAAACTTGAGCTCTCGCCCTAATATTTCTTGAGTTTTGAATCGATACACCAAACGCTTTTGGAGAAGTTCTTTTAGATGTTTCTAAAAAATCAGCCAAAATGTAAGATTGCTGCCGGCTAAATGGGCCAATCAGGTTCCTTTGAAGAAACTTGGATCTCTTTGCCCTAAGGATGCAATCCGTAAATTTGGTTGAAATCCACACAGCTGTTCTTATGAAGTGATTTAAATAAAAGGTTGATGATAGATGCCTGATGACAGATGGATGGATGGACAGATGATGGATGCCTGATGACAGATGGATGGATAGATGTTGGATGACTGATGACAGATGGATGGATGGACTGCTGATGGATGGTCACCATGGGATAAGCTCAGTTGGACTTTCAGGACAGGTGAGCTAATAATGGAGAACTAAATTAATGTATTGCCCGCCGGCCAACATGTATAATCTTACTCTACGATTGGTTTTGCAAATCTGCGCTCCTTTCTCGATCAGCAAACTGACACTATCGAGGTCGGACAGCTGATCAGTTTCTCCGTAACACCTCACATGAAGCGGTGTGTTGCCCTCCGCATCTTCTGCATTCACCTGGGCACCAGACTCCAGCAGGATCTACAGAGGACACAATTAATCATCGAGTGATAAACCAGTAAACAAATATTTATCCATTTCATGCTAAATTCTCTAGGAACTTTGTGTCAAAGAGTGTAACACTTAAAGGTAAATTGTTGAATATTTTGAATGCAAACTGAATGAAAGCTGCCTAATATTTCCAGTCACATTGATTTCAAAATATTCAGTAAAATACTTCTTACATTGTAAAGAATTTGGTCTACCTTTTATGTGGAGCTTAATGCATTAACACTCATATCAGCCAAAGCGGCTTCTGAAGTGGTCTTGAGAAATGTGCATTTGCAGACCAAGAGAACTATTTTTAAACATTTACCACGGGAATTCCAGTCGTAAATTATCAAAAACGGTCTTCTCTTGGACTGCAAATTGATATTTTCAACGAGAAAGTTGAAATTTTCTTGAACAAATTTGAGTGTTAAAGGGTTAATAAAAGATATAAACATTAACTCTTTAATGATCAAGCCGCAAACAATGGCCTCCACAATGGTCTTTAGGAATGGCCATTTACAGGTTAAGAGAAGAGATGTTTCAAATTGTAATACCGGAATGACTGGCATAAGAGAGCTAGTTATTCTAGTGGTAAACTCTTTCTCTTAGCCTACAAATGGACATTTCCAAGGATTCCTATGAGGGTCCTTTTGAGAGTAAATACCCCCAAAACAAAGACTGGAAATATTAAGGTTAGCATTATTGGAAGCTTACAAGTATACCAAGATCAAACAGACATTGAAAACACTTGGCCCCAAAGTTTTGGATATTGTAATATTTTATCCGATTTTCTGGATTTTTTCAGACTATGATCAAGTTTGCGGCATCATAGTGTCCCACACACCATCTCGTATCCTATGTTTGCACCAAATTGGACCAGTAATTTCTGAGATATCCATACATCTAGAATTTGATCCGATGCGGATCCGTTTTTTAATACAAATCACAGCCTAAGTCTGGATATCCATTTTCACGTTAAGATCATTTTAAAGGTGATGTACCTTGCTTGTGTGTATATCACGTGACCTATGAAGAGGTGATGCACCTTTATAGTCATGCAGATTGACATCAACGCGACACTGAAGCAAGTCCTTCACTGTGGAAACGTGGCCAAAATATGCGGCTGTGTGTAACAATGTACTCCCATTAACACACCTACAATCATAAAAAGTAGATATGTTGAAATCAAACATCTTTTTGAAATATATAACATCATAAGGTAAAAAAGTTTAGTTCCATCTCGCAACTTGTATAAATCTATCCATCTGTCTGTTAAATTTTTTACATTTCTGACTGTCTGATAATAAGATTCCTAGGCACTTACATGAAACCACACTTGTTATTAATGATTGCAATTAAATTTGATAATTATATAAATAAAATCAAGGTAGCAAGTATGCTAAAATGGAAATTATATACATATCAGATCAAGAAACTAGACAATAAATTAACTTGATCAACATTTCTTCTGGCCACCTGTAATATTCTGTTATAAACAATAACTTCTTTGAACACTGTTTCTTATCCATAGCCAGAGGCCTTAGCTCCAGCAGATTTGTCTTGGTTCTCAGTATACCCAGTCATTCCAGATTGGTATGTTGAGTATGTTTAGCTGGTTTTTTCAGTGGTGTTTTCTGCAGACTGTGTAGATGTTAACTTAGAAAACAGTAAAATTTGCTTTCTGTGAATGTGTGTACTTAAAGGAAAGGACCAGGGAACTAACAAATGCTCTTGAATGATAGATTTAGATAATAATCAACCAAATAGCCACCAGTAAAAAACAGAAATAAATTGGAATAATTTGAAAAAAGCAAATAAATACCATTTATGTCACTGGCGGGAACCAATTAGTGATGCATGTGATACTGTGCACTCTGGTGTACGCCGAGCGAATAAATAATATCCGCTATAGCCGGTCATATAATCTCAGGTATATTCTGATTAGCCACTACGTCCTACAGGTAAAATACTGTCTTAAAACGATTTGATTGAAGGCCGTCGTTTCCAGAGACAGGATCTGCATTCAATTACACGAATTTCAAAATATTCAGTACGGATCATATTGTGACCTTGGAAACCAGCAGTGTATCTTGGAATCATTTTGACCAAAACTCGTTGCTTCCACCAGAAACAATGACTTTCAAATCTAGTGTTTTCAAAAGAATCAATAGTGAATTAACTGTAGCGAGTTAATCGCTTTACATCAGCGCCTATTGAGAATACCATTCATACCGCTTACGAAACTATATTCACATTTGCTTTTGTCATATATTTGAGTACGCACATGTAAATAGGCCATTTTAAATTCCCAAGTTACATAATTATGAACTTTTAGTTAGGAGTGCAACTAGTATAAATTGTCCTGTTGGTAAAATTTTTGACATTTCCGACAAAGCTGCCTAAGTCACAACTATTATGCTGTCACAGTTGTTATTGTACGTGTCCACCTTGTGCTTAACAATCTGATGTAAAAATAAGCTAATAGTAGATGTGGGTCTTTGTTATTAACCATTTAATACTGAGTCACATACTTACATTAACTTCATGTACAGGAAAGCAGCTGAATATTTAGTGAAAATAATCTGAGTGGAAGCAGTTGTTGACGAAGGCAGATATAACATCCCAGTTAAATTGATTTCAAAATATCAAAAATAATGATGTTTACATTTTAAAGGAAAAATGTTGAATATTTAGAAATTACTGCAGGTTTCTCATGGGTTCTGCCCATTATATTATATACCAGGGTCTGAATTTTGATGGGAATCTGAGAATCTATTCACATGACGATTCAAGCATTGAATTTTCACACGAATCCATGTGGATTCACACAGGAATTTAATAGTAAGTTTATGAATAAGATAAAAAAATGTATTGTAATCAAATTATTTGCAGATCATTTAACGTGTTAATGATCAAACAGGAAAATAAACGCAATCACGGATTTCTTTTTTCATGAGAGAATTGATACTTACCACCCTGATACTCTATGATATTTCTTAAATATCGACCTAGCTTCAATAATACTCAGAATTAAAAAGAAAACACCCCCACTGGGCAGGTTACTCAACTGACAGTTCAGCGGATGTGTGGCCCAAACTCGCGCATGCGCGGGGCTGTCTCATTCTATTCCAAAATATTGGCTGACATAATTGCAACATAAAACGCCGAAAGACTGAGCCACTGAGGGGCAGAGAGGCCGGGATCATATCAGGGTGGTAAGTATCAACTCTCCTGTGAAAAAAGAAACCCGTGATTTCATTTATTTCACATCAAGAGTATACTTACCACCCTTATACTCTATGATATAACCAGAATTCGTAAGAGAATTCGACGGAAGGGGGCGAAGGTCAGAAGACTGGCTCATCTCTGGAAGAGCAAGCTCTTTTGCTTTTGGAGCACAAAAAACATCTGAAATTGCGTATGTAAACACAATTAGGAAATGATTTGGACATCGGATATGACCGATGTTGAGAGTAATGACCGTTTAACATTCGCTCCCCCCCCCCCCTCGTTTAAAGAGGGAGCGATGACCTCAATGTCCTATACACTCTATGTACTCGTGCTAAAGTACTATAAGACATTGGACGAAAGCTTCATTTCGTATACTCTCAGATGGAACCACAAAGAACACAAACCATCACCATTTTAGTAAGTAAAATGAATGTGACAAAAAATAACCATCACCAAATAGAGGACTAACCTATTTTGATGAGATTCCCTTTAATCACCGCTGGCGACGATAGGTACAGTACGGAAAAAGCGGGGATTCCCCCACCAAATTGCACCGTGTGTGAGTCAACGGCCTTATGTACAATATTTACAAAAATATATAGTTTAACGTTTATGTAAAATCGATAAGGCAAGCGGATTAGACGTGTCACGGAGGTAATGATCTGTAAATCTAGACTCACAGTGCCATTGTGCTACCAACATAATGTCATCCGCCGACACTGTTAAACAGAGCCGTGCATGCCACTATGCCACGGACACTATGAGCTTTGGTCATGTCAACTTGTTTTCCTGTGGCAGCTTTGTGGCAATGCTGGATGCATTTTGAATTAGGATCAAACGTAGTCAAAGCGGGTAAAATAATAGGCTGAGCAGGATATTTCAAAGACTGGTTTTTCGCCATAAAGTTAACTCTAGGTAGAAACCTGAGGTCCTCCCCTGTAACCACAAAAAGGTCTGGCTCTGCTGACAAAGCATGTATTTCACTTCTTCTTCTGGCTGAAGCTGCAGCAATCAGAAAAACTGTTTTAAGCGTCAACATTTTCATGGAAATAGAGCTTAGTGGTTCAAAGGGTTTATCCGCTAATACTTGAAGTACTAACGATAAACTCCAAGACAGAGTCACTGGTGGATTGCTTGGTCTAAAATTACCCATGCCTTTGATTAAAGTATTTAGATTATATACTTCATCACTTCCCCTATTACCCAAGCAAGGGATGACATTAAACCTGACTTGTAGCCAGCAACAGAGTTAGGCTTGAGGCTATAGGCATCAAAAAGGTGACAGAGGAAATCGGCTACTACCCAAATAGATGCATCAATTTGATTAATACATCTTTTTGAGCACCATTCAGCAAATCTGTTGATTTTGTAATTATATGCTCTGGAGGGTGACCCCCTTCTGGCTTTAGCCATAAACATGGCTGCTTGCTCAGAAAAGCTGCTGATTCCTTAACAACATCCACGCAGTCAATTGGAACATTGATGGGTTGTTGTGCAAGGCCTTGCCCTGGAAGATTATTTCGTCCATCTGAGGCAGAGGAACAGGATTGCAGACCAGACGGTCCAGCAGATCCATATACCATGATCGGCTTGGCCAATTTCGGGCGATCAGAAGCACTTGGCATTCATGCTGGCTGAATTTCTGGAGAACTTTTGGAATCAGAATTGCTGGTGGAAATGCGTATGCATACACTCCCTCCCAGCTGATAGCTAGCGCATCTATTGCGATAGCGCTCAGATCTGGAATCGGAGAGACATACGTCGTCATCTTCGCATTCTTGTTTGTTGCGAATAAATCAATGTTGGGCTTGCCCCAGTGTTTGAACAGATGGTCCGCCACACATTGATTTAGTTGCCAAGAATGCTCATCCTTCGGCTCAATGAGTCTGCTAATAGATTTAGGCTTCCCGGAATATGAACTGCTTTCAGGGAAATCCCATGATCTAGGCAGCAGCAAAGCCGTTTCCATGTCATCATACAGACTGGGCAACTTCGTTCCGCCCTGGCGGTTTATGTAAGTCACTACTGTTGTATTGTCTGATCGAACCAGAACACTCATGCCCTTGACCTTCTCTAGGAAGCGTTCCATGGCTAAGACTACTGCTCGCATTTCCAGCAGATTGATATGTTCCTGTGACTGATCCAGATTCCAAAGCCCTGATACTTTGTTTTCTTCCAGGCAAGCTCCCCATCCCTCCATTGATGCATCTGTGTACACCGTTAACTGAGGGTGGGGAGGTGACAACATCACCCCGACAGGAGATTCTCTCTTTTCATCCACCATTGAAGGTGGTGAATAAGAGGTTCGAACATGGACACCTTTGAGTCCAGGAAACCCGTACTCTGGGTCCACTGTGTCATGCGAAATAACTGGATAGGCTGCCTGACACGTTCGAGGCCCGTGATCCTGTACTCTTGGTCCATTGTGTCATGAGAAATAACTGGATAGGCTGCCTGTGTAAGGCCGCCTGAGGAATGACTGGTTCCAGAGAAACCATCAACCCCAACGTTCTCAAGTAGAACCGTGCCAGGACATGACGACTGTTGCACACTGACTGTATAACTGAGATGAGTATTTATACTCTCTCTTGAGATGGGTAAACATACCCTACCTCTAGATCGAAGAACATGCCCAGGTAAACAAACTTCTGGGAAGGAGTCAGCTCTGATTTTTGAAAGTTGATTATCCAGCCTAGATCTGTAAGAGTTTTCAAAACTATATCCAAATTTGCTGATAGACTTTGTTGATTGTGTGCTTTTAACAGCCAGTCGTCTATGTATGTGTGGATTGCTGTCTCCTGCGGAGGTATGATGTCATAGCTTGGACCACCCGAGTGAAGACCCGAGGAGCCGTCAATATACCAAATGGGAGAACCCTAAATTCCCATTGGTGGCCCGGGAATGCAAATCTCAGGAACTGACGAAAGCTCTTCACAATGGTTATGTGAAAATAGGCATCTTTTAGATCTATTGATGCTGTCCACATTCCCTTCCTCAATCCTGCTAATACCGTTCTTAGTTTCCATTTTGAAACTTGGTGTGAGGATAAACCTGTTCAGAGGTTTGAGGTTGAGAATTGGTCTCCACCCTCCAGTCGTTTTTGTTAGCAGGAACACGGTTGAATAATAACCCAGACATTTTTGTGCGGGTTGAATAGCGTGTTTTAGTATGAGGGATTGAATTTCTTCCTCTATACACAACCGTTGATCTGGATCTCTTGGATTTTGACTCCAGATCAAAACCAGAGACAGGCAAGATGGCTGGTTTGAAATCCAGTCTGGATGGTAACTGACGGAAAACCATCACAAGATTGCGCAGTCCTGAGTAACCCGCTCCCACTCTTGCATGTGGAAGGCTAGACGGCCTCCCACTGGTGCACCTAAGGATTGAGGTTGACCCAATAAGTGCAAGAGAAGCCCTGTCTCTGGTGGCTGTCCTAGCAGCATTGGTGTGATCTTTGTGAGAGCTGACCCCATCAGGTTCGGCTCCCACGACCAGAACCCCATGCTCCTCTACCAGCGTCATGGCTGCTGCGTAGGTGGTTGGACTCTGACAAGGCCACCACGTCCACTAGCCTGCTGAGGGTGGAAGGCAGGGGGCACTACTCGAACATGTTCCCTGCGGAGCACTTCAAACTGCTCTCGCAGCGCCCTCTGTTTGTTCATCAGGTTTATGGTTTGTTTGAGGTGCAGGCATCCTTCACCTCCAAACAACCCTGGACCTGCCATCAGCGTCCGAAGAAGCCGTGTACAGGTCCTGCGAGGGGACAAATTGTCACGGGCAAATGTGCGCCTCGCCCGTAAACTCCTGGTTACGGATCTCATCATGCAGTCCAGAGACAGGTTAATGCTATCCGGGATGGCTCACTGGCCTGAAAGAGGAGAAGCTTGATGCAGTAGCAGCTGGGAAAGGTGCGAGAGAGCCAAGATGGCTCCTCTTGTACTTTCCTCCATGTCCCGCAGTGTGGAATTTGCATTGCGCAGGGTGCTAGCGCACAAGGGTCCTGTGTCAGACTGGGACCCAGGCACCATGTCTTCGCCCAAAGCCACACGGTCATCCATGAAAGGCTTTGGGATGAGGCCGTACTTCTGCCACAGATCAGAACTAATATGGCAGCACCATGCCAGCTCGCGAGGGGCCTTCGCAAGGCATCCCTTCGGCTGAATGGATGTCTCTGCCGCAGCGAAAATATCAACAATATGTTCCGCATATGGCAGAGTGCTCGTCACCAGCTTCCCTCCCAACCATGGGTGTTGGTCCCGCTGGGAAGCCGGCGGATCCACCTGGAGTTCCGGCTTTATGCTCACCAGCCATTGGCAAGCATCCAGCCAGTCCTCCTTGGTGGCCACCTGTGAATGTTTGATGAGCCTAGGGCCTTCGTCGTCCTCAACCACATTCACTGGTGGGTAATGGCCGGAGCTGAAGATACTCCTGGATAGCCAGGGAAGCCATATGGACCCGCAAGGGCCGACATGGCTTGCGCCGTGGCTATTCCAGGAGCTGGATCTACAGCATCATGGGGGGGGGGGGGGGCTATATTCATGATGTCATAGTCCGGGCCTTCTCACGGTAACTATCGGCAAGCCGACGGATACGGTATGGACGGCCATTGGCTCCTAGCTGGCATAGCTGTTGAGCTGTGAAACCTACTCCCCTAGAAGTAGTTCCATGGAAAAGGTCACCCATGGCCCCTGTGGTGGCCCATGGGTATCCATTTCCATGGCCATCGCCAGGCCATAACAGTGTCCTCTTCTTCCTGCCCAGAAAGATTAGACGCCAAGCTTGAAAAGGGATCAAACTCAGCCTGGGCAGGAGGGGTATTGCATGAGGTGCTGATACCCTTAGCCTTAGGCTGCTCTAGAGCGCTCGAAAAGCGAGTGCCCGAGGCCATGGCTTTCACTCCCAGGCAAGCCTCAGCGCCGGACCAAGAGGAGCTGTCTCTGGGTCTATAACGAAAACTGGCTTACTAAGAGAACCAGACCCATAGATGGGAACACTCTGTCCCAGAGAAAATGAAGAAGACAATGACGAACTTGAACCATGAAGCAAGCTGCGAAGCAACTCTGGGACAAGATCTGTGATTGTCTTCTTCATTTCTCCCATCATCTCAACACGGAAGGCCTCCATGTCTGGCATGGATGCCTTCCTTTTTTTACCACACTCTTTTTCCAGACACCTCTTCTCGTCTGCCGCCCGGTCCTTCACCTGCTGATTTAAAAAATCAGTCATAACCTCCACCGGCCACGACTCACACACATGGCAATTTAGAAGGGACCCGCATGTACTGCACCTAGTGCAGTCATGAGGGAAAAAAATGGTGGCAGGAAGGGCATTTCTTCTCAATTACCCTCCGAAACGACACAAATGGAAACAATTAGTTTTTAGTTATGACGAACCAAGAAACCAATTGCAGAAGGCTAATAAGTTCCATACGGAAATCTTTGACTATCAGATGAAAGATAAGCCAGGGCCATAGAGAAAAACTATGGGCCTGATTGAAGGTAAACAAATCCTAAAAACTTCTTATTCTTCTTTAAATTTGAACTTGAACACTTGGGAGGTGATTTTAGACTCCACAACTCAATACAAAGATTCATTAGTAGTTGAACTTTATAAACACAATGAACCTATGCAAACCATCAAGAGAGATAATAAACAAAATCACAATTTCTTTTTTCACGACAGAGTTGATACTTACCTCCGTAATATTCTTTGATATTTCCAAATATCGACATTCACCCAATAAACACTCAGATTAAAGGATAGTTTCCCCTATTGGGCAGGTAGTTAGCTGACAGTCCGGCGGTTGCCAGCCCCCAACCTCGCGCATGCGCCGACTCAAAAAAGCATCCGCTTTTGTTTCTACGAGAATTCTTAATACTTACCAGATGTACTACTATGATAATGCCTATTATCTAGTCTAGCTCAAAATAAATAATTAAAAACTCCGTACTCTCCTGGTTCTGCCCATACTGTGTCCGGGAATTACCATAGCCCCAGGTACCGAGTCAATTCCCAATCACAGTCAGATTTGTCTTATATTTGCCTTGACAAACAGCGAAAGCAGCTCAGCCTCACCTCAGTGAGGCGGCTGAGGGATGGCCATAGTATATCTGGTAAGTTATAAGAATTCTCGTAGAAACAAAAGCGGATGCTTTTTTGATTCTACTTCGAATAATACTTACCAGATGTACTATTATGATAAACTCCGGATTTCAACAGCCAAGAAATACCGGTGGGAGGTTTGAACCAGCACTCATCTACCATCTGACAGAGAAGGTTGTGAAGAGACTAGAACCCTGGCATACGCTTCGGTTCTACTATCTGACTCATAGAGTGCTAAACTTCCATGGTCTAGACCGTTCTCCCCCCCCCCCACCCCCCTCCCCCTCATTTGTCCGCACAAATTCCAGAGGTCTGTCAAAACCCACCAGACCCGTGTCAGCCCCAAGTCTCAGCTAGGGCAGTCCAGTAGAGTGCAAAGAAGCTACTACAACTTCTAATTTTGAACAAACTATCAGTATATCGATTAGATTTTCAAATTGGAATGAGTCCAATGTCTGTTTAAAAGAATAAGATGTTCTTTGCCAGACTATTTACTTAGATAGTCTGGTATTTCGACTATAAGTAAACTTAAAATTAGTTACTTTATTAAGGCAAACACTCACCATTTTTTAGTGTTTGGTCTTTCTTGTTCATCACAGGAGCTTGGCCCAATCCACAGTCATTCTCGGGTCATGTGCATGGCCATTGTTCAGTGCAAGTGGAAGAAACTTGTGATGTGTGTGAAATAGTGGTCGGATGTGGAGTTAGTTCAGATTCGATAAATTGGCGACAGCTACAGGATTAAGTGTGCTGGAGATGTCGCGAAGGTAAAAATCAGTGAATGACGACTCAGCATGCCATTGTGCTACAGACATCAGCTCCTCTAATGAGACACCCGTATAAAGGGCCGATGCTGCTGCTAGAGTTCGGACCTGAAGGGCATTCGCACGATCAATCTGCTTTCCTGTAGCAATTTTGTGCGACATCTGAATAGCATCGACTATCCAACGAGAAATGGTATCTTTCGAGGCGCTTAAATGAGGAGTTTTGAAACATAACCACAGAGATTTCGGGTCATCTCTGCACTCCTCAGTACGTTTCTTATACATTTTCAGACATCTGACAGGACACCAAGCAGAAGAGTTTGGGTCATGTCTAATTAAACTTGGCAAATTGATCGGCTGTCCTGGATATTTAAGCGACTGATTCTTTGCCAGGAAACAAAGACGTGGAAGTAGTCTTAAACCTTCACCCATGATGACAAAACGGTCTTGTTCGGCAGAAAGCGCATGTATTTCGCTTCTCCTTCTCGCCGACGCTGCTGCATCAAGAAAACTGATTTAATAGTTAACAGTTTAATATCTATAGATCTAATTGGTTCAAAGGGAGCATGCCCTAAAACATGTAGAACAAGAGATTGATTCCATGCTGGGATAGGAATTGGCTGTCTAGGTCGCAGATTGCTCATTCCTTTAATAATTTCATTTAAAGTGTCATTCTCCACTCCTTCAATGGCCAGACTGGGAATGACTGAAGCTAATGCAGACTTATATGCTGTTAGGGTTGAAGGTACAAGTTTGTCAACTTCGTATAAATGACAGATAAAATCTGCTACGTGTTGAACAGATGCAGAAAATGGATCGATATCTCTTCCCTTACACCACTCTGCAAATTTGTTGATTCTATAATTATATGTTTTTGTGGATGACCCCCTTCTGGCTGAAGCAACAAACTTCGCTGCTTGGTCAGAAAAGCCACCCTTAATTGCACGCTGCTTGATAACATCCATGTCATCAATTTGAACATTTCCGGTCTGTCATGGAGATACAGACCCTTGTTCTGAGAGATTAGATCTCGTCTGTCTGGAAGAGGGATTGAATTGCAGACCAGAAGGTCCAGCAGATCCGTAAACCATGATCGGCCTGGCCAATAAGGGGTGATCAGTAGTACTTGGCACATACCCTCTCTTATCTTTGCCAGAACTTTTGGAATGAGAATCATTGGAGGATACGCATACGTGTACATTCCTTTCCAACTTTTCGCCAGTGCGTCTACTGCTAAAGCGAGCGGGTCCGGGATCGGTGACATGTATGTGACCATCTTTGCGTTCTGTTTTATCGCAAACAGGTCCACATTTGGCTTGTCCCAATGTTTGAATAGAACCTCCGCTACCGATTGGTTGAACTGCCACTCCGTCGGACGACAAACTGTCCTTCGACTGAGAGCATCTGCTAAGATGTTCAGTCTTCCTGGAATGTGTGCTGCCCGAAGAATAACATTCCTCTCTTGGCAACACAGCAGAAGGTTCCAAATCATCATACACAACTCCGGTGATCTCGTCCCGCCTTGGCGGTTCAAATAAGACACCACTGTTGAGTTGTCTGTCCTTACTAGGACAATCTTGTCTCAGATTAAGTTCTCGAATTTTCGAAGTGCTAATGCCACTGCTAATAATTCGAGAACATTGATATGTTTCTGCGCATTGGTCCGATACCATTCCCCTGACACTGACTGATCATCCAATACCGCTCCCCAACCCGTCGTTGATGCATCTGTGAAGATGGACATCTGTGGTTGAGGAGGTTCTAGAGGAACACCTCGCAGGAGATTCTGTTCTGATAACCACCACTGAAGGTGGAATATCAATTGTTCTTTTACTGGAATTCTCAGAGATAACGGATCCGTTCTGAGACCAGAATGACATTAGATACATCTGAATTGGCCTGCAGCTGAGTGCTGCATAAGGAACCACTTTCTCCAGAGACAATAGTAAACCCAGTATCCTGAGAAATTGGCATGCCATCAGAACGGCTCCTAGAGAAACTGACTCCAGTACTGCAATCAAACTCTTGACTCTGCTGTCCGCCGGGAAAAGCTACGCCATCCCTGAGGTTGAAAAATATTCCCAGATAAACAAACTCCTGGGATGGAGTCAATTCTGATTTCTCTAGATTCATAATCCATCCTAGGTCCTTTAGTAAGGCTAGGACTACCTGAAGATTGTTGCGCAGAGTGACTGGATTCCCTGCCTTCAGCAGCCAGTCGTCTGTGTAAGTATGAACAGCTATGTTTCTCCTGCGAAGATAGGAAGTCATGGCGAGAACCACTTTGGTGAAGACCCTCGGTGCTGTGGTCAACCCGAATGGAAGCACATTGAATTCCCAAACATTGTCTTGGAATGCAAAGCGAAGGTATTTCTGAAAAGGAATTGACATTGGAATATGAAAATATGCATCCTTCAGATCTATCGACACTGCCCACATGCCTTTTCTCAGCCCTGTCATCACTGCTGCGACAGTCTCCATCTGAAACTTTGGAGAAAGAATAAATTTGTTCAACGGTTTGAGATTGAGAATTGGTCTCCAACCTCCGGTACGTTTCGGAACGAGGAACATCATCGAACAGAAGCCTAGGGAGGACTGATTGCAGACTAGATGAATCGCATTCTTCCGCTGAAGATCTTCGATTTCTGAGCAAATGGCATCTAGATGATCGGATCTCTTGGAATGGGATTCCACACTGGAGTCGATGTTAACGGAACTAACGATTGACAGGTGAGCCAGTCCGGTTCGTAGCCGTTTCTTAACCACTGACAGATTAAACAATCTCGCACGACCCATTCCCATTGGCTTGAGAACAGTTGAAGTCTGCCTCCGATGGTAGGAATCTGCACACAGCTGGTGGTTGATATTGCACGATAAGACGCTAAATCGCTTGGGTGAAGATTCTCGACTCCCTTCGTTCCTGACGTCACCGGAACAGATCCCGCCGGAAACCCGTCAGGACTGACCTCCACGGCTGCCCCGTGGTTTCTTGGAGTATGATGGTCCAGGACCGCCGCCACGACTATCCTTATGATAACCGCCGCAACCCGAACCGCCACCCTTCCTGTCCTCCTCATACGGCTCTTATTAGAGGAGTTGTATGAGGACGAACGGCCAGGTCCCTGTGATCCGGATGCCCGATGGGCATCACGGCCAGGAGGACGGATGGGCGATCTCTGGCGCTGCCTCTGTTGCTCCTGCCAATGCTGCTTGTAGGACTGCTGCGGCTGCGTCCTCTTAGTCGACTTCCAATACTTGCCGACTACTTCCTGCTCCGCGACCATTGAAGCAACTTTGGATAAGGCTTGCTGTGCCAAGCCGCCGAACAAGCCTGTACCAAGGAAAGGCGCAGAAGATAATGCAGCCCTCATCTCAGGTCCTGGTTCTACACAATCGAGAACCCTTCTCCTGTGCTTCGCCAATGATCTGGTGATCACCCTGGCCAGGCAATCCTGGGACAAGTGCATGGTGTCCCGGACAACTCTTGGAGCAGCCTCTGGCACTTCCCCACCTTCCGCCATGCAGGTCAGCATACCCTGTAGGACGGTACATCCGTGTGAGAGTGCAGCCATGGCTGCCCTCGCCGCATCCTCAATGAGCGTTAACTCATTAAAAGGATCCTTATTGGCCTGGGAAACTAAGGGATGAGAACGACCCTTCGATTTGCCAGCCAACGGCCTATTCAACGCCTCTCGCTCCCCGACAGAAAGCCGTGGAACCCGGGCATATTGATGGTAGGCCTGCTCAGGAAAACGGACCCAACTCCTTATCCCCTTCGGGGCCTTGGACAACGAATAGTCTGGTTGAACCAGACGATACGCCGCAACTTCCAACATGTCAGAAGTCTGCGTGTCCAAGGGGAGCGTCGGCATGGCCGAAGAGCCACTTGACACAGCGCTAGCCGCTCGCTCTGACATCCGTTCCATCGCGAGATCGTGCTGAGATCCCTGATCTGATGCCAACCCGAGATGGCCGGACATCCAGTCAAGGACCTGCACCCATTCAGCTTCGGTGCAAAATGAGGACTCGTCCATCAATGGACTACCGTTCTCATCTTCTTTCTCATCCTTGGATGAGTAGGTCACCGACGACCCATGCTGAGAACTATGGCCCGCACTTCTTCCACCATGAAGCGCGTCCATAGCCCGACTACTAGCGGCACCAATGTCCAGCGAATCGCCAGACACGGATTCACCGCAGTCCATCGGCTCCAGCACGGGAGCCGAGACTACAGCCACTTTCACTACGGTAGATGACGGAACTCTGAGAGGAGCCGCTCCTAACGCCGCTGGGATGCCGCTAGGAACCGCAAAATACGGCTCCACCGACAACGCGAGTTGAGCGAAATCCGGGTGAAAAATGCCCGACGGAACGTCGACATCACCAGCCACCTGGCAGACCCATACAAAACCTGAGAGAGATCCCTGGGATGTACCTGGTTGTGCCGTTAACGAAACATCCAGCATGCCAGAATCTTCCATAAGCAGAAGATCTTCCTCCTCCCCCGTCAGCTCTTGAGCCAAGGTTGGTGAAAGGACAGGTGCTCGTCCCTCCGCAGAACTAGCCGGACCACCGAAAGGTTGCCCTGCACCAGCCTGCATCGTCAGGATCGTAGACTGCAAGGACTCAAACATTGCCTTAAACTGGGCCGTCCAATGTTGAGTCCATCCCCTCGTTCAGACACTGTTCAAGATCCTTTACTGATGCCTGATCCAGCTTGGCCGCCTTGTCCCTCGTGATTCTCTCCAAACGCGCACGTCGATCACGATCGAACTCTGCCACCAACTCCGACGACCACTTCGCGCACACGTTACAAGGACTTCTAACTTTGCACTTCGCGCAAGCCACACAGTGATGACCACTGAACTTGCGCTTCATGAACCTGTTACAATTTTGACACAGTGTCCTGGTTCTTGGTCTTCTGCGAACACAGAGTAAGAATTAAAATGTTGCACATGACATACGATGACGCGCAATATGCACAATTGACTTGATTGTAAGATAGAATTACTTAGAAACATTAACTCTCTCTTAAATTAATGATAATCAAGCCTTTAGGCAGGAAATATTTGAAACTTTTTAGAGTGAACATAATTAGATGCAGTGCCCCACCTTCCCAGCAGAAAATCTGCATTACTCAAGTTCTAGATGGAGTAGAGGGCTGGAATTGATGTCAAATTAAGGGTTTCTTGGGTCACTGGTTATGATTTTACCCATTACAATACTCTAAATAGAAAAACATGCTGAAAAAATATATTATTATTATTATTATTGTTGTTGTTGTTGCTGCTGTTGCTGCTGTTGTTGTTGTTGTTGTTGTTGTTGTTGTGGTCGTCGTCATCATTGTTGTTGTAACATTTGTAAATTAGTAGTATTATTGCTAAACATTTGTACACACATGTTATGGGCGGAACATTTTAGAAACATGTTTTCGCTACTCAATACAATTGGTCTACACATTTTCTCCAGTAAAAGTATTTGTATGCCTGCCCCTCACTTCGCCAAGCATTATTTCATTGAGGTTTTCCATATAATTATTGTAGTTTCCTAGACTCACACTGACTATTTAAATATATCAGGAGAATACATAGCTGCATAGCAATCACGCACACGCATATTGTGCTCTGCTTATAGACAGAGACAATAGCCTATTATATTCTTGCATTCAAGTCAATATGTCAAAGAAAGTGAAATTGACATCTGATCCCACAGTGGATTTAGCACACATGAACTGGTCCCTGTGTGTTATTTGCCAGCAGTCCACAACGGAGCATCTCATAGATCCATGTAGTAACACAAATCATGACAATGTGATTACGAGTTATAGGTCATTAGCTGATAACCTTGATAGGCTACAGTAACTCCATGACCTTCCACCATACCTGGATCTATGTAGGTTGAATGATGTATCTGGAATTGCGGAGACGCTCATAGAAAACTGTGCTAGGTGGCACAAATCCTGTTGGCATCTCTGTAGCCAGACTCGGGTTGATCGCGCCATGAAAAGAAATGCGAAATTAGAATCCAGCGAGGATCTCAGGTCACCAGTCAAATCTAGATTGAGGTCTAATTTCACTATGCCAAGTATAAATGACCCCACACAACCACTGCTTTTTCTGTGACCAACCGATAGAGCATGACATTCGTAGAGCCGCAACAGCAAAATTTGACCAAAACATACGCAAAATGGTGACAGAACTGAGAAATACAAAACTTCTTGCTAAAATGTCATCTGGAGACATGACAGCATTGGGTGCTATTTACCACAAGACTTGTTTGACAAAACTATACACACGACATAGATCTCTTTCGAGAAGTGAATCCGATATTGCTGACGATATGAAACCTGACTCTATTGCTCTTGCAGTGCTAATATCATACATGGAAGATCGTCAAGCCTCTGAGCATCCTATTGGCAGCATATTTAAGCTTTCTGATTTAACACGATTATACACTCGCCGTCTAGAACAACTTGGTGGTGCTATGCCAAGTAGGATTAACTCTACCAGGTTGAAGGAAAAGGTCTTGTCGAAAATGCCAAATGGGGAGTCAAACAAGAGTAACTATGAAGTGATTCTCACATTCAAGAGACATAGGCAATGCTCTATTACTAGCTACCAAAAATGATTCTGATAGTGACACATTTGCGTTGATGAGGGCAGCTCAAATAGTCCGCAGAGATTTTTCAGATTAAGTATGATTGCAAGGGTTCACTTGATGCTGACCAGTATGACAACTTACCTCAATCACTTGTTACTTTAGTTCAGATGATACTTGTACTTTGTACCAGTTCATTCTAAAATTGTTAGTAGGAAATGGAACCTTGGTGGAGAAAAACAAACCCTCTGATGATGTGCTGTCCTTTTCAATCATAGGTAGATACATGTGGACACAAACACAAAGAGAGATTAGTATTTCATAGCGCTATATAGAAATAAACCAGTTTTATGGACGTTTATCACATCTAATCGTGAGTCCAGGAAACACATTACACCGGAAATAAAACGCTAAATTAGACTAACAATTAATAGAAATCACCTGATGACTTGGTCCTGGGCCCTCCTCTGGCGACTTCCCATGCTCAGACATGATTTCCAGATGATAAATAAGTTTAAAAAGTGATTAAACACAGCAGAAAACTCTTAGGAAAAAGTATGCATGTGACTCTTTTGCCAATAAGTTGGAACAGAGGAAGTACTAGTCTGCGCATATGCGAGGTTGGGGCTGGCATCCGCCGGACTGTCATCTGACTACCTGCCCAGTAGGGGCACCTATCCTTTTTAATCTGAGTGTTTATTGAGGGAATGTCGATATTTGGGAATATCAAAGAGTATTAGGGAGGTAAGTAAACTCTTGAAGTGAAAATAACTCAACACTCAAGTCATAAAATCTAGAAATAAAATGAATGAAAATTTTCTCTCTCCAAAATAAACCTCAGATGACGACTCCTAAAGTCTGATGAACAACAACAGTAATACCTGATCCTGAATTCAAAACCCTGTGAGTGGGGGAGAATGCGGAAAAATTACTTCTTATGGTAATAATTCCCTCTGCAAACTCATAATAAATTAGATGGATCCAGAAAACCAAGTCTAAATATTGTTCAAATAAAGGATATACTTCAGAAATCAGCTCATGTGTCTGAAAATACAAAGCACAACATGCGTTAGCTAATATATAGGCCTCCCCCAAAAAGAGCTAGCCTAATAAAGATGTATCCACAAGTTAGCGTGAATCCCGGAAGTACCATCCGAGTCAACACGCAAATTTTTTATCAATAGATTTACTAAAGTATACCTGATGGCTTGGACCGGGAGCATCCTCCGGCGACTTGGCAGCGTCAGCCATACTAATATTAGTCAAAATCAAGTTGCAAAACAACTTAAAGCTTCAAAAAGATTGAAAGCAAAAGCAAGGCTAGAAAGCATGTTGCAATGGCAGGTCAATATTTTAGGAAGAGAATGAGACAGCCCCTGCACATGCGCGAGTTTGGGCCGCACATTCGCTGAACTGTCAGTTGAGTAACCTGCCCAGTGGGGGCGGTTTGTTTTTAATTCTTTGTATTATTGAAGCTAGGTCGATATTTAGGAAATATCATAGAGTATCAGGGTGGTAAGTATACTTTTGATGTGAAAACAGCTTGTGCATTGGTCTGAAGGAATGTCCTTAGAAGACTATTTTGAAATTTTATCACAGGAATGACTGGCTCAATAACCAAGTCAGTCATTCAAGTGGTAAAATTCATTAAATAGTCTTCTCTTGACCAGCAAATGAACGTGCAATGGAAAAAAATTTAAATTTTCTTGAAGAATCTTGAGAATTCATGGCGTAATATAAATTTAGATTGCCATATACATTGTATAACTGCAAATAAAATTTAACATTTAATTCAAAACCGATTTGTATGTCAAGAATCTATCTGGATTCTTGCTGATCTTTGATAAATTCCTAACCCTGTATACCTGCTGCCGAGACTGGAGAATGTCCAGGCACCACTGTTGTGATCCTGTAATGCCTGGTCGAGCACGGCGACATCTCCTGACATCACCTTGGGCACAAATTCAGAGTAGAAATTATACACACCTAAAACATAAGTACACCAGTGGTAAGTAGTTTTATATAATCCCAAAAATTAGCATTGTGCATACAATCACAGCTCATAATTAACATAATAATACTAGTACTAACTAACATGTTTCTGTTTTGTTTTGGAAACATGTTAAGTTATGTCTGACCTGTAATAGTATGCATAATGCTAATTTTTAATTTACTAACTTAGTACAATATTGAACACAATATAAAAAATGTTCTGTTGAATATTTAGACGTAACTTTATTGGAAGCCATTATTGCCGTAAGCAGCAATGGCTTCTAATCAAATTCCGTCCAAGATATCCAACAATACATTTTATTTTGGAGCTGTTCTGTAATGGACCTTTCCGGTTTTAGCTATGCTCCACCCATCTCTAGCTAAGCTCCACCCATATCTCATTCGTGTTGGGATCGATTGATCTCTGAACACCCTGACTATCAATTTCCAAAAAAATACACAGGTAAGCTGTTGAATATTTTGAAACTAATTTGACTGGGCACTGTTGCTGTTAGGTAGCAACAGCACCCAGTCAAATTAGTTTCAAAATATTCAACAGCATGTTTATTGAATAGCCAAGAATTACAAAGACATACAATTCATACAATGTGTCAGACTATTTGTGACTTGATGATGGTCTAAATGGAACCCTTTGTAGCATAATGATTGTGACGACATCATACATGCGCTGAGCTGATTATGACGTTATACGCGGTCAGATGATGGATGGATACTCTGGAAAGGTGAATTACTCTGGAAAACAACAAGAGCTTCAACCTGGAACATTAGTATGTGAACCAAGATAGAATTATTAAATTTGAGCCACAGGTCATTAGACACCAAATTTTGGTCTAGCTTCATTTTCCTCCAACACTAGAAGATCAGTTGGACATGCCTTGGAAAATGAATGACCGTTGCCAGTAAAATTGTGTAAGAACAGTATTTTTGGAAAAGTAGAAGCTTGCCACTGAAATAGTTCAATTTGTTACTGTGCATGTCTCTCCCCATTAGTAATATTTTCAAATGTAATCTTCTCTTATGCTATAGGATGTTGTGGGTGCCATGAATAATAATCATCACGATGGTAAGTTATCAATGAAGTCAATAGAGACTAAACGCTAAACACAGATCTCATGAAAGTTTCAACAAGAGAACTGAAGCCATTTTTAGAAACCATGAAGGCTGACGTAGGGAAACATGTATCAATAAGCGGCTTTGATGATGGAAAAGGCTTCATCATCATCACATCTTATTGTAAGTACATGCAAGAGAGGACTTAATTACACCCTAATAGTCAAGTCAGACAAATAGTCACTTCAGACAAAACCCGCCTCTATTAAGCAGTGGTCTCTGAAAATATGCTCAGGTCAAGGAGAGTATTTAAAAATAATCTGCCATTGGAATGGCTAGCTCGCTAACAAAGGCAGTCATTCCAGTAGTCAATTTTCAAAAATAGTCCTTGCTTTGCTTGCAAATGGACATTGACTACCGGTAAACAAATGTTTTTATTTTTTTACCAATGTGAACCATTAAAGGATAATCAGACTTACTGTAAAGATACTTCCTGAAATCCTCACTCTTCACCGTCTCAAATGGTTTCTGTCTCCTGATGTTTGTAAGGTGAATATCACATCCCCATTCTATCAATAACTGAAAATTAGATAGCAAATTACATACAGCAAGTTATATATGACAAATGTCCTCAAATTAACCCCTTACCAGTCAAGATTGGTCGAGAAAACTGAAATCATTGCACATTGATGGTTCATTTGCAGGTCAAGAAAAGATCATTTTCTGCTATTTTACAACAGGAATAACTGACTCTGTTATTGAGCCAGCCATTCCAAAAAACCATTCTCTGAGGACCATTGAAGAGGCAGGTTTTGGCCCACTTGTCTATTAAAAGGCTAATAAGCACATCGCTTACTGAATAAGCCATGGAGAACAGAGATTTCAGATATATTTGCTTATTGAATGTTAATTTGCAGGCCAAAATATGACTACTTTATATCAACTTGCCACTATACAAAAAGTCACCTAGACAGATAACTTCACAGTTACAAATGATTATCACAAAATGCTTAGGGCAGCCAAGGCTCTGCGAGTTGCTGGTCTACCATCATCAATTTCCATGGAAAGGTAGACACAACCAGAGATTGGTTTAAGAACAAATTCACGGGCCCAGATGATGAGCCAGTACACCCATTTGTACATGATCCCAGGCCAACAAGAGGCCCAAGGGCTTGTAATGCTCAGCTAGACCAGTAGCATCTGAACTATTTGCATTTAAATACCGGTGATCCGGTAGACATGATAGATAATTTTCTAAAAAGCAAAGATGGCCACCAAAGAAATTGACCAATCACAATTCTTGTTTGATATGCTAAAGCCTACCATGATAGAATCATTCCACCCAAGTTTCATTGAAATAGGGCCACTAATTAAAAAGAAGTAGCGTTTTCAATGGTTCTGGAAAATAAAAAAAATCCAAATGGCCACCAAAAAAATTGACCGACCAAAATTCTGAATAGGATCCGGTTCTAGAGCCGTAAGTACTATAGAAGCCTTCCACCCAAATTTGGAGAAAACCCACCTAGCGGTTATGGAGGAGATGCATTTTGACAATTTCCGGTAGATTTTTCATAATAATTTTATTTTCACAAAAAATCGACCCATTAAAATTCTGAACAGATGTTCTGCAGCCTACCTCCATAGCGTCTGTCCAGCCAACTAATGGTTGAAATCTCTCAAACGGTTAATGATAAGTAGAGTATCTAAGAGTTTCACCCAAAAAATTGACCAATCAAAATTGTCTATACAAGGTCTGAACCCTAGCCGCATAGGATCTTTCCAGCCAAAGTACATGCAAGTTGAAATCCGCTAAGTGGTTACAAATGAGGAGTAGTGCTTGACAATTCCAGTAAATTTTCCATAAAATCTAAGGTTTTCACCCAAAAAACTTGACCAATCAAAGTTCTGTATACAAGTTCTGAAACCTAGCCCAATAGGGTCCTTTCAGCCAAAGTAAGTTGAAATAAGCCATTTGTCGGTTAACGAGATGTAGCATTTTGACAATTTCCTGTAAATCTTTCATAAAATCTAGAATTTTCACCCAAAAAACTGACCAATCTAAATTCTGTATATATGTTCTGAAGCCTACCACCGTAAGGTCTTTCCAGCCAAAAGTATGTTGAAATATGTCAAGCGGTTAATGAGCAGTAGCATTTTCACAATTTACGGATTTTCACCAAAAAAATTGATGACTCAAAATTCTGTATACAAGTTCTGTAAGCCTAGCCCAATAGGCTCCTTCCACTTCCAGTCAAAGTAAGTTGAAATCCACTAAGCAGTTAATGAGTAGTGTTTTGGCAATTTCCGGTAAATCTTTCACAAAATCTAAGATTTTCACTAAAAACGTGTCGGAACAAAATTCTGTATATAAGTTCTGAAGCCTAGCCCAGCAGGTTCTTCCAGCCAAATTAGTTTGATATCCGCCAAGCGGTTAATGAGTAGAGTTTTTAAACAAAAGTTGATGAAGGGATAACGAATGTCAGATGGTCAACAACGTATCAGAGACCTTGACCGCAGACATTTTCACCCCAACATCATTGTGTGATGCCATGTCATTATAAGGAGGCATGTGTCCAACCTTGGGTCTAGTATGATTAACCAACTATGAGATACAAACAGAAAAGTTGAGCTAAACGGAAAATGTTAAAAGTTGAAAAAAAGGATTTTACCAAGGTCACAGTGACCTTGATCTTTGACCTCAAGGTCATTGTGTCATGGCGTGTAATTATATGGAAGCATGTGCCAAAGTTTAGGTCCAGTATGATTAACCAAACATGAGAACAGAAAAGTGGAGATAAATGCAAATTGGACAGCGACGACGAAGTGCGGGGTAAAGTTCATAAAGTTATGTCACATCAGTAGTCATGACCGATGACCGGGACTTTCAAAAGACGGGCATCAACATGTTCTGCACTTTCGACATGGGCAAAGGATAAAAAATCCTGGATGTGCTACATCAGGCTGGATGTTATGACAATGACCTGTGATTGGCAAGACTGCTATTAGAAGACACTAAAATGAAAGTATACATAAACAATGTGCATTCTGCAGAGTTCAAGACCACTATTGGCTCTCCACAGGGAGATGGCCTCACCAGTGATGTTTACATGGTAGCTAGCTGTAGCAGTATCATCAAGACTCCACAACTCCCACACCACCACCACTATCACCCATTATCTATACTGTGTCTTCCACTAAGGATGGAGTACACAGACGATGTAAACTTCATAGACGAGGAAAATAAGACTTTAGAAGATCCTCTCCATATATAGTTGTAGAACAGCTTAAGAATGAGAATCTCTTCATGAAATCAAGACAGAGTATATCCATTTACACCTAGCACTGACAGGCGAAGTCAGTGACAAAGATGCCTCTCTGTGCAGCGGGGATGAATGTGCGAAGAGCAAGATCTTCAGCTCACTGATGTGCATCTCCACGGACAATGCTGCACATTGCATCACAGGAAACATAGCTTTCCAGTTTTCGGAAACTAAGGATGATTGGATCAAGGATCCCTCTGGTCTGAAAAATATCTGTGTCTGATGGAAGCTGTGTATCCCTGATGCTGTATAACTGTAACAATTTAGTTGTTCTAAAGGCTAAATAAGCTTAAGGTTGTATCTGCAAACATATTATTATCATCCAACATCCCTAGCCAGACAACATAATCTCCAAGGACGTAATACACACCATGTGCAATACATTCCCCACAGACAGTAACTATCCAAGAAAAGACTGTCTATGTTTGTCCATGTTCTGCAAATGCCTTGGAATTTACTGTACCTAGAGCCAACACGTATAAAAAGCCAGCACAGGACACCACTGCATAAACCTGCTACATAGCGATCTGACAAGCTGAGAACCATTTAGAACCTGTGGGAGCTAAGGACTCTGGCTGAGAATCTATGGAACAGTGGATAAAGCAGGACGGTTTGCAGCTGCAGGATGCTTTCAAACGCAGTACATCACCATTAGTCAACAATCAATATTTTTATTAATGTCTATTTCGACTATTTGTATGTGTAAGAGAAGACTGTTTTGATGATCCACGACTGCTATCAAAATGGTAATTACAGTAGAAAATTGACAATTATAATCTTCTTATGTCCTGCTAATGGATCTTTCTCAAGACATTTTTGGCTGACTTGACCATTAAAGGTTTAACAAATGAATGCAAGTCTTTAGGTTTTGTTATTAGAATATAATAGATACACAAGAATGGAGAATCATGTGCGTACATGTACAGTAACACACAAATCCAGGCATCCAGCTTGCCTCCGTTAACCGAGGACAAGCATCAGGGGTCATTAACGTGTTGCTGTGGCTGTCCACCTTTCAATACTTAACCCTTTCATGGTGAAACTGGCCAGAACCACCCTCTGCTAAGGCCTTAAGAAATGTCCATTTGCAGGTCAAGAGAATACTATTTTTGAAAATTTACTACTGGAATACATCGCTTGATAATCGAGCCAGTCATTTCAGCAGTAAATTTTCTAAAATAATCTCTTGGCCTGCAAATGGACATTCAATAAACAAATAATTGGATTTTCTTGACCAAATTTAGACGTGAAAGAATTGAACAAGAATGGGTCCTGGATTTGGGATTCATCATTCTTGATGCACATATTGCAGGAAAATATAGACGGTATTAATAATTTTCTGAAAAACTCAACGATGCCAGTGTTCTTATTCTATGAACATACAGTTGATTCTGGTTGAAATAGGAAGAATTGGCAAGGAAATTATGCATACAGTAGAATGATGCTAAAACAAGGATTGTCCAAAACTAATTGGCTGCAAGACTAAATACAATGATTACTGGCAATGTGTCAACTCACATTGCATACTGATCTGTGCATGCCTTCAATCGCAGCGAAAATGGGTGTACATTTAAAACTATTCTGAGCATCAATGTTTGCTTCATTCTCAAGCAGGAACTCAACAATTTCCTGAAAATATAAACAAGTTTGAAATACAATAATACGATAATACACAAGAGAATACAAACTTTACCCATTCCTACTTTCTGCATCAGTCTAATCTACTTATTATGCCAAGGGTAGCCACACATATTGCTACAATTCAGCATGTACAATGAGGAAAGATATTTCTTTAGTGCTTTTCATCACACAAAAACACCTATTCTCTTCTAATTAGAAGTCAATAGCTCTTTAAATGATGCAAAGTGTCACGGGAAGTATTATCTATCCTCAATCTGATCAAATAGTGTAAGAAACTTCCATGTGCAGACTTGGGTGAATGAGCACGATTCAGATTCAATTTCACAATGAAGATATTAAATGCCAGTATGAACATTTTGACCAGGTCTGTCAACTGAGGTTTTGCAGATGACATATTCCAGGGGTTATATCTCTGGACCTGCTAAATATTTTTTAAACAATTTGACTGAATAAACGAAATCTAGGATTTCTTTTTTCACGAGAGAGTTGATACTTACCTCCCTAATACTTTTGATATTGCTAAATATCGGCTTTCACTCAATAAAACACTCAGATTAAAAACAGTTAGGTGCCCCTACTGGGCAGGGAGTCAGAGGTAGTCCGGCGGATGCTCGCCCCACCACCGCGCATGCGCCGACTACTACTTCCTCTGGCTCATTTATTGGCTAACACATGCAACTACCAAGAGCCTGAAGACCGAGCCTCTGTGGGGCGGAGAGGCCGGGTCAGTATCTAGGGAGGTAAGTATCAACTCTCTCGTGAAAAAAGAAATCCTAGATTTCGTTTATTTCACATCAAGAGTATACTTACCTCCCTAATACTTTTGATATTGCCAGAATTCGAAAGTGAATCTGGCGGGAGGGAGGCGAGGTCAAAAGACCAGCTCTTCCCTCTACGCTTTCAAGCGTTTAAGGCACTTATGACGTCTGAAACTGTGTGAAACACAGTCAGGATTTGATAAACCATCGGATAACACAACCGATGCCTGAGAGATGACCGATTTGTCATATGCGCTCCCCCCCCTCCCTTGGGAGGAAGATTAAATGACCTCAATGTCCTACACGCTCTCTTCGTACTAGTGCTAAGTACTATAGGACAGAGACGAAAAGGCTCCATTTTCGTATACTCTCTCTAAAGAACCACAACCCACATAAACCATCACCATATTAATAACACTGGGTAACGTGACAATACAAAACAATGAACAACACATGAACAAGACTGACCTTGTTGTACTAGGAAGCTGTCATCATGAATCCAGTAGAGAAGGATGATACAGTCCCGACAAGTGGTTGTCACCGTCGCTGAATGGCGAAGTATATAAGCAATGCGGAGGCACTCTTCACAAACATAAAGCAGTTATTGTTTCAAAATCGACAAGGCGAGAGGGTTAGAGGTGTCACGGAGGTAATGGTCTGTAAAACTTGACTCACAGTGCCACTGAGCCACTGACATAATATCATCCACAGGAACCCCACTAAACAGGGCAGTGGATGCCACGACACCGCGGACACTGAGCCTTGGCCACGTCAACCTGTCGCCCGGTGGCGGATTTGTGACAAAATTGAATACATTCCACAATCCACCTAGAAATGGTGTCCTTAGACGCCCTACCATGGGGTTCAATATATGACAACCATAACGCTGACTGGTCGGTACGCCACTCCGAAGTACGCTGTTTGTACCGGAGCAGCGCCGTACGGGGCACCATACTTTAGAATTAGGATCATATCTAGTTAAAGATTGCAAAAAAATAGGCTGACCTGGATATTTCAATGACTGATTTTTAGACAAGAAATTAATCCTAGGTAGAAGCTTAAGGCCTTCCCCTGTAACCACAAAACGGTCAACCTCGGCTGATAAGGCGTGAATTTCACTCCTACGCCTCGCCGAGGCCGCAGCAATTAAAAATACAGTTTTAAGAGTTAACATTTTCATAGAAATGGAACTAAGTGGTTCAAAAGGCTTATCACCTAGTACCTGGAGCACCAGTGATAAACTCCAAGACGGAATCAGTGGAGGATTCCTTGGTCTTAGATTGCCCATGCCTTTAATTAATACATTTAATGTACTTACTTCATCACTCCCCCTATTAGCCAAGCAAGGAATAACAGTCATTAAAGCTGACTTATAACCAGCAATAGAGTTAGGCTTGAGGCTATAGGCATCATATAGGTGACAGAGGAAATCAGCCACTACCTGAATAGATGATTCCATTGGATCAATACATCTTTTTGAGCACCATTCTGCAAATCTGTTGATTTTATAATTATATGCTCTGGAGGTTGACCCCCTCCTGGCATTGGCCATAAACATGGCCGCTTGCTCAGAAAAGCCCTCCTTAATTCTAGATTCCTTGACAACATCCACGCAGTCAATCGGAACATTGACGGATTGTCGTGAAGGGCCTTGCCCTGGAAGATAAGGTCGTCCATCAGAGGCAGCGGAACCGGATTGCAGACCAGAAGGTCCAGCAGATCCGTATACCACGACCGGCTTGGCCAATCCGGGGCGATCAGAAGCACTTGGCACTCCTGCTGCCTGATTTTCTGAAGCACCTTTGGAATCAGGATTGCTGGGGGGAATGCGTATGCATACATTCCCTCCCAACTGATAGCTAACGCATCTGTTGCGAAAGCGCTTGGGTCTGGAATCGGAGAGACGTACGTCGTCATCTTCGCATTCTTCTTCATTGCGAACAAATCTATGTTGGGTTTCCCCCAATGGTCGAACAGACGATCCGCCACACATTGATTTAGTTGCCATTCCGTGGGTAAAACACTCATCCTTCGGCTCAATGAGTCTGCTAGCAGATTTAACCTCCCCGGAATATGAACTGCTTTCAAGGTGATCCCATGATCCAGGCACCAACAAAGCAGTTTCCATGTCATCATACAGAGACTGGGCGACTTCGTTCCGCCCTGGCGGTTTATGTAAGTCACTACTGTCGAGTTGTCTGAACGAATCAGAACAATCTTGCCCTGAACATTCTTTAAGAAATGTTCCAGGCCCAGGACTACTGCTCTTAGCTCTAGTAGATTGATATGTTCCTTGGACTGATCCAGATCCCAAAGCCCTGATACTGTGGACTCTTCCAGACAAGCTCCCCACCCCTCCATCGATGCATCTGTATACACAGTCACCTGAGGGTGGGGAGGGGTTAGCAAAACCCCCGGCAAGAGATTCTCTGTATTCAACCACCATTGCAGGTGGTGAATCAGAGGCGCCAACACTGACACGTTCGAGTCCAGCGAACCTGAACTCTGGGTCCACTGTGTCATGAGAAACAACTGGATCGGGCGCCTGCGCAAGGCGGCCTGCGGAATGACTGGTTCCAAAGAAACCATCAAGCCCAGCATTCTCAAGTAAACCCGTGCCAGGACATGACGACTGTCGCACACCGACTGTATTACCGAGATGAGTATTTGAACCCTCTCCTGAGTGGGGTACACATACCCCGTCTCCAGATCGAAGAACATGCCCAGGTAAACAAACTTCTGGGATGGAGTTAGCTCTGATTTCGGGAAATTGATCATCCAGCCCAAGTCCGAGAGAGTTTTCAAAACAATCTCCAGATTGGCTGACAACGATTCCCGGGTGTGTGCTTTCAACAGCCAGTCGTCTATGTACGTGTGGACTGCTATGCTTCTCCTGCTATGCTTCTCCTGATGGCCTGGTTACCGCGGTGGGAACCACTCCGGTGTTTCACGCCGAGAGAACAGTGCCACTCTGGCACTCCTTATGTCCACCGTGAAGACCCGAGGAGCCGTGGAAATCCCGAAGGGTAACACCCTGAATTCCCACCGCCGGCCCTGAAATGCAAATCTCAGGAAGCGACGGAAACTCCTCTCTATGGGAATGTGGAAATAAGCATCCTTCAAATCTATTGACGCTGTCCACATTCCTTGCTCTAACCCCGCCAACACCGAGCGCACAGTCTCCATCTTGAAACTGGGCGTCTATGAACTTGTTCAATGGCTTGAGGTTGAGAATCGGCCTCCACCCTCCGGTGTTTTTCGTTACTAAGAACAGGGTTGAATAGAAGCCCGGGCACCTCTGTGCCGGCTGAATGGCTTCTTTTAGTATGAGGGAATTTATTTCCTCCTCTATACACAACCTCTGATCCGGATCCCGTGGAATAGGAGTCCAGATCGGCGCGAGAGACAGTCGCGATGGCGGGCCTGTCACCCAGTCGGGACGATACCCGACTGAAAGCCATCGCAAGACTAAACGGTCCTGAGTCAACCGCTTCCACTCTGGCAAGTGGGCGGCCAAACGGCCGCCCACCGGTCCACCTAGGGATAGAGGTGGACATAAGGAGTGCCAGAGTGGCACTGTTCTCTCGGCGTGAAACACCGGAGTGGTTCCCACCGCGGTAACCAGGCCATCAGGCCCGATTGCCGCGACCAGATCCCCGCGCGCCCCGCCCAGCGCCGCGCGCACCACGGTGCGCGGGCGGCTGTCTGGCTGGGTGCGGCTGGGGAGCCTGCGCCCCCCTCGCTGCTGGCCGAATCGCCCGTGGCCTAGGCCTACGTTGCGACGGTGGCTGGCCTCTGACCTGGCCAGCACCACCTCGAGCCTGCAGAGGACGATACGCAGGGGGTGCCGCGCGAACACGCTCCCGCCGGAGCACCTCAAATTGTTCACGCAGCGCCCTCTGGTTGTTAACCAGAGTGACCGTCTCCTGGAGGTGCCTGCATCCCTCACCTCCAAAGAGACCAGGACCTGTCATAGGCGTCCGCAGCAGCCTATTATACAGGTCCTGGGACGGGCACAGATTGTCAAGCGCAAACGTGCGCCTCGCCCGGACACTTCTGGTCACCGCCCGCGTCAAACAGTCCAAAGCCAGGTTGATACCATCCTGGATGGCTCTCTGGACTGTTACCGGGCTTGGCTGGCGTGATGCGGAGGCCGCTACCACCCCCTGTAGCAGCTGGGAGACGTGGGACAGAGCGGCAATCGACGCCCTCCCACTCTCCTCCGCATCACGCAGCGCGGCATTCGCCGAACGCAACGCGTTCGAGCACAAGACTCCCGTGTCAGAACGGGAGCCCGGCCGCGCATCTTCGCCTAAAGCCGCGCGATCATCAACGCTTGGCTTCGGCACCACACCGTACCGCTGGTAATCCAGGGGCACGATGCGGCAACGCTTCGCCACCTCGCGAGGGGCCTTCGCGAGACGTCCATTAACCTTAATGGACGCCTCCGCCGCTTCGAACATGTCCACGACATGCTCAGCCAGCGGCAGAGATGGCATAGCGGTAGCCGCCGGCCTACCAGCTAACCACGGCCTATGGTCACGCTGGCTAGCCGGCAGCTCCACGGGTAGATCGGGCCGAACACTTACCAGCCACTGGCAAGCGTCCGACCAATCCTCCTCCGTGGCTAACTGCGAGCGCTCTACTAGACGAGGGCCTTCGTCTTCCTCCAGAGCACTCGCAGTTGACGTCGACGGCGGATAAGCTGATACCCCTGGCAAGCCTGGAAAAGCATGCGGGCCCGAGAGAGCAGGCATGCTAAACTCCGCGGCTTGACCAGGAGCAGGCGCCGTGGCAGAGCGTGGGGTAAACACCGCCCTACCACGGGTCTGACCAGCACCAGCAACACCATCGGCAAGCCGAGGTATGCGGTATCCGTGGTCAACAGCACCGCCCGGGGACACCTTCTGGACCGTGAAATCTACTCCTGCGTGAGTAGAACCATGGAACACGTCGCCTGTATTCCCCGCGAGGGGTGCACAGACGTCGTATTCCATGGCCACGTCCTCAGAAGGCGACCCTAGCAGGAGATCCTCTTCTTCCTGGCCAGAAAGATTAGACTCCGGGTCAGCAAAGAGAGCTAACCCGGACTGGCCAGGAAAGGTGCCATAGGAGGCTTTGACACCTTCGGCGCGCGGATACCCGGGGTCTGATGAGCAGACCGCGGGTCCCAGCAACAACCGTTGTCCACGGCCCCTCGGCGCGGCGCCATGCCTGCTGCCAGGGCCTTGGACTGCCCCCAACAAAGGGGCCACCTCTGAATCCACAAACGGACCGGACCTAAAGAGACCGGATTCAGAGGCGGGGATCACCTGCTCGTAAGCAGATGCCGAGGACAACAAAGGAGCTGGCCCAGGGAGCATGCCGCGAAGCAACTCTGGGACCAAATCCTTTATTGTCCTCTGCATCTCTTGCAACATTTCGGACCTGAAGGCCTCCATATCCACCGCGGATGAGGCCTTCTTCTTACCCTTCTTACAACCCTCCTTCTTCTTCTTCCTCTCTTCCTCCATCACCTTCTCCCTTGCCTGCAATGAGAGAAAATCAGACATTAGATCTCCCCCCCACTGCTTACATACGTCGCACTTCAGCAACGGTCCACAGGGACTGCAGCTGAAGCACAAGTGCGGAACGAAGCGGTTTTTCAGAAACCTCCCGCAGGACGGGCAACCAGGTCTCTGAAACAGGACAAAGGACAGGGACAATGAGCAAGATAGTTAAGGTTAGCGAACTCAAAACCAACTAAAAAGAGAGGGACAGGATCCTCAAGATCGCAAATCAAGAAGAACCAGCCTTGGACAAAACGTTAATTGTTAATAAAGGCCAAGGCCGATTATGACGTCATCACTCCCGTGACCAAAATAATCGATCCGCAACAAGCACCAAGTGCAAGAACGAATTGTATAAGTAACCGGAACATTCCCGTTGAATTGGCATTTCGAGTACACAACAATCAGATATACAGAGATAACTCCTTCCAATTCTAGCATTGGCAAAAAAGGAAATTATCTCCCCTTTTGTTTATCAATAATTAGATACCTGACACTTGTACAGACAAACCATCCAACGTGATGAACCGGAGAACTCCACCATAGTACGCCTCTACATTCTCTCCACCTAAGGGGAAGGAATTGGATCAAGAGGGCAAAGTGAGAAGACCTTTATAACAGGCCTCCAACTCACTGAACATAGATTTTTTGGTTAGATAACCTAACAGTATTAGTAGGAAATGGAACCGTGGTGGAGAGAAAACATATCCTCTTGTGCCGAGAAGTCCATCAAAGCTTCTACGTGATACCTGTGGACAAAAACACAAAGAGAAATGAGACTTATGAAGCACCATGTTGTAAAAAACCAACATAAACAGGCGCCAATCACGGTAAGCGCGAGTCCCGGAAATACATTAAACCGGGACAAAACACGCTAGCATATCAAAGAAATCACCTGATAAAGAGATCCCGCTCCTTCCAAAGGCGAATCCTCCCTTTCCGACATGCTTCCAACGTACAAGAATCGTCAAATTTGAGTAAAAAACAAGGTAACGCGCAGAAAAGTATAGGTAACACAAAACCGCATGTAACCCTTTGCCAATAAATGAGCAAAGAGGAAGTAGTAGTCTGCGCATGCGCGGTGGTGGGGCGAGCATCCGCCGGACTACCTCTGACTCCCTGCCCAGTAGGGGCACCTAACTGTTTTTAATCTGAGTGTTTTATTGAGTGAAAGCCGATATTTAGCAATATCAAAAGTATTAGGGAGGTAAGTATACTCTTGATGTGAAAAATGCATTGTGCTGGGCCGGCACTGTGCCAGTAGCCGGCTGTAGTGGCCTAGTGCCGGCCCAATAATCTATATTATCAGGGACTATTCAGGTGACAGAATATGTCATGCGTAAACAATGTCAAATATTATATTCATATTTCTATTATCCCATCAAAGAAATATTAATTTATTCATTCAATAAGAAAAACACTCAGCTATATGCCTCAATATATATATCAGGGCTTCAGAAACAGAATTTTCCCAGCCGGACATGCCACTTCGGGAGGGGGGTGGGGGGTGGTGAGTGAAAATGAAAATGCATGATGCAACTGTATTGGAATAACTGGCTCGATAATCATTCCTGTGTTAAATTTTCATAAATAGTCGTCTCTTGATCTACAAATAGAAATTTCTAAAGAGTATAGTAGAAGTCAGTTTTGGCTGACTTGACTATTAAATGGTTATCATATACATACCATATGTCCATATCTGCAGGCAACGTGAAGAGCTGTGTTGAATGTTTTTGATTCACGGCTATTGATAAAATTATGCTGGCCCTTGAAAAATGTCACTAATTTCTCGACCGTATCCAGCTCATTCTCCTGTGGATAAGAATAGTAATACCATGGTTAGCTTTGGTTTTGACAGTGAAGATATGCCACGTGTACTGCTAGATAAGTATGTTAAGCTTAGATCTTAAAAATATAACACAAACACATATATATATATATATATATATATATATATATATATATATATATATATATATATAGATATATATATATATATATATATATATACACCTGTGCAAAAGTTAAGCACCAGCAAAAACAATAGAATGTAGAAACATGATGGTACAACTAGGCTGCCATACTTTTTGTCCCCGCGTTAGCCGACATAATTCCAAGTACGAAATGCACATGCATGCATGACTTCACGCCGCTTGATGTCCGTGCGTGGCGGGAAACAGCACACGTGTTCAGTTATGTAAAAGTCCAGTTTGAGGTGTAGAACATTACATACAGATTTAGGCGACAAGATTAGGAATTTTGTGTTCATGACCGTGGTTTATTTGTACAGAGAGAATTAGCTCTTGATTGTGAACCGCTATGGCAAGACGAAGGTTAAGTGATCGTGTGAAATGGCAAATCATAGGCATGCATACCACTGGCATGTCATGCAGAGAGATTGGCAGACAGCTGAACATTAACCATACTGTAATCAGTCGTTTGATTGCAAAACATGGGCAAACTAACGAGGTGAAGGACAGGCCTAGATCTGGAAGACCGAAAAAGACTACTGCCCGTGATGATCGAGCCCTAGTACGCCTTGTTAGGAGATCTCCATTCACCAACAGCAGAGTGCTCAGCCAGCGATGGGAAACGCGCAATAGAGTGTCAATGTCTACCGTCAAAAGGAGACTGTATGCTGCTGGCATGAAAGCTAGGAGACCTGTCAGACGTCCTCTCCTCACTGCACACCACAAAGAGGAGCGTCTGAGGTGGTGCAACGAAAGAAGACACTGGAACATGAGATCCTGGAGACGGGTACACTGGTCCGATGAAAGTCGGTTCCTGCTTCATGCCACAGATGGTCGAACTCGTGTATGGAGGTCCAGACGCACGGCGTATGACCAACGTAACATCATGGAAGAAGTTCCATTTGGTGGAGGTTCCGTTATGATATGGGGGTGCATCTCATTTGATTGTAAGCTGGATCTGTTGACTGTACCTGGAACACTAAATGGACAAAGATATCAAGATTCCATACTGGATAGAGTTGTGGTCCCTCATTTTGTAAATCATGCACCTGGAACCCACCCTATATTCATGGATGACAACGCCCGACCACATCGTGCTAGAGCTGTGCATGAATACCTCCGCCAGAATGCCATCGAAACCCTACCATGGCCAGCAAGGAGCCCTGACATGAACCCTATTGAGCATATCTGGGACATTCTGGGAAACATGGTGAGAATGAGGGATCCTCCTGTGCAGAACCTACAGGAATTAACAGACGCACTCCATCTTGAATGGCAACGAATACCACAATGGCGTATCAGTCGGTTGGTGACCAGCATGAGACGTCGTGTCCAGGCCGTCATCCAGGCACAAGGTGGATATACCCGGTATTAATAATGACAGTCTCAAACTCGTGCACAGATGTTAAACTTCGTTTTCAGACACCATTAATGACAATCTAGCCACGTGTGTCAACTGTAGGGCAATAGTTGTCAGTTGTGTCAACGTAACCATATTCAGGCCTCGTCTTCAAGTTCAAACAAAAACATACAGTGTTTCCCCACCATCATAATCAGCATTCCTCTAGTTGCATTATTACCTCTTGCACTAAGATGGATGGGTACATAAATGTTTATGCTATTGCTTTCTTCATAGCACATGAATATACCCTCGCATGTGCGTAAAAATAGGGTGGTGCTTAACTTTTGCACAGGTGTATATATATATATATATATATATATATATATATATATATATATATTTTTTTTTTTTTTGCTTTTATATTGTTTTTGATTTGTTTTGCTTGTGTGTTGTTTGTTCTATATATTGTTCCAGGACATTAGAAATTTACTGCAAGATCCTTTGTTCTGTTAAAATTGTAACCAATCTGATCACAAGTTTTTGAGATCAGCCCCACACATAAACCTGTACATATATGCAAGCATGCATGCATGAATGCTTATATACAAATGCATGCACCCAGACAGACAGTCACAGACAGATAGGCAGGCAGGCAGACAGACAGACAGACAGACAGACAGACAGACAGACAGACAGACAGAGACAGACAGACACAGACAGACAGACAGACCTGAATGCAGTACCTTCTTCCCCTTAATGGCAGAGGGTAATGAGGGAACATGACATGTAATGGGTATAATATTATGTAGTGTGATGAGTGCTAGCTAGATTATACATTTCTATGTTCATTCTGATTTTCATTTGTGGACAATAATCATTCAGATATAGCCTTAGTTGTAAGTAATAGACCTACCTTAGCTGCTTTAATCAGCAGTTTCTGCCATGCCAGCGTGTTTCCTGGAAAGACTTGATACAGGAACAATGATCCAAACTTCAGAGGTTTGTTTCTGCTCATAAGCTCAAAGAAAAACTGAAGTAAAACGATTATAGTAAAAAGTAAAAATAAACTAAATTTCCATCCTCTTAGGCATACACAATTTCCAGAGTTATCAAACAAGAGGCCCAAGAGCCTGTGATGTTCACCTGGACCATTAGCATTTGCATTTAAATATACATGATTCTTTACGTTAAACAAGATGCAAAAAAAAGATTTCGTGGAAAAAATCTACCAATCAAAATTCTGAATGGAAATTCTTGCGCCTATTATATCATAGGATCATTTTAGCCAAGTTTGGAAGAAATTGCTCAAAGTAGTAAGGAAAACAAGAAATCTGACAATTTCCAGTACATTTTTTTTAAATGTAAGATTTTTACCTCAAAGATTTGATGAATCAAAATTCTGAATGCAAGTTCTTGAGCCTATGATCATAAGATCCTGTTGACCAAATTTGCTTGAAATCAGTTAAGTTGATAAGAAGAAGCAATTTCACAATTACCAGTAAATTTGTTATAAAATCTAAGATTTTCACCCAAAAAAATGATCAATCAAAATTCTGAAAAGATGTCCTAGAGCCTACCACCATGGAATCCAGCTACCCAAATTTGGTTGACATATGTCAAGCAGCTATAGAGAAGTAACATTTTGATCATTTCCAGGAAATGTTTCATAACATTAATTATTTTCAACAAAAAATTTGATCAATCAAAATTCTGAATAGAAATTGTATAGCCTCCCACCATAGAATGCATCTAGTTAAATTTGGTTGAAATATGTCAGGTAACTAAGGAGGAATAGCATTTTGACCATTTCCGAGAGATCTTTAATAAAATCCAAGATTTTCACCTCAAAAAATTGATCAATTAAAATTCAGAAAAGACACTTGAAAGCTTACCACCACAGAATCCATCTACCACCATAGAATTCATCTAACCAGATTTGGTTGAAATATGTCAAGCAGCTATGGAGGGGTACGTAGCTGACCATTTCCGGTAAATCATCACCCAAAAATTGACGAATTAAAATTCTGTATAGAAATTCTAGAGCCCATCACCACAGGATATTTGCAGCCAAATTCGGTTGAAATCGCTCAGAATGGTAAGAAGAAGCAATTTGACAATTTCCGGTACACTGTTCATAAAATCTAAGATTTTCACCCAAAAAAATTGCTGAATCAAAATTCTGAATGGATTGTCTGGAGCCGACGACCATAGGGTCCTTCCAGCCAAATTTTGTTGAAATCGGCCAAGTGGTTAATGAGGAGTAGTGTTTTAAAGCAAAAGTTTAGGGATGACGGATGGACGATGGACGGTCGCCATGGCATAAGTTCACTTGGATCTTTGGGCCAGGCTAGCTAAAAATGACAGCATTGTAAAACTACATGAATGACATTTTGCTATAAAAACATAAAAAAGTATAATACAGAATTAAATGTCTCGCATGTCCTGCTCATTGTCGATAAAAATCAGGGGAGCATTCAGGAGAGCGAATGTTTTCAGTTTGCCGAAGATTTTGTTTTGTCATGTGGTAGGTTCGGCCATAGATATGGACGAACCTACAACATGGCGGAACACAATGTTTGGCAAACTGAAAATATTCACACTCCTGAATGCTCAATCGATCTCAGATGAAATTCATTTGCCAAAATAGATTTCTTGGTTGCAATATTTCATGGTGATGGAGAAACAAGATGTTAATTTCAATATTTGTATCAAATAAACTTGATTTAGGTCAACTGGACTGCCCACATAAACAGGGACATTGTTCACCCACCTTTAGATGCATCCCAACAAGGCTCAAATCTACGAACCTACAGAACATATAAAAGCAATTTTTGTATGGAAAACTTTCTATTAATCGATACAAATTTTAAACAAAGGCCAAACTTAGAATGAGCAAAAGGCAATTTGCCAAACTTAGAGTGAGCGCATACAATCTTCAAATAGATCTAAGCAGACACACATCACGTGAAACTCCTGTCGCGAGCAGAGTTTGCAAGTTTTGCGACGCACAGACAGAGGACGATGAGAAGCACCTCATTGTTCACTGCCCCTTTTATGAGAAAATGAGAGCTACCCTATACACCTCTTTAAATTAACTTTTTAGATCTTTCGTCTCTCTCTGACAATGAAATATTTACGACTTGCAACAATGGGGACACTGAGGTATGAAAGCCTGCACTTATCTTTGTGAGCAAATGTTTTCAACGGCAAAGTTTTCTCCCCCATCAGAACATAGATACAGTGCTTCCCCTGTCACGCTTGTACACTGACGCTGTTGCTACATGCATCAACATGGATCTCTACAGCTATGAATCAATCGGCTAAAGTTACAGAGAATGGACCTTTCCAGTTTTAGGTCCACCCACACCTCGCTCATGTTGGGATCGATCGATCGATCTCTGAACTCCCTGACTATAAATTTCCAGAAAACTATAGTCAGGTAAGCTGTTAAATATTTTGTACCTAATTTGCCTATGGCAACAACAGCGCCCAGTCACATTAGTTTCAAAATATTCAACATAATATCATAATTAATTATGACATCATCCTGCACATCACTTAGTTGATTATGACGCCATAAGATGGAAGGATAAACTGGGAAGGTCAGATTAATACATGGAAGTCGATTTTCAAGATGCTGCCTCAGATGAACCGTTTGGAGTTTGCATTCAGACTAGTTGTAAAAGGGAATGGCTGGCAAAATTTACCGCTGACCTACTTTGTAAAGGAGTGGTAGTTTGCCAACATGTTCCCACCCACCAAGTTTGATGTAAATCCACAGACAAAAGACATGGTACATATAGTTGTTGTCAGCATTCTTACCAAGTCTACAATCTCGCCATGAGATTCGACACTGTGGAAAGGGCTATAACTCTGGAGGTCAAAGATGCATCCAGTTAATTGACAACGACAATACTGTACAGTCATATTGTGAAAAGAAACATATCTGCCAATTTGGTTTTAATTTATCAGAAAATGATGAAATGTGCCACAAAATAAAGCTTCCATAATCAGTGATTTTCTAACACCAGCGTCACCATAGGATTCTATCATTTTAATGGTTAAAATTGGTAAAAATAATCTAAATATCTACTTATTGAAGGTCCATTTGTACTTTTGAAATTTTACTACTGGAATGTCTGGCCCAGTTATTGAACCAATCAATACACTGGTAAATTTTCAAAAATCGTCCTATCGTAGCCTACAAATGGTTCATTCTTCAAGACCATTGCAGAGGCCAGTTTGACATACGTTAAACATAATTCTTATCGTGTCACATTCTGGAATTCTGGAGGATGACCCTGTTGAACCAGCTTACCTCATACTGTGGATAATCATTTGTGTCTATCTCTATTGATCCATAAGTTGATATTTTCAAAAGCTTTCTCAATGTATCACTTGCTGATGAAAACAAATACATGTAGTATGATATATGTTATAATTAACCTAGAACATGTAGTTTATGGTATGTTATCGCAAATCCCATACTTTCACCAACATTGACACTCTACACTGCTTCGGACCCCCTCACCACACACCCTCACCACCTAGTGGGGTGGGTGGGCCTACGTGCCTATATGTAAATATCGTCTCACAATATGCAATCAAATGGATAACTCACATACATGTAACAATTTTCGTTGATTTCCACCAAGCAGTTTTGTAGGAGGTAGCCAGAGAGATGGACAGAGACGATTGCGATATGTGTGAAGATAATTAAAACAAGCTTTTGATTTCCAAGAATCTGAATATTGTAGAGAGGATATATGACCTGATTGTTGAGCCCTTCCATTTACACGTATCTGTAAAGAAGATATTATCGCGCTGTTGTGTTGGCAGGAGAGGATACGACATTGCAATGGTAGAGCATATATTGCATAATTCTTTAACTCTTGAAATTCTTTAATTTTGACACAGCTATACACTCAGGAAAGCTGTTGAATATTTTGAAACTAATTGCTATAGATATCAACAATTCCCAGTCAAATTAGTTTCAAAATATAAAACAAAATATTCCTAATATTTTAAAGAATGTGTAATTTCTGGTTTGTAAGGGTTAAATGTTTAACCTTTAAGCAGCTGAATTGTTTAGACTCCTAGACTCAGTTCCCATTAGCATGATAACGGGTGTTCATTTTGGAAGCAAATGCTGCAGTATAGGACAGAAACAGCTTTCAGCACATTTCTTTCAAAATAACCATCATTTTTCATTCTACTGGCTCTTTAAAAATTTGAAACCTGACATCCGGCTGCCAATAACAAAGGTAGGATAGAACTGGATACGGAAAAATATTGTGACTCATGGCATAGCAAGGAACTATTCATCTAAAGAAACAATGGATGCATCTGATCTGTCACTCAAATATATGATGTCATAATCCATTACATCACATATAGGCAGATATCACAGCTCAAATGCGCAATGTATGACGTAACTAGCTACATTATGAACATTCAATAGTTTGTCAAGTGTATAAATTGCATGTCTTTGCTATTTAATAAACATTCTGTTGAAGATTTTGAAACTAATTTAACTCGGTGCTGTTGCTACCATAGGTAGCAACAGTAACCAGTCAAATTAGTTTCAAAATATTTAACAGGTTACCTAGTATATAGTTACCTTGAAATTGGCATTCTGGGAAATCAGCAAAGTATATAAATTGATTCCAACTCTCGCAAAGAATGGGCGGTGCTTAGCTAGAAATGGGTGGGGCATAGATAGAGATGGATCCCTTTATAGGCATCAGTCAATCAAATTTCATTTGATCAAAATATTCAACATGTTCCACAATCCTCCTCCCTTGAAACCAAATTATTGTGAAATAACCCTTGAACACTTTAGCACTCATATCAGCCGAAAATGGCTTCTGCAGTAGTCTTCAGAAATGTCCATTTGCAGACCAAGAGAAGACTATTTTTGAACATTTACCACTGGAATGACTGGCTCGATAACCGAACCAGTTATTCCAGTAGTCATTTTCAAATAGTCTTCTCTTGGACTGCAAATGGATATTTTCTATGAGAAAATTGAAATTTTCATGAAAAAATTCGAGGGTTAAAGGGTTAACACTCATATCAGCCAAAGATGGCTTCTACAGTGGTCTTGAAAAATATCCATTTGCAAACAAAGAGAAGACTATTTTTGAAAATTTACCACTGGAATGGCTCCGAGCTCATCCTTCCAGTGTTAAATTCACAAAAATAGTCTTCTCTTGGTCTGCAAATGGACATTTTGTAGGAGTAACCTGAAATTTTCTTGAACAAATTCGAGGGTTAAAGTGTTGATAATGAATTGGGTTAACTAACTAATGTAAGGCTTTAACACTCAATGACCAGAAATGTTAAAATTAATTCCTTTTGATGTACAAGTAATGTTATTCTGAATACTTTGAAACAAATTTGACACTCCTATAGCAGAAACAGTTTCCAATTAAATTATTTTCAAAATATTCAACAGCTTGCCTGTACAGGTTTCTGTAATTGAGAAACTCGAATTTCAGGGGTTAACAGTTAATAATTCAATGATTTTCGCATGATTTTGTTAAAGGGTGCACAATATGTCAATATATGTTTCCATTTTATTAAAACATAAGATTTCTTATGAAGTGAAATAATTAACAACTTGTGATGATGTGTTGAACATTTTTGGAATTATTTTAATGGGATGCTGTTGTTGTCTTAGGTAGCAAAGTTAAATCAACAACTTCCAATTAAAATAATTTTTAAATGTTCCGAAGTTAAATTTAACACCAGTTTTCATTGCTATAGGTGCATGATTGTGTACTGACCAAGGCCCGCCTCAAACTAGCGATTCCTTCAGCATCGAGACATACAATATATCATGATTCTTAGGCACTATATATCACAATACTGGCTGGCGCTACATGTATACCGTGCAACCCTTATGTTGCTATATATGATGTAACACCAACCTTTGTTTCCGCTAGTGAAGTCATCTATGAATTCACCAGTCTGTTTGTCTCTGAGAACCAATCGTCTCCCGTCACACAGCACCTCTTTACCTTCGTATTTCTGAAAACCTGAACCATTGGTCAAAATCTGTGAATAAAGTAAATTCTAATTCCAAACAGAACTGCAGATATAGCATAATTTACGTCATGTATTATGTGTATACATTCAGCATAAATATTAAAGAAAAAAGTAAAATGTACGAAAAATGATTTGATATAAAAATTGTGTTTAACGCTTACCATTCTGATGTCAAAATTTAAAATTTTCAAATTAATTTAATAGATGTAGAAAGCAACATCTTCCACCAAAACTGTTTAACCATTTAAGGACTAAATTTGTTCAAAAACTTAAAATATTTACTTATTGAATGTCCATTTTCAGGACAAGAAGACTATTTTTGAAATTTTACCACTGGAATGACTGACTCGGTTATCGAGCCAGTCATTCCAGTGGTAAATTAAAAAAAATAGTCTTCTCTAGGCCTGCAAATGGACATTCCTCAAGACCACTGCAGTGGCCGGTTTTGGCCGGCTTCGTTGTGAAAGGGTTAAAAATGTACACCAGTTTCTTTGCTACTGGCACAATAAAAAGATAGAATCGTGAGATCAGTGGCAAAGGTTAAATACATTGACAGGACTACATTCTTTAATGCAAAATCAACAAAGCCTGACACTGTCTAGGAAGGCCACTCATTTTGGTCAACCAAATAGGCAAGGTTCACTCAAGCTATTTCAGGCCTTTTAATGGTTGAGAATGTTCAAGAAACTAAAACCTTTGCTTAGTCAATTCCCATCTGAGCAAAATGACTTTTTTTAAATTGCCACTGGAATGACTGGCTCATTTATTAACTAGAGGGATTCGTATCTAGCTATGCTCCACCCATTTCTAGATATAATCCGCCCATTTCTAGCTATGCCCCGCCCATTTCTAGCTATGCCTCACCCATTTCTAGCCATGCCACACCATTTTCTAGCTATGCCCCACCCATTTCAAGCTATGCCCCACCCTTGTCTGGCTAAGCTCTGCAAATGTTTTGCACATGTTGGGATCGATTAATACACATTGAATCCTGAATTCCCAGAATCCAAATTTCAAGGTAACTATACAACAGGTAACCTGTTGATTATTTTGAAACTAATTTGACTGGGTCAACAGCACCCAGCCAAATTAGTTTCAAAATATTCAACATGTTTATTAAATAGACTATTTAATGTTCATGGCAGGCATAAATACGTCATTCATTACCCATTTTGATTGTGACGTCAGTTTACATGTGACGTAATTGATTATGATGTCATATATTTGAGTGACAGATCGGATTATGTGTATTGTGCCCTTCTTGATGGATTATTGCTAGCACTAGATTATAATTTGCTACAAGATCAAGAGGACTGGGTAATACTTTACAATTTGACTCAAGAGTGTCTCATTTCTGAAAGCAAATGACCTTAAATCAGTTAATGTCTGTTTGAACATCCTTCCTTCATTTCAAATTACCAATTCCGTTGTTCTTTTTCAGAAAATTATTGCACCTAGACATTATATCATAGGTAGGAGACAGTATGCAAGGTAGGACAAGGCAGTATAGGATAGGTTACAGTAGGCTAGGGATGAATGGACAACTGTTGGAAGGGCATGGAATGCTAGGGTAGGGCCGGAATAATAAACAATGGCTAAGTTTGGATACCATTGTCGAGATATTCAGATTAAATGTACCAGGTGGTTTGGGTTACTGGTCTATGCATGCACTTGATACAGGAATAAGCGAGTTGAATTTGTAGCGCGTTATACCGTTATCCGATTATACTCTCGGCATTCGAATATCCAATCGGGGTAATTGGATTAATTTGACTGAGTATCCTAACTTAATCAATGCTAAAACAATTTATTGCTCTCCACATAAAGAGATGCATTAGAATCATACCAAATTAATGACCAATGAGATGCATAGATCATTGATACTGATATTTCTCGGCACGGTAACAACATCAAATCTGTCTCGGATTTTCGCTCTCAGTTCATTACGAACCTTAAAATATAATACAATCACATGATTAGTCAGTAAACCAATTTAACCCTTTAACCCTTACCATTTTGGTGTAAAAATTTAAATTTTCAAATTAAATTACAAGATGAACTGGTGTTCATTTTTCAACAAATCGTCCACCAAAATTGTTGAAAAATGTACACTAGTTTCTTTTCTACTGACACAGTAAAAGATAGAATATTGATATGAGAGTGGTAAGAGTTAATGGTGATGCCTATAAAACCAAGCTTTCAATGTGTCTTGAGGAATGTCCATTTGCAGACCAAGAGAAGATTATTTTTGAAATTTCACCATTTAAATGACTGGCTTGATAACTGAGCCAGTCGTTATAGTAGTAAATTTTCACAAAAACCTATCTTGGCCTGCAGATGGACATTGACTAAGCAACCAATTAACTTCTCATGACACATGTTGAACCTTAAAGGGTTAGGTGAGAACTGTATTGTAGACATATATTAAGAATCAGAGTGATGTGCTTCTGACCGAGTCAGTCATTCCTGTGATAAATTTTCCAAAATAGTAAAAAGCTAGATTTTCTGAACAAATCTTGACAATTAAGATTTCAACCCATTACACAGATTACATCTAATGGATGAATCCAGTTTAGATTGTACGAATTGTGTTTTTACTATTTAATAAACATTCTGTTTAATATTTTGAAACATTTGACTGGGTGCTCGCTGTTGCTGCCATAGGCAACAGCACCCAGTCAAAGTAGTTTCAAAATATTCAACAGCTTACCTGTATAGTTTTCTCTAAATTGAGATTCAGGGAGTGTAGGGATTGATCGATTCCAACACGGACAGCGTGATGGCGGAGCGTAGCTAGAGATGGGCGGGGGACTATTAAGCATTTAAGACAGACTAAATCGAGTCATTCACGACGTAATTGATTATGATATCATCTTACACACGTCACGTATACGATTGACAGATAAACTGGAATCCTCCATGATAATGCACCAAGACAGACATGACAGTTAAGCCTTAGAAACAACAAAATAACAATCAGTAGGTGAGGAAAAGCCTGTTGTTTTTAAAATGTGCAGTAATGATGTGTGTTGAAGATTAGCATGGGCCCGGTAGCCTGTGGCTTCTAGATTTTAGGCTGGGCTACCAAAATTTAACATTCCCTAGCCCAGGTGGCGACATACATTTTTCTTGTATTTCTAAATGGTGGACCCTATGCACTGTTGCATCATCATGATAAAATTGGGCCCTTGAAAAATTGTCTGGGTCTCTTTAAGTTTTCCTTTTTGGGGACCAGGTGGCTAAATGATTAAAAGGCTAAACCTTCATCACAGAATTATATTTATGTGAAGATTCATTCAAAGAACAAATAATATTTATGAGAAGTTTACAATGTTGTTTTTTTAAACAAGAGGCTCAAGGGGCCTGTATCGCTCACATGCAACATAGGCATTTCAACTAGAAAAGTAATCACTTATAAGTAGAACCCTAAGATTTGAATGCAACAACTACACGGTTGTGTCCTGCCAAACTTGGTTAAAATCGATCCAATGATTCTCAAGAAGACATTTTAAATTTCCTATTGCTTTACGATTGGAGTATTTGGCAGGAAAATGATCCAAGATGGCCATCAAACTGTTTATCTGACAGTTTTGAACATGGCCCATTTGAAATTAGCATACCATAAAACCTATATAAAACCACTTTCGTCTTCAAAAGCCATCAAATAAAAGAAATGCAATGTGACTGCCAAAAATGTTACATTTTGATTGATTCCACGACAGCCATGTCCAGAGATTTCTAAAGAGGTTTCTAAAGATTGCCTAAAATACAAGATGGCTGCCGGCTAAATTGGCCGATCGGCTCTGTTTTAACAATCTTGGTACATGCAGGATACTTCCTGCCATATATAATTGCAATTGGCACATTGGTTCTTGAGAAGTTGCTTAAACAAAAAGTTGACAGATGGATGCACAATGGATGGAAGGACGACAAACGATGGACTGATGGCTGCCATGGCATAAGCTCCCTTGACCATTCTGGCCCGGTGTTCTAATAAATTATACGATGGTAAGTAAAAAAGATTTAAAACTTAGCTTTCATCTACCTTGATTTGTATGGCATCTACTTTAGCCAGCCACTGTCGACAGAACTCAACATCATACCGATGCTCCAGTCGCACCAAAGCTGAGGTAGAAACAAAATGCTGTAGTTGTTGTAGTAGTAGTAGTAGTAGTAGTAGTAGTAGTAGTAGTAGTAGTAGTAGTAGTAGTAGTAGATCATAGTCAAGGCAGCAGCAGCAGCTAGCAGAAATTTCTATGCTAAACCTTGCATACACACTTAGAAATCGTATTCCGTAAATATACTTGAGCAAATACGTCATATTCTACAGGCAGATAATAGGCATGAAATGGATGGAACTTTGAAAACATTAACAGTGAAATCATACAGCAAATTTCATCATTCCTCATACTAGTGTGGAACTTAATAATACAAGATATTAATTCAGCAGCATAAGGGTTAATTTTAATGGCTGAATACATCAAGCATAGGCGAGTAAGAATTTATACTTTCCACTAGCCCTGCTACCTAGTGCCTCATATATGTTCAAGCTTTGGACATCATTGACCCATTAATCATCTAGTCGGCCAAACACAGCCCCTGCAAAGGGAATGAGAAGAGTAATTTTGAAAATTTGCTACTGGAATGACTGGCTCGGATATCCAATCCAATCATTCCAGTGCTACATTTTCAAGATTAGTCTTCGCTCTCAATTTGCCAATGGACATTCATTAACACTTTAATACTCAAGTTGGCCAAAACGGCTTCAGCAGTGGTCTTGAGAAATGTCAATTTGCACACCAAAAAGAAATTTTTTGAAATTTGACCATTGAAATGATGCACTAACAGAGCTAGTCATTCTAGTGGTAAATTTTCCCAAAATAATCTCTTGGTCTGCAAATGGACATTTTCTACGAGAAAATTTAAATTTTCTGGAACAGAACTGGGCTAAAGTTAAATTTAGATATTTTTTGCCCAATGTTGTCTATTACAGAAGTAGTACCCTCTTTATTGGAGTTTATTTCACTCTTAAGCCGTCTACTCTGAGAGGTCGTCGCTTCACTAGCATTCGATAAATTAGATGCCAATAAGTCCAATGCATGCTGAGATTCACGTACCAGGCGACAAAACCAGTCCTGTCAAATAAATAATATGCGACAAAATTACGAAAGTAAAAAATCAATGTAAATATTATAAAAACAAATGAGTAATATCACCAACAATTTGTTGTTAAGAACATCATAAGACGTATGTAATTAGTAAATGATTTTATTCTGAACAAATTAACCCCAATATCCCATTTTTAAATCACTCACACAGTTAGTCTAAAATATTTGTAAATTTGACTGAAGATACAAATGCCTTACGAAGCACCAGTTCCAAAGCAATTAAATTTCAAAATATTCAACAGGATATTGTATGTGCTGTATCTGGTCTGCAGTAAGCAGTCAACTGCTGGTGACTGAGTAAAAACATGCTCGTAACATTTAATAGAACCAGAATTGTGGTTTTTGCAACCACGAGCTCGTCTGTTGATATAATTCTACATATAAGAGTCATTTGCAAAAGGTTAACTATTATGATTATATAAAATAAAGTAGTGATATATATTCATTACTAATGCTATTTATGAAGGCCTGATAGTTTAGCTGTAGCAGAGCTAAACAGAAAAGTTAAACAGTATGTCAAGCTAAACAAACTAGTGAATATGCACAATGCTTAAAGATGAAGCTTGCCTGTTTGACTTATTTCTACAGTTCACTATTCCAAACTCAAGGAATCGGGCAGAGTACAAGAGAATGCAAAGACAAAACCCAGAATTCGCCAAAAAAGAAGTTGAACTGAAGCAAAATAAGCGAAAACTTCCCGCAAACTAAAAGAACAAATCCAGATTACCAACAGAAAGCATGGATTAGTGGGTTAATCTGAAATTCAATCCATTATGATGCACAGATTGAGACAATTTTGACCCTTTGACTCCTCCCACTCCCATTTTTACACAAGAGCAAAATAATTCCTTGTAATGTAGTCTACTAATCATGTGCTTAAAATGATATATGACATGACCACCTTTGGAAACATTTAATTTTCGACAACCCCACCCCCTCCCCCTGGCTGTAGAGAGGGGGGGGGAGAGTTGGGAGGGGGTGGGGGGGTGGGGGGGTGGACATACCAAAACTGTCATGTGTGTGTGAATACCAAAATTGTGTGTCACGCACAGCACATCCCTGGCCATATGTGCAATCATCTCCAAAGTTTCAAATTGCTATCTGAAATGGTCTAGGAGGAGTTACATTACAATCGATTGGTGCCCAGTTTTGACCTTTTGACCCCGACCCTCAGTTTGAACCAAGATCAAAATAATTCCTTGTAATGTAGCATACTAATCATGTGCTTAAAAATGATATGCGACATGATCACCTTTGAAAATTTTTTAATTTTTGACCCCATATTCCCTATCACCAAGGCCCTGCCCCTGGGGGGTGGGGAATACCAAAATTCCAAAAGTGCCATGCACATCGCTGTCCATAAATGTAATCATTCTCAAAATTTTGATTACAATTGATAATTACTAACCAATTTGGACCCTTTGGCCCCTGGGACCAGCCGGGAGGGGGGGGGGGGGAGTCAGAACAAAATTCCAAAAGTGTCATGTACGTCCTTGCCAATAGGCATAATCATTAATCATCCCCAAGGCTCTATGCCTGATAGTTTATCCACAAAGGAGCTAAACACAAAACTTAACCGTTCTGCTCTAATATGTCTACGTCCAGCTAAACGCAAAACTTAAGGTGAAATAACAAGAGTCTGTGAGTGGAAAATGTAGGGGATAACATTATAAATGGATTGTAGTATTAATATATACATGTAGTAATAAAGCTGTATATCAAGTTTGGTGGCTGTTAGGATTGCCATAGCAGAGATAAACGCAAAACTTAACCAAAATTGGCCACCGCCGCCAACACCAACACTGCCGCCAACACCACCGGATGGCGTGCCCGGTATCGCATAAGCTCTTCTGTTCACTGAACAGGCAAGCTAAAAATTGGTCAATATATTGTAATGACACCTACTGCGCGGTGTGCAACTGCCCTGCATTGGCGGAACTTGAACGCACCCATATACAAGGCGCAGAAATATGAGCAAATAGACATGGGATCAGCCTGCAAAAGAAAAGAAACAAAATTCAAGCTGTTTAATATTTTGAAATTATTTTGGCTGGAAGCTGTTCAAGTCGAACAAAAGTATTTCAAAATGGTCAACTATTAGAAACTGGTTATCACTGACACTATTACTAATCAGTGGATGTGTCCAAACCAATACTACCCAACTCCCTACTAAAATGACATTTAACAAATTATATTGGAACATATACATTATCGATATCACGATATTTTATACACATTATCATATTGCATCCTTAGTATAATTCTGGCATTTAGAAGTAAACCAATACTATCCATATTATTAAATCTGTATTACAACTGCAATATTTTTGCCTACAGTTTGTTGGTTATCTGCCATAAGCTCTAGATACAGAGAAACCTGTTCCAGAGACGATTTGCCTATTCAGATCACTGGACTTAAAAGACCCACCATCATTTCACTCCAATAAAGGAATCCATTTCTAGCTATGCCCCGCCCATTTCTAGCTACGCTCCACACTCCTTTTGTGTGTGTGTGTGTTAGTATCGATTTATATACTTTGAACTCTGAATTCTCAGTATCCCATTTTCAAGTTAACTATACAGGTAAGCTGTTGAATAGTTTCAACTAATTTGACTGGGTGCTGTTGTTGCCTATGGCAGCAACAGCACATAGTCAAATTAGTTTCAAAACATTCAAAAAGAATATTTATTAATCCTTTAGTGACGATACCGCCCAAAACCGGCTTCCTTAGTGGTCTACAGGAATGCCCATTTGCGGACCAAGAGAAGACTAATTTTTGAAAATTTACAACTGGAATGACTGGCCCGATAACCGGGCCAGTCATTCCAGTTGTAAATGTTCACAATTAATCTTCTCTTGGCCCGCAAATGGACATTCAAAAAGCAAATATTTAAAATTTCAGGAATAAATTTCGTCACTAAAGGATTAAATAGTAAATCCATCAAAGACATGCAATTCATACACTTGACAGACTTTTAAATATTCCCAAAGGAGCTAGATACCTCATTCATCACACATTTTGATTGTGACATCAGTCTACATGTATGTGATGTAATTGATCATGACACTATATACTTGAGTGACAGATCAGATCTCTTCATTGGCACATGAGTGAGTGAATATAATGAATAACGCTTTTATGGCTCAATAACTGGATCAATTAACCCTTTAATGGTCAACACGGATAGAAATAGTTCTGAAATGGTCTTGAAACTAATGTCCAATTGTAGGCAGGGCTTTTTTGAAAATTTATCACTGGAATCACTGCTTCTTAGTCTTCATTTGGCCTGAAAATGGGCACTCATTACGAAGAAATTTAGGATTTCATTGACAAATCCTTCAAACCATTAAAAGACATAATCAAGGACTCATTTCCCACAGTTGTATATATAACTGTATACCATTGGCATATTAATTTGGCAATTCAAAAATTGATAAATATTTGCCAAAGAAATGAAGAATTATTTATTATCAACTGTTATATTATTTATTAGCTCTTGTATGCTTTAGGTGCGACCTACAAATACATGTAGATATAGCATGAATCTGTCTGTCTCTCAATTTTTACCTCTCTGACAAAGCACCATATTGAAATTGCCTAGTGAGCTCCATTTTCATCAATAGTCTTATAAACGCAAAACAGGTTTGTAAACAAATTTAAACAAAACATTTCTTCACTTTATTTGGTTTTAAATAACATTCTTAATCTCCTTTCTCCATCACTCGCTTTTTGGGAAAAGCTCCATGCTATATTATACAAACAATCTTATATAGCAGTTAACAATCAAGGTAATTCAATATAGTTTCAGAAGGTAATAAGTATATAAGAGTGATATCCCCTCATATGTCTAAAGCCATCAATAGTTTATGTACAGTTTGGCAACTGAGAACAAGAGGCCCAAGGGCCTGTGGCGATCACCTGGACCTTTCGCATTTAAACCATTTGCGTTTAAAAAAGACATGGTGGATTTTTTCTGAAAATCCAAGATGCCCACAAAAAAAATTGACAAATCAAGACTCCTGTTTAATATGTTGAAGCCGACTGTCATAGGATCGTTCCACCAAAGTTTTGTTGAAATCGGGCCATTGATTGAAGGAGTACCGTTTTTAAATGGTTCTGGAAAACTTTCAGAAAATCAGAGATTGCTGTCAAAACATTGACCTATCAAAATTATGAATACAATGTCTAGACGCTACTACAATAGGATTTGTATACAGATTTTTGATTGGTCCATTTTTCTGGCGGCCATCTTGAATTTTCCAAAAAAATTGCGAGAAATCCTTTAAAACGCTACTCCTCATTAACTGCTTCAGAAACATTCTGGCCAGGTGAGCTAATAAGGAGGGATAATAATGTAATTCCATCAAGCGATTAATGAGGAATAGCATTTTATATGAATTCCCATTTTTTGGATAATCCAAGATGGCCACCATCAAAATCAAGCTGTCAAGATTTTGTATACAAGTTCCGAAGTGTACAGGCCTAGGGTATTTCCAGCTAAGTTTTGGTTTAAATTGACCACGCGGTTAATGAGTAGTAGCCTTTTAACCGATTTTCCAAAATATTCAGAAAATCCAAAATGGTCGGCGAAAAATTTGACCAATCAAATTTCTATATGTAAGTTCTAAAGCCTACTGCCCTAAGCTTGTTCCAGCCAGTCTGGTTAAAATCGCCCAAGTAGTTAATGAGTAGACTATTTTCAGCCATTTTTCAGAAAATTCAAGATAACCACCAAACAAATTGCCCAATCAAAATTCTATCTGTATACGAGTTCTGAAGCATACCACGCTAGGGTTCTTTCATCCAAGTTTGATTGAAATCGGCCAAGTGGTTATCGAGGAGTAGGCTTTTAAGTGATTTCCAGAAATTTTCAGAAAATCCAAGATGGCCGCCAGAAAAATTGACCAATCAAAATTCTGCATAAAAGTTCTGAAACATACCATCGTACTATCCTCCCAGCTAAGCCTGGTTGAAATTGCCCAAGCAGTTAATGAGGAGTAGTATTTTAAACGATTTCCTGCCACTTTTAAGAAAATTCAAGATGATCACCGAGAGATTGACCAATCAAAATTCTGTATATATGTTCTGAAGCCTACCCCATAGGGTCCTTCCAGCCAATTTAGGTTGAAATCCGTCAAGCAGATGATGAGGAGTAGCGTTTTTAAGCAAAAGTTGATGCCCGGACGTCGGACAGTCGCCATACCATAAGCTTACTTCGTCATTCTGGCCAGGTGAGCTAATAAGGGGGGATAATTATGTAATTCCATCAAACATCTAGCAGGAATTGTCTCCCTTTAGTTACAACTTTAAGGAAATCATACGGTAAGCATGTTAACCCCTCTTGAGTCAACTTAACCTTTTAATGGCCAAGTTGGTAAAAAGCAATCTCTGCAGTGATTTTGCGAAATATCCATTTGCAGGCTAAGAAAAGAATATTTGTGAAAATTTACCACTGGAATGACTGGCTCTGTATCTGAGCCAGTCATTCTAGTGGTAAATTTTCATAAATACTCTTCTTGGTCTGCAATTGGACACTGGCTAAGCAGAAATTTGAATTTTCTTGACCATTACACTTTTGATGAATGTCCATTTGAAGGATAACAGAAATCTATTTTTGTTGTAAATTTTCGCAAAATACTCTTTGGCTGCAAAAATCAAAATTTCCTTAAAAATATAATTGGCAATTAAAAATTAATTGAAATAAATAGTATTTTGAGTGCTTTAATGCCCTGTTGACACAAGAGGGTTAAGTTATTTTGATAGTAGCAGCAACAACATTCAGTCACTCAAATTACTACCAAAATATTCAACAGACGATTCCTTGCATCATAAGTCATCTGTTTGAAAATGGTCTCCATGACCAGTTATGATTCCCATGTACTTCATATTCTGATAATTACAACAATATGTCAAAACAATAGTGCCTATGACACTAGCTTTTCAGTCATTTAGTCTACATTATGTATTGAAAGAAGCTGGAATTGTTTCACTTATGAAATAGAGCCAAAAATGTATTCCCATCGAATTGCTGTACATATTTTTATTAAAAAAACCGTGTGTGCATGGCTAGGTGACAGCTCCCAGTCAAATTAGTTTCGAAATATTCAAACACAATGTTTATTAAACTGTAAAGTCACGAAAGACATACCCTTCAAACACTTTTGTGATGAACGCTTGCCACTGTCATGATCTACACCATTATAATTATGACGCCGGATAACAAGTGACATATTTGATGATGATATGTATGATGCCGGATACTTGAGTGACAGATCAGATCTCTCCTTTGTCTAAATGGCTCTACCTGTCTCGCTGCTGCAAGCCACCGGAGAATAATTTCAATGAGCAAAATTTTTGCTGAAAATTTTAAAAGCAATTTGACGAGAAGTTTAGCCACCAACAACTTTTAGTCAAATTGTTTTCAAAATTTTTAGCATGTCCAGAGATATAACCCTTGGAATGTTGTACGCAAAAACTCAGCAATCAGATGGTTAAAAACCTCACCTCAACCAAGTCTTCAGAGTCAAATGTTGTCTCCACACCAAACATCTGGCTTGCTGTTTGAATGGCCATGTTAATCGTCCATCTGAAAAAATTGCATTGCACATATCAAGTAACTGAGATTTGAATTTCCCTTGCAGTAGAGAGTTAATGCTATGTTTATATAAAGAAATATTGCAAGCCACAAAAATGAAATATTTCACAACAGCAAATTCATATCCGACTTGTCTCTCCTGTGTTGGCACACATTCCACTTTGCGATTCACTGACTTTTATGAACAAAACAACAATTGAGGCTTATGGAATTATATAAAGCCAAAATTATGTGGGAAATACGCCAGCAATATCTATAGAGGCCACTGAAGGGGGCCAGACAAGTTGTCTCTATACAACACGTGAATCTGTTGGTATAGAATAAACATTACAGCTAAGTCTTGCAAAACTCTACTTTTTACGGTTAAGTTTTGTATTTAGCTCAACATATCAGCTTCTATCTTGGTATGGTTTCACCCTATTGGGACTAAACTTGGATACATGATTGCATATATATCAACCTGATGGAGCACTATGATATGGAGGTCAACGATTAAGGCCACCGTGAACTTGGCATAATAATCTATTGTTTCCGGTTAAGTCTTTGGTTTTGTTAAACATTTTGTTTTATATCTAAGGATTGGGTCTAAGATCAGCCTATTGTGACGAAACTTGGATACATGATTACATGTATATCAACCGGATGGAGCACAATGATACTGAGATCAAATGTCAAGCCCACTGTGACCTTAATATAGAGCTGTGCGATATACCAATCTCACATCATTAACCGGTTCAATATGGTGACGGGTTGCAAACTGCCGTAATCATGCTCAAACCGAAAAACCAAGTTTAAAAAATTTTTCGGGTTTATCCATTACTGTTTAATCTTTTTTGGCTTATAAATATTACTACTAAGTCAGCCTCAGCATTGGTCTTGGGAACTAGTAATTTGCAGACCTAAAGGAGTCTTATTTTTTTTAAACTACCACTGAAATGATTGGCTAAATAACAAAACCAGACATTCCAGCTGTAAATCTTTAAAAATATCCTTCGTTAGTCTGCAATTTGACATTTTCCACGAGATAATTATAATCTTATTGACCAAATTTGTCCATTAAAGGGTTAAAACGAGACACATTTGAACATCGACACGTCAACATTTCACTCATGTTCTATTCCCACTAAATTGCTTATGATGAATGGCATTCTGTCTCTAAGCTTTCCAATATTTTGAAACTAATGTGTCTGCAAGATGCAGCTGTTGTTTGTAGCACAAATTCTCAGTCAAGTTAGCTTCGAAATATTTAATTCCACACAATAATATTTATAAAATTCTAAATAAATTACTTTCTATTGGTCTTTCGTATTCAGCTTCAACATAATCTAATTGGGAATAAAATGTTTTTGTTCTTTAATTCTTGTGCGCATGATTGATGCTAGACCAACGTGTGGGCTAATGGATGAGGTGTGAATGAGTTAGTTATCACAATTCTGTAAAAACACATGATTACATATATTTAAGACTAATTGTTCAAACCTTCCGCCAATCTAAACAGGTGGTCCACATAGCGAGCTCCAAGGGATTTTAAAATTGTTGCAATTCAGATACAAAATAAACATGTTTCTTGGTGCTGTATTTCTGAGCAAGGGAGGTATCACAACAAAGCTAAGTAACCCACCTCAAGCTTAGATAAGCTTTTAAAGCTAAGATCACAAGTTAATGATACCCTTGACCGGTGATGTCAGTTCGCATTATATACCAGCAATAGACTTAATTCAATAGACATATGCTCTAACCATGCCGCCACCCCACCCCTTGTAACCGGCCGCAATCATTACTGGGATATCTAACCGATGTAAACGATATGAATAGATGACTGCTCGTCATCAGAATGTTAATGACATACTTATTGCCCTGTAGGTGGGGCTTAGAATACACCTTCCGTATCCTCTGCGTGTCGTAAGAGGCGACTTAAGGAGGTAAGGGTGAGGTAACCCTGACAGAAACCTCGAGTGCTGAAGACAGAGGTTCCAGGCCACACGGCGCACTCTAATAAACTATGGATCCACGCACTTAACGCTTATGATCATGTCGATAGTCACTTACAGGACTGGCGGTATGATCAGCGAACGAAAAGAAGAAGAAGATCAGAATGTTAAAATAAGAGTAATTGATTGAAAGTTGTTGCTGTCTGTGACACCAACAGTTTTCAACAAGCAGCCTAAAATAATAGCGCATTAATTAACTGATTAACAAAAATTAAGGTATATATCACACGGTTCGACTCCTGATGATTGAACAAATGAGAAATCTTGTGCATTAGAATTAATCGATTGTACATGTAAATGGAACATATATTATTGTTAGTCTATAAGAAGCTAGATTTAACAATTACTGGCGTAATCAGAAATGAATGTTATAAGCATCTATACCTTATTCCAGATGCTTATAAAGAGATTAAAAGTAGTGAGCGTGTATTTTGAGCCAAGAGTTCCCGACGACACACGTATACTTGCTATGTGTTTATAGCAAAAATATTACATAGGCCTACAATAATTGTCCCCACTCATCCTGGACCCCATCCCACCCCATAAAACCGATATACGGTTCAAAACCGTTTTAAAGATCGACATCGTCACCGGTTTCACATTATGCCATACCGCACAAGTGTTACCTTAATTTAAAACCATTCTTTTCAGTTAAATTTTTGGATTAGCTCAACATATTGCCATATATCTCAGGATTGGTTCACCCTACTTGAATTTAACTTGGTCACCTGCTTAGCCATATGAAGTAGAATGATACTGAGCTTCGAGGATACGGTCATTTGTATAAAATGCAGACTTAATCAGTTTGGTTGAAAGGTTAGTTCGCTTGCCATTTATTTCAGAATTGGCCAAATTATGGGAACTAAGCATCATCATATGGTTACCTCAACCAGGAGGAGCAGCAAAGACATTCAGACTCAATGTCAAGGTCATTGTGATCTTGTTACCAAGCTAGATTTGCATTTGGAAATGAAAAATGCCAAGATTTTCTCCAATATCCCATCAGTGTAACACTGATGTCCTGTTATCTTATATACTATCAATAAATAGTACATTATAAAATAAAAAACATACAATACAACCATGGTGCAGGTTATGGGAAATAAATACAAATATGTAAATAAGTATCAATACGAACACACTAGTATTACATTAATACAGATATTGGAGCCTTCCAGATGTATCCAGATTTCCATACTCTGAAACACCCTCTAGACCATTTGGCACCCCTCCCAGGCCCACCCTAGTATAGTTTCCACATGCCCATCCTATTATGGTTTCCAAGTGTTTCAAATCATCCACATTAAATTTACTATCAATTCAGGCCTCCAGAATTAGGACAACCAAGGGAGATCCTTATTTAGGTATTACAGATGGATCAGTCAAGAACATCAAGAATTACCTCCCTTTAGATGTTAATACTCCAGCTTTTTTTGACTACGAGCGACATCAAAATAGCTCTATTTTATTGTCATTGTAGTGTTTCATCAAATATACATAGTTGTCTTATGTACATACCTTTATTTTATGGTCAACAGATTACTACCAACCGTAGTATTTTTTAACACATACTTAGCTGGCCTTATATACATAGCTTAATTTATTGTAAACATAGCGTTTTCATCCATAGTGTTTCGCACTATAATACATAGCCAGTCCTTGACCAAAGGGCAGACTCAACTATTAACTATTTTGATTTGGCAGTGATGCCACCCAATGCTGCAAGGGTGTAAATATGTGTAAGATGGTAAATACCAGGATATGGAACTACGGCACCGACTGAAGACAGACAGGCCTGTGCTGTTATGGTAACCTGTTGAAAATGTTCTCCATGAAGTTGCCTTAATTTATTTTATGGGACCTGAAACGGGTTACATTAACCCTTTAAGCATTACATTTTTTCAAGAAAATATTTAATCGTAAAATTTTTTCAAGAAAATATTTAAGCGTTAATTTTTTTCAAGAAAATAAAAATTTTCTCAAAGAAAATGTCAATTTGCAGACCAAGAGAAGACAATTTTTGAAAATTTACCACTGGAATGACTGGCTCGGTTATCGAGCCAGTCATTCCAGTTGTAAATTTCCCGAAATAGTCTTCTTTTGGTTTGCAAATGGACATTTCTCAAGACCACTGCAGAGGCCATTTTTGGCTGATATGAGTGTTAAAGGGTTAATCTGTTGATTTTACTATTGACATCAATGAGCTTTCTAAGATTTAGCATACCATATGTCTCCTTAAAACATATAAGGCATGGGTTACAATTGGAAATCTTACAGCACAGGCCCGGAACAGCACCTGCAAAATCAACCGTTGATTACACCGATTGCTACGAAGTGCTCCCAGGCAAATTAGTTTCAAAATATTCAAACAAATATTTATTAAATTGTAAATTCTTCAAAGATATAACAACTCATACACACACTTTTCGATTTTCGCCACAGACCCACATGGTTTTGATTGTGATGTCAGCTAACCTGTGACATATTTCATATAATGACGGATACTTGCGTGACAAATCACGTCCCTCCATTGTCAATCAGATTTTCATGAAGGAATACATGTACGGATCACTACGTTTTGACGAGAGAACTTAATACCACAACACTCACATATTACCATGTTACTGGGGTGATTGGCGTGTGTCAGGGGCCAATCAAATGTGTCAGGGGTGGACATATACATAGGGATCCCCGTATATATACGCATTCAATCATTAGTAAAATTCTAGTAAAATTGAAATCTGACAAATAGAAAGATACTAAATCTTTGGTTACGACTTTAACCCTTACATTTTTTCAAGAAAATTTTAATTTTCTCATAGAAAATGTCCGTTTGCAGAACAAGAGATTATTTTTTAGTTAGCACAATTTTGAACACGGTATACATGTAAGAAAAATTGTGTTGAATATTTTTGACTTGATTTGATTGGAAGCCATTGCTGCATTAGACCGCAGAGGCTCCCAAACAAATTAAGTTCAACATATTCAACAGTATGTTTTATCTTTATCTTTTTAACATATTCACCATAAAATAAGAATATCCCGATTTAAAAGCATATATATATATATATATATATATATATATATATATATATATATATATATATATATATATATATATATATATATAAGCTGTTGAATATTTCGAAACCAATTTGCCTGGAAAAATTGGGTTCAAAATATTTGACATATTCATTTATCTGGTTTGTAGTGTTCGGTTGAAAGACTAGTGCTGGTGGATTGTAGATATTGCATAACTTTGACTATAATAGTTAAGCCGTGGCTAAGATATGATGGACTTGGCTAATCTATCATTTCTATTGACTAATAATTTGCAAAAAACGAGTTGCTCGAAAAACGAGTTGCTCATTGAGTTGTATGAAATCTGGTCAACATAATATAATTTGGAATAAAATGTTTTTGTTCTTTAATTCTTGTGCGCCTGATTGATGCTAGACCAACGCTGCACAGACCTTTAGTGAGATGAACAATGGCAAATGATTATTTATATGTTTGAATCATAAGGAGTTCTGTTTTAAATGTCACCTCACTTAAAGACATAATCTTAGAATTTGAGACAAACATGCGCAAAATAGAGATGTCTTCCAGAAGATAAAACCAAATCGAGCATGAATTAATAACACAAGGTCAATCCTGCCAGTTATTCACCTGTCATTCAGAAGCATGTCTGGATTGAACGTGTTTGGCACAAATGAGTTGACAAGACTGCATAAGACTCGACTGTCCACAAGGTCGTCTAAACACTGAAAATACATAAAAACATAATTAAATCCATTTATAATTTAATAAATATTATGTTGAAGATTTCGAAAGCAATTTGTGAGATGGCGATGCCTATGGCACCAACATCTTCCAAGAAAATTAGTTTTCAAATTAGTTAACTTTTAGCTTTTTAAGTATCAATATCCGGACTCCTAATGATGAACTAACCGAAAACTGACATGCATTAGTCTCACTATGTGTATATTAGGCGTTTTGTATAGGATTGACTATTATAACATTTCATGCTAGCTTTCAGAAAACTTATAAACAGAATCAATCAATACAGTGGAGGTTTCTTACATTAATCTTCAAATTATGGCTTACAATCATATGTGAAAATGTTTATTTTGATGACCAATTTTGACCCGTAGTGAGTTATCATACAGGCAACAATGCTGACGGAAATATTACCAGTACTCATAGATAATAACGCTAAATATAATGACCAGAAATTTCACTAAATGTTTGTCTATGCTTACTTGGCATTCCAGTTTCCTGCCTTCCGTGGTCAACTGCAAAAGTAAAAATTGATATGAGAGTAAAACATCTCCATAATGGACACTTCCTTTTGGGATGAGATGCAACCACCATCATTTGGTACCAAAGGTCACATGTACATCTAATGATCATACAGTACAGCTCAATGTCTCCAATGCACAATAAAACACACTTTTGAATATTTTAAACTTCATTTGATTGGAAGCAATGGATGAATCCAGTTTTAGCTATGCCAATCCCATTTTGTCACAAATACGGTAAAATTATTTTGGATTTCCCCCAAAATTGTAGAATGCTAGCGTATGGTCACACACTTTCATGCCTTTCATGTGTTAAAATTTAAGCCAAATCGAACCAGTGGTTTCTGAGATATCCATAGACCCAGAATTTGGTCCAATCTGGATCCTGATTTTTCAGGGGTCAAGGTCAAAGTTTTGAAATCCTCTTTTCTGGTACGATCCTTTCAATCCTGTGTTAAATTTTAAACCAAATTAGATCAGTACTTTTTCCGTACTGTGAGTTCCGGACACACAAAGACACACAGATACCCGAATGGAATAGTCTCTCTCTCCACAGCCACGCCCCACTCACCCCCACCCCCAACCCTTACAGAGCGAGGGACATAGAATGATCCATTTCTAGCTAAGCTTTACACACTCTGTATATGTACATACATGTGATTGTATCAATTTTAACATCTTGAACTCTGTATTTCCAGAAATTTCGATTTCAAGTTAACTATACAGGTAAGCTGTTGATCATTTTGAGACTAATTTAACTGGGAGTTGTTGCTGCCTACAGCAGAATTAGCAGTCAAATTAGTTTCAAAAGTATTCAATAGAATTCAGACACTTTCGTGACGCAGAACTTTAACCTGTTTAACACTTCCATGATGGACCTACATCATCTTGTTTATGACATCAGCTAACAAGTGACCTTTTTGATTATGATGTCAGACACAGTACAGCTTACAAATAACTTACCATGCTCTGAAAACAAAATAAAACATACAGCTGAATATTTTGTTTTGGAAATATGTTAACTTATTCATGATCTGTGCAGTACTTGATCAGATCTTTCCACTAAGCAACCAGATGTTTTAATAGTAGCCACTTTTTGATGGGCCAGACAGCTCTCTGTTATAAACAGCGGTTACTGTATAATATCCACAACAATTTTTCTACACTAATTTTCTCACACATACACTGGCATACGCATGTACACAAACTCCCTCCATCCTTCCAACACCGCATGCACCCATGCAAGCATGTGGGCACACTAAGGCATATACGATTATACCCAGCACACACACACGATACACACACACACACATGTACAAGTGAGCGTGTGTGCATGACATGTACACCTGAGCATCTGTGTGTATACAGGCAAGCATGCAAACACGCACATGGGTGCACACAGATGCATGCACACAGACGCACGCACACACGCACGCACACACACACACCCCTACACACACACACACACACACACACACACCTACACACACACACACACACACACACACACACACACACACACACACACACACACACAAACACACACACACACACACACACACACACACACACACACACACATTCAGATCATTAGTTCAGCAAAAGAGCACAAGTTAATGCCTCTTGGAAAAATTGGCAATACCACAAAATGCAGGAACCGCAGAAACGATCAAATAATATTGCCAAATTAAACATTTCAACTCAATGCAAAAACCAGACAATAAAGACATCCTTTCACCACATATTAATCTAACCTGCTGGTATAATTAATCAAATCAGAATATTTTGAAACTAATTTGATCGGAAGCTGTTGCCACAGCTTCCAGTTAAATTACTTCCAAAATAATCTACAAAATTCCTGAATGAAATGCATAAGGAGATGAAAATGATTACAAAACTGTCATGTAAATGATATTGTCAGCTACATATACCTCTGACATGCCTTAACTCTGTAACATCCTAGCCGGCCAAAAGAACTTCTGGAAACGCTCATTTGCAGAACAAGAGAAGAGAATTTGTGAAATGGTACCACTGGGATGTCATTGAAGTGATAAATTAAAAAAATAATGGACATTTTCTATGAGAAGATTCATATTTTCTTGAACAAATCTCAAGATTAAAGACTTAATGTTGCTTACTAAAGCTTTCCTGTTAACTATTTGTAAATTCAACCAGGCTCGTAAGCAGGGTATACTTGCCCCCCCCCCCACCCAGACTGAAGATGTCAGTCTTACAACCCCACACCCACCCCACCACCAACTACAGCTACCATCATGCACAAACTCCAAGGCCTATATTTGTACCACCAACTTTGTTCACATACCAAAAAAAGATTTTGCGCCTCCAGATTCTAGGTCTGGCTATGCTACTGAATTCAATAACACACATACTCACTAGATATTAATAGAGTCATGACGCATTTTGATTGTGATGTCAGCGTACATGTGACATAATTGATTATGACATCATATTTGTGAGTGACAGATCGGATCCATCCACTAGAATCAATATCGAATCCTACGGTAGGTTTACTAACCTTGAGTTGAGATGTGACAAATTCCATAATACATTCATCGGGTGTAGGATAACTGTTCACATCTTTTCTCTTGGACTTGAAGGACTTTGCAAAATCTGACCCTGGAAATTTCACCCATTCATTACTATCACCTCGTTCCTATGAATTGAAAGTTCAAATTACGTTAGAATTGATCAAACATGTGTGACAATGAACCTTTCCATATTATGACATCATCTGATGTTATAACCAGCTAAGCGGCGTTTAGGATGATGTCATAATCATTACATCATAAATGATTCTATACCACCCGTCTTTAACTCTTAATAGTTCGACATGTACAAATTGTATGTCTCTTCCATTTAATAAACATGCTGTTGAATATTTTGAAATGAATTTGACTGAGCGCTGTTGCTGCCTGCACTCAGTCAAATTAGTTTCAAAATATTCAACAGCTTACTTGTATAGTTTTCTGGAAATTGATAGTCAGGGAGTTCAGAGATCGAGCGATCCCAACACGATCGAGGTGTGGGCGGAGCTTAGATAGAGATGGGCGGGAAATAGATAAAAATTGATAAGTCCATTGTTCATAACTAAAAATGGAAAGGGCCATTTGTCCACATTCGAGCAGCATAGTAACAGTCAAAAGCATCTGATAGGAATCGAGATCTCTTCTCCACTCCTTGCATTTTCCGATTTATAAGAAATTATACACAGATTCTACAAATACATGTCATAAAATTCTGTAAACAAATGTAAAACTATACAAATAATAAATATGTTTTGCAAAATATGTATAGTATTACAATAAATGTCTACAATGCTAAGCTCCATTTCATAAGTCCATGACCACCACCTTTCACTTGGGATTGTCACCTTTTGGCAGGCTAAAACTATATTAACCTGAAAATTGGCCACCTTAGAAGAGAGCACATCATTCTGCCTAATTTTAGCAATGTTGGTTAACATTTTACCAAAATTAGATTTTCAAACAAAAATGCCAACACAGTTCCCATGGTTTAGAAAGCTATACAAATGATCAATGTCCCTGTTTTGAAATTAATTTTAGTGTGTGCTCATCAATGTGATGGATTGGTTCATTTTCTTAAAAATTTGAACCGGAAATACATGTACTGAAATTGAGAACTCATTTACAACTTAATCAGTATTTTGAAGTTAATTTGTCTTGGAGATTCCTGTCAAATTATTTTCAAAATATTCATCAGCTTACCTGTATAGTTAGCGTGAAATTGAGATTCTGGAAATTCAGGCCTGAGGGTTAAATAGGAACAATTAACACAAATCATACAAGCGATAGTACAACAAACACACGCTGTATTCAGGACTGATTCTGAAATGTTAAATCCTCTGAGTGTTCATTGCGCAAAACATTTGTAGCCAATTATATGCATCTTTTGGACAGAAGTTAATTTGTAAGTTCAGTCGGCCAAAAATGGCCTCTGCAGTGCTCTTGAGAACTGTCTATTTGCAAGTCAAGAAGAGTATTTTTTAAATTTGACCACTGAATAACTGGCTCAATAACTAAGCCAGTCATTCCAGTGGTAAATTTTCAAAAATACTCTTCTCTTCGCCAGCAAATGGACACACTATAAGCAAAAAATTCACATTGCCTGACCAATTTTGACTATTAAATGGGGAACACCACTTATCATATCTTCTGGACACAAAACAGAAGTGCTCTCTTAACCCTTTAACACTCAAATTTGTTCAAGAAAATTTCAATTTTCTCATAGAAAATGTCCATTTGCAGACTAAGAGAAGACTATTTTTGAAAATTTACCACTAGAATGACTGATTCGCTTACCGAGCCAATCATTCATGGTAAATTTTCAAAAATAGTCTCTTGGTCTGCAAATGGACATTTATCAAGACCAGTTCAGAATCCTCTTTTGGATGATATGAGTATTAAAGTGTTAAGCAGGTAGGATTGAACATAAATAGTAGAGTAATTATCAAACCTGAGGTGCTTCCTCTACCGGTCCATGGAGAAGTGACGATGAACCAAATCCAGTGAGCATCGTCTTCTTGACCTGTGTAGTCTTCTTCTTTGCTGGCGGAGGTTCTGGTGTCCACTGCGAAAAATATTATTAAGATAGGTCATTAACCCTTTAATCTTAAGCTGGACAAAACGATTTCTGTAGTGGACTTGGGAAATGTCTATCTGCAGACCAAGACATTATTTTTTGGGAATTTACCACTGGTACATGCATAACTGGGTCGATAACCAAGTCGGTCATTCCAGTGGTAAATTTTCAAAAATAGTCTTCTCATCCTCTGCAAATGGTCTCTTGTTCTGCGAATGGACATTTCCCATGAAATTTGCTGTCCAGAACAAATCTGAGGGTTAAAGTAAAGCTCATACCATAAGGGGATGAGGGTAGTGTGTGTATGCGTGCATGCAGTGCGGTGCGTGCCTGTGTGCCTATATATCTCAAAAACCGCTGATGCAATTTGGCTCAAAAAACAAGGAAGGAACTTGGCATGCAAGAGGCTTTCCAGACATTGGCCATGATCCAGATAAGATCACTGTGGATATCTCGGAAACTACTAGTCCAATCTTGCTCAAACTTGAACACAAGAAAAGGTGTGTGACCATACACCATGATTCCACAACTTTGAGGGTGTTCTGAAGAAATCTGGAAAATTCAAAAAATCTTGAAGCTCTGAAAGACTTTTTTACCCTATGACAAAAACAGAAGGATGAGCATCTGCAATAGAGATTTCCCTTGTTATTCATGTGATAGAATATGCAATACATAAATGGTGCATGGTAGTAGTGTTAGAACTCTACCATACAGTCACAGAATGATATTAGTCACAGCTTGATATTATGTTTTTAAGATTTCATAAATGTTGATAGATTTCTCCATTCTATGAAACCCGTCATACTCTATATTTCAACTACTTAGAAAAAGGCTAGCCTGTCTACTTCTGTATATAGTCTCAACCATATACATGTACACGTACATGTAGTCAAATTCTAGTATGCAATATACTGTAATCTAACCGTACAAACATGTTGTTGAATATTTCGAAAGTAATTTACCTGGAACCTGTTGTTGACTTAGGCAACAACAGCTTCTAGTCAAATTAGTTTCGAAATATACCAGGGGCCAGTTTCACAAAGGTGCGTAAGTTACGCCCCCGTCTAACTTAGATGCTATACTTAAGTCCCGCGCCTACGTCAGTTTCACGAAAGGCGTCGTAAATAAACGCGCAAATAATAAAATGCATAACTTAGACGCAGAGCTCTCTAGTACGCTAAGGCGAGAATCATTGTCGCTTATGACATAATGTGAAAACACAGCTGATTTGCCATGTGGCAGCGGTCAGTTTTTAATTCTAGTGCAGGGTCAATCAGTGCAAATAATTTATAGTGTGAACCAGAGGTATAGAAAACTCTGTGTACCGGCCATGTAGTAGGCAGCATTGCATTCTTACGGCAGTGAGACGACCTCTCGCCCCCACCCACAATAAACTTATTAAGCGTTACCAAATTCTTAACACAAGTAGGTCTATTTAGGACTGAAAGGTAATTATGCGTATGTATGTGCAAAATAAGAAAGAAAACATGAAATGAGGCACGTTTAGCGTGATACCACTCCAATTTTTATGCATAGACAGCAGCATACGATTGTGACGTCAAGCTAAAGGTGGCTGTTTCAAGGCTACAGCGGTAGTGGCCTATTTCGCGGAAACGCAGAAAAACCTGTCTATAGCGAACAAACACGTCTTGGAAGCACACTCGCTTTTGGGACCAATTGATCCATATGAATTAAGTCTTAGAAAATCACGATCATATGTCATGCACCCGCCTAAAACACAGCAGATGAGCTGCATTAAGCGACCACCTACCTCAGTGACCATATTTTGCTGGTCCATACAGTGACCGTTATAGACAGCTTTGGTTGTATATCTTTACAAGTTTTCTTTGATTGAAATAACCTCATACTCAAAGAAGAGCAGGATTGAGCCTGAGATCAACTGTGTCTGATGGTATATTTCACCCTTTGCTCAAATACGGTAGCAGTATTGTACATGTCATTGGTTGAAGCTGTTAATCTCGCCTGGATATGACATTTCAAGGGAATCATGATTTTACAATACTAAACCATTTAGTCAATTTCAATACCAGTCATTCCAGTGGGAAAATTTCTAAAAATAGTCTTCTTGGAAATGGACATTTCTCAGCACCACTGCCGAAGCTGTTTTGGCTGGCTTAAGTGTTAAATCGTTAAGTTGGATACATTTCTCCTATTCTATCGAATGAAATTTGTCACTTTATAGCATTTGTCATGTAGTTGTGATTTAAGAGGGGTCAAAATAAAAAGAATTATACAGTATCATCACCATGCAAACTAGTGGCTATGGTATTTTCATAAATTACCAACAAATAAACGCCCTGGAGATCACTCACCTGGAACCTCAGTATTTGAATCAGAACACATGCAAATAACTTTCAAAACACATTTTGGCTGGAAACATACAAATTTTGGTCAGAAATACTAACACATTATCTTGAAATGAGGAATTAATTTAGATTAAAACCAAAATATTTGGAGAGATGTATATATTTTAGCAGCAAGTATGAAAATCTCGGGTAAAAATGTAACACTTGACCAGAAGTAGGAAACTTATGGTCATAAGTACAAATTCTGTGCTGGAAATGCGCATAGGATAGTAGAATTTTGTAAGGGACAGAGGGATTATCTTTTGGAAATTACAAAAGTCTCCAATTATCAGTTCATACAGCATGTGAGTTCTGTATTTGATGAATGATACTCATGACTGAGTTGGAAAATCACAATTTCTCATTCATCAAGTACAGAATTCATATTCTGTATTAACTGTTAGATTGAGGACTGGTGTAATTTTAGATTCTTAATTCCAATTTTCTGTACTCATTGTGTCTACTGACAAAAATGACTGAGTAAGGCCAGGTTACATTAGTGACTGTACACAATATGTGCATTTAGACACTAAGCCAGGATTATTTGTTTAACTGTTCTTTATTTTTAAACAGCGTTGCTGTCTAAGGCAGAAACAGGGATCAGCAACTCTTTTAACCATATATGCCAGTCTTATTAACTACTGGTTCTGCAACTTGATAACCATTTTGAAATCATTGTCATAAGGGTTAAATAAAAACTTAAATACTAAAATTTTCTTTTTTAACTCATTCATTAAATACAGCATTATGCTTTAAATATGATTATTGATGTAGTGAACTGTGATTATCAGAGTGTGTTGTAAACAACAAGTATGTATGAGGCTTTGAAAACAGTCTAAACACAGTGGTCACATCCATCACAGGTGTGTGTTTGTCATTCTGAAATTGACTGCGAATGTCTTTTGGGAATCTGGTACCGGTATTACAGATGTTATTCCATTTACTGCATCCAATGATTTAAAAGTGATGAAGAAGAAATCATAGACTGCATCTCATTGCAAAGCCTTCTGTCTGTTACGTTAGACATTGATTTTGTGCACAATCACTGGCACAGGCTGCAAAACAAAGGAAAGTACTTTTGAATCATATTATAATATATTATTCACCGGATGGGCCCCCTGGATTTGCAGATTAATAGAATGCTATTCTTGAAACCTTATCACTGGAATGATAGGCTCAATTAACAAGCCAGTCATTCCAGTGATAAGTTGTCAAAAATAGTCTTCTCATGGTCTGCAAATGGAAATTTTCTATGGGGCAATGGATAATCCATTTGCAGACCAAGAGAATGCTATTCTTGAAATCTTATCACTGCAATGATTGGCTCAATCACCAAGCCAGTCATTCCAGTGATAAGTTGTCAAAAATAGTCTTCTCATGGTCTGCAAATGGAAATTTTCTATGGAGCAATCCATTTGCAGACTAAGAGAATGCTATTTTTGAAACCTTATCCCTGCAATGATCGGCTCAATCACCATGCAGTCATTCCAGTTATAAGTTGTCAAAAATAAACTTCTCATGGTCTGCAAATGGATATTTTCTATGGACAATTTTTTTTCTTGACTACATTTTTTCATTACAGGGTCCATACATCTGCAGAATGAAATTCCATACTTTTTCTATACCTTTTCCAGACCTAATTAATCAACTTCTAGTCCCATTTTATGTCTCCAATCAGTTATGGAATTAGTAGCTAAGATCATCAATGTTTTGATTATATCTATATTATTTTGCAAATGAGAATCACATCTGACAATATTTTTATTTCCCATAAATTTTCCAAACCTGTAGGAGAAAATATTAAATTTTCCATACTTTTCAAGGCCTGAATACATTGGTTTCTTATAATTCCACACTTTTCCAGACTTTCTGTGCATTTGTGTATATGAACCATGCCATTAAAGGGTTAACTATTCCCTTGAGAAATATGTTAATTTCAAGTCAGCCATACTGGAAAAGAATGTAGAATTGCCTTAAAATGAGTTGACTGGAAAGAATGCAACAACATCTTCCATGCTAACAATTTTTTTCAGATCTGTATGATTAAATTGCTTTGCTTAAAGTCACATTTCCAAGACTTTACTAGTGTGTACATAGGTCTGGCAGTTTGTTTGTCTGTCTGTCAAAAATTGTGGCATGTTTCAAGATGGAACGTAGCAACTTTCATCATTTGTTCCTTTTGACAATATCTATTTTGGCTATGACAACTGCCCTGCATTCAAAATCCAATATGGCTACCAGATTGAAACAATTCGGATTCAGAGAGTGTATATCGTGCCACCACATTATTCGACCACAACTCCATAGGGTTAGTTTTAACACTGGAAATGAAGTCGCGGTAAATGATTTTTGTTTTCTTGTTTTAAATCTTTAGCACCCAAGCCAGCCAAATGCCCATTTGCAGGCTAAGAGGATTATTTTTGAAAATTACCACTGGAATGGCTGGCTCAATAACCTAACCAGTCATTCCGATGTTATATTTTCAGAAATAAGCTCTTGGTGTTAAATTTTCAAAAGTAATCGCTTGGTCTGCAAATGAACATTTTCAATGAAAACATGAATTATTTTTAACTCTTGTGTTAAAGGGTTAACAGCATTATTCATTAAAGCATAATTGTGAAAGTGTTCAGGAGGTGGCAGCTATTTTTGAAATTTTATCACTTTAAGACTTTGCTCCATAAATGAGCCAGTCATCCCAGTGGTAAATTTACAAAAAAATAGTCTTCTCTAATTACTGCATCGCTGTAGTGTACCGGTATTCGAAAATTCGTTTACCAGAAAAAGAAAATTAACTTGAAATTTATGACAAACGACACAATTTAGGCAAAAAAATTAAACATGGCTGTAAATACCTGGCTGATTATTTCGAAACCAATTTGGCAGTAAAGAAGGAAGCAACAACGCACTCAATCAATTTTCAAAATAATCACAGAGGGCTCGATTCACTATTCTGACAGTCACTCTCACTCTGCGCGCCTAGTGTGGTCGTAATAGACAGGTTTTATAGATTAAATTAAATCGTGGATCTGAAGCGTCATTTTTAGAGTACGATGGCGTGATTATTTCAACCAACAAAATATTGCGTGTAGCTTTAGATCGAAGCTGTAACTTTGACACGCTTGAAGCCAGGCGGAGCAGCATGAGTTCTGTCAGAACAGTGATAGGGATATTCGAAAACTGGTGACTCATTTTGACAGCTTAAATTATATAGTAAAAAAACCCTTTCAGTGATGATCTGTCTGTGTCGATAGCACTGCATTCTGGAAAATATGCGAAGTGCACAAACGAGATAGATATGAATAAACAGATCTAATTTTAAAACGTGTTCCCGACATAAATGATGACCTAATTAGCCTCTCGCGAATAGTCGCCGTATACGCTGGAAATTGAGGTTGTGAACGTGATGTTTTGAGTTAGACGTTTTCATCTAACTTATGCGTGGGTCTCAGCACACGTAAGTTACGACTATAATTATGCCCCCGCATAAGTTACGCGCTTTTCGTGAAACCTGATTTACGCCCCCTACCATACTTACGCCATATTTACGTTCAATATCGTACTTACGCACCTTTGTGAAACTGGCCCCTGATAATTAAGAACGACATAATTATGATGTATGGGTTATATCTGTGACTATATGATATCAAAGATTATTGATAGTTACAGTCAGAATGGTAGAATCCCGAGGTCAATATTTTAGCGCATGGTTCAAAATCAAATAATTGTTTTATATAAGGAAAACTGCTGAAAGTTAAAGAAGCTATGGCTGATAGATCTAATTTTATTTTTGAAAATTTACCACTGGAATGACTGGCTCTGTCATCGACCCAGGCATTCAAGTGGTAAATTTTCAAAAAAAGTCTTCTCTCGGTCAGCAAATTGACATTTTTCAAGACCACTACAGAAGCCATTTCTGACTGATATGAGTGTTAAAGGAGTAATCCAATCAACTCTTACAGTTAATACAAACCATCAATATACACGATCCAAATTATAAATTCTACAAATATTAACAAGAGCTTCACAAATGGCATATAATAATACCCTACCAGGGATGTATTCAGGAGTGTGAATATTTTCAGTTCACCGAGCATTTCGGTGGTAGGCTCGGCTCGCCCATAGATATCCATTCCGCATTATCAATCTTATATTGGCCCATTTGGAAATGTAGCCTAATTAAATCACATGTGTAATTACAAGATAGGCGACAAGATCTTCCAGTTAAATTACTTTTAAAACATTCAACCAAAAAATATCTTAAAATTTCAAGATGTTCATATTTTACATGTACATGTGTGTAGCTTTGTAAATCTGAAGATGTCAATGACTTGAAATGCTACATGTTGTACCTTAAACGGAACTTGAATGAGTATTTCCTCATCATCCTGTTGCAGATATTCAAGCCTGTCCCACACAAACCAGATGTCATTGCAGATCAAGCGCCACAGCAGCTCAAATACCTGGGAAGATGAGTAAAGATAAAACATCATCTTCACCTGTTAGCTTTGAAAATTTACAACCGAAATTATTGGCTTGCAATTGGTTAATAAGCCATAAATTCCATTGTAAATTTGTAACAAAAATAGTCTTCTCTTGGCCTGCAAATGGACATTCCTCAAGACTACTGCTGAGGTTAGCTTTGGTTGACTTGACTATTAACCCAGTAAGGGTTAGGTTGGCTACAACCAGCACTTACTGTGGCTTTGAGAAATGCCCATTCGAGAAGCCTATTTTGAAATTTTCTGATTGGAATAACTGGTTAGATAACTTCGCCAGCCATTCTAGTGGTAAATTAAAGCATTTTTTTCTATAGGCCTGCAAATAGACATTTTCCGTGAGAAAATTTAAATATTCTTCACAAAATTTTACAATTAGAGGCAACATCTTATATAATATAAATGAAATCATGGATTTCTTTTTTCATGAGAGAGTTGATACTTACCACCCTGATACTCTATGATATTTCCCAAATATCAACCTAGCTTCAATAAGACTGAATTAAAAAGAAACCGCTCCCACTGGGCAAGTTACTCAACTGACAAGCCGGTGGATGTGCCACCCAAACTCACGCATGTCCCTTTCTATTCCAAATTATTGGCTGACAAATTGCAACATAAAACGCTAATAGACTGAGCCTCTGTGGGGCGGAGAGGCTGGGATTGTAACAGGGTGGTAAGTGCAAAAAGAAATCTGTGATTTTGGTTTATTTCACATCAAGAGAATACTTACCACCCTGATACTCTATGATACAGCCAGAATTCCTAAGTGAATTCGGCGGGAGGGAGGCGAGGTCAGAAGACCGGCTCGTCCCTGGAAGAGCAAGCTCTTTTGCTTTTGGAGCACAAACATCTGAAATTGTGTATGAAAACACAATCAGGAAATGACTTGGACATCGGATAACATGATCGATGTTGGTTGAGAGTAATGACCGTTTAACATGCGCTTACCCCCCCTCTTTTGTAAAAAGGGGAGCGATGACCTCAATGTCCTACACGCTCTCTATGCACTCATGCCAAAGTACTATAAGACATCGGATGAAAGCTTCATTTCGTATACTCTCCGATGGAACCGCAAAAAACCATGAACCATCAGAATATTAGTAAGTAATAAAAACGTGATAAAAAATAACCATCACCAAATACAGGACTAACCTAATTTGACGAGATTCCCTTTATTCACCGCTGGCGATGATAGGCTAGTATAGAATAGCGTGGATTCCACCACTTAATTGCACTGTGTGTGAGTCAAAGGGCTTATGAACAATATTTACAAATATATAGAAATTAACAGTTATGTAAAATCGATAAGGCAAGCGGATTTGACGTGTCACGGAGGTAATGATCAGTAAAGCTAGACTCACAGTGACATTGTGCTACTGACATAATGTCATCTTCCGCCACTCCATTAAACAGAGCCATGGATGCTGTGAGCCTTGGCCATGTCAACTTGTTTTCCCGTGGTGGCTTTGTGGCAATGCTGGATGCATTCCACAATCCACCTAGAAATGGTATCTTTTGAAGCTCTCCCATGGGGTTCAAAGTAAGATAGCCATAAAGCACTAGGGTCCGTCCGCCATTCCTCTGTACGTTGTTTATAACGTGTTAATGCATGGACAGGGCACCAAGCCTTTGAATTAGGATCAAACCTAGTCAAAGCGGGTAAAACTATAGGCTGACCAGGATATTTTAGACTTGTTTTTCGCCATAAAGTTAACTCTAGGTAGAAGTCTGAGGCCTTCCCCTGTAACCACAAAATGGTCTGGCTCTGCTGACAAAGCATATATTTCACTTCTTCGTCGAGCTGATGCTGCAGCAATCAGAAAAACTGTTTTAAGCATTAACATTTTCATGCAAATGGAGCTTAGTGGTTATCCGCTAATACTTGAAGTACTAACGATAAACTCCAAGATGGAATCACTGGAAGATTCCTTGGTCTTAGATTACCCATGCCTCTGATTAAAGTATTTAGATTACATACTTCATCACTTGCCCTATTAGCCAAGCAATGGATAACTGACATTAAAGCTGACTTGTAGCCAGCAATAGAGTTAGGCTTGAGGCTATAGGCATCAAAAAGGTGACAGAGGAAATCGGCTACTACCTGAATAGATGCATCCATTGGATTAACACATCTTTTTGAGCACCATTCAGCAAATCTGTTGATTTTATAATTATATGCTCTGGAGGTTGACTCCCTTCTGGCTCTTGCCATAAACATGGCTGCTTGCTCAGAAAAGTCCTCCTTAACTGTAGATTCCTTGACAACATCCACACAGTCAATTGGAACATTGATGGGTTGTTGGGCAAGGCCTTACCCTGGAAGATTATGTCATCCATCAGAGGCAGAGGAACAGGATTGCAGACCAGAAGGTTCAGCAGATCCATATACCATGATCGGCATGGCCAACTTGGGGCAATCAGAAGCACTTGGCATTCCTGCTGCCTGATTTTCTGGACAACTTTTGGAATCAGGATTGCTGGCAGGAATGCATATGCATACATTCACTCCCAGCTGATAGCTAGCAAATCTACTGCGATAGCGCTTGGATCTGGAATCGGTGAGACATACCTCGTCATCTTCGCATTCTTGTTCGTTGCGAAGAAATCTATGTTGGGCTGCCACACATTGATTTAGTTGCTATTCCGTGGGAAGAATTCTCATTCTTTGGCTCAATGAGTCCGCTAATAGATTTAGCCTTCCCGGAATATGAACTGCTTTCAGGGAAATCCAATGATCTAGGCACCAGCAAAGCAGTTTCCATGTCATCATACAGAGACTGGGTGACTTCATTCCGCCCTGGCGGTTTATGTCACTACTGTTGTATTTTCTGATCGAACCAGAACAATCTTGCCCTTGACTTTCTCTAGGAAGTGTTCCATGGCTAAGACTACTGCTCACATTTCTAGCAGATTGACATGTTCTTGTGACTGATTCAGATTCCAAAGCCCTGATACTTTGTCTTCTCCCAGGCAAGCTCCCCATCCCTCCATTGATGTATCTGAGTACATCATTAACTGAGGGTCGGGAGGTGCCAATGTCACCCCCGCCAGGAGATTCTCTCTCTTCATCCACCATTGAAGGTGGTGAATAAGAGGTTCTGTCACTGACACCTTTTAGTCCAGGAAACCCATACTCTGGGTCCGCAGTGTCATGAGAAAAACTGGATAGGCCGCCGGCATAAGGCTGCCTGTGGAATGACTGGTTCCAGAGAAACCATCAACCCCAACATTCTCAAGTAGACCCGTGCCAGGACATAACGGCTGTTGCACATTGACTGTATGACTACATGTAGTACTGCTACTCTCTCCTGAGAAGGGTAAACTTACCCTGTCTCTAGATCGAAGAACATGCCCAGGTAGACAAACTTCTGGGATGGAGTCAGCGCTGATTTTTGAAAGTTGATTATTCAGACTAGATCTGTAAGAGTTTTAAAAACTATCTCCAGATTTGCTGATAGACTTTCTTGATTGTCTCCTTTCAACAGCCAGTCATCTATGTATATGTGGACTGCTATGTGTCTCCTGCGGGGGTATGATGTAATAGCTAGGACCACTCGAGTGAAGACCTGCAGAGCTGTCGAAATTCCAAATGGGAGAATCCTGAATTCCCATTGGCAGTCCTGAAATGCAAATCTCAGGAACTGACAAATTCTCTTCACAATGGGAATGTGAAAATAAGCATCTTTTAGATCTATTGATGTTGTCCACATTCCCTTCCTCAATCCTGCTAACACGGTTCTTACAGTTTCCATATTGAAACTTGGTGTGAGGATAAACCTGTTGAGAGGTTTGAGGTTGAGAATTGATCTCCACCCTCCAGTGCGTTTTGTCACAAGGAACACAGTTGAATAGAAACCAGGACAGTTTTGTGAGGATTGAATTGCATGTTTTGTATGAGGGATTGAATTTCTTCCTCTATACACAACCGCTGATCTGGATCTCGCGGATTATGATTCCAGATCGGAACCAGAGACACGCGCGATGGCTGACTTGATATCCAGTCGGGATGGTAACCGACTGAAAGCCATCACAAGACTGAACGGTCCTGAGTAACCCACTCACACTCTGCATGTGGAAAGCCAGGTGGCCTCCCCTTGGGTCCATCTAAGGATTTAGGTGGATCCGAGAGGTTCAAGAGCTGCCCTGTCTTTGGTGGCTGTCTTAGCATTATGGGTGTGATCCTTGTGGGTGCTGACCCATCAGGCTTGACTCCCACAATCAGAACCCCACACTCCTCTGCCAGCACCACGCGCACCTCGGTATGCGGGCTGCCTGGTGGGTTGCGCTGGAGGAGCCTGCACTCCCCCTAGCTGGATTACGCTGGCATTGCCACGGCCGACGCTGCATAGGTGGTTGGCCTCTGACAAGGCCACCACCACCTCTAGCCTGCTGAGGGTGGAAGGCAAAGGGTGCTGCACGAACGCGCTCCCTGCAGAGCACTTCAAACTGCTCACGCAGCACCCTCTGGTTATTCACCAGGTTTACGGTTTGTTGGAGGTGCAGGCATCCTTCACCTCCAAACAACCCCGGACCTGACATCGGCATACAAAGAAGCCTAGTGTACAGATCCTGCCAGAGCAAACGTGCGCCTTGCCTGTAAACTTCTGGTTACGGGTTTCATCATGCAATCCAGAGGCAGGTTAATGCCATCCTGGATGGCTCTCTTGACTATTAGAGGATTTGCTTGGTGGGACACGGATGCCGCTACTACCCTCTGTAGCAGCTGGGAAACGTGCAAGAGAGCCGAGATGGCTCCTCTCATACTTTGCTCCGTGTCCCGCAATGAGGAATTTGCATTGCGCAACGTGCTAGCACACAAGGGTCCCATGTATCTTCGCCCAAAGCCGCATGGTCATCCATGCATGGCTTTGGAATGAGGCTGTATTTCTGATAATGATCAGAACTAATATGGCAGCGCCATGCCACCTCGCGAGGGACCTTTGCAAGGCAACCATTCAGCTGAATAGATGTTCCACATATGGGAGAGATGGCATCGTGCTTGTCAATGGCTTCCCTCCCAACCATGGGCGCTGGTCCCGCTGGGAAGCTGGTGGTTCCACCTGGAGTTCTGGCTTGATACCCACCAGTCCTTGGCAGGCATCCAGCCAGTCCTCCTCAGTGGCCACTATGAATGTTCGATGAGCCTAGGGCCTTCATCGTCCTCAACCACATTCACTGGTGGGGTACCAGCTGGAGCTGGAGATGCTTCTGGAAAGCCAGGGAATGCATACAGACTCACCGTGGCTATTCCAGGAGCCAGATCTATGGCATCATGGGGGGCTAAATTCATGACGTCATAGTCCGGGCCTACCGCAACATAACTCTCGGCAAGCCGATGGATACAGTATGGACGGCCATTGGCTCCAAGCTGGCCTAGCCGTTGAGCCATGTAACCTACTCCCGAAGAAGTAGTTCCACGGAAAAGGTCACCCATGCGCCCCCTGGGGGCAGATTGATTTCCATTTCCATGGCCACAATAGTGTCCTCTTCTTCCTGCCCAGAAAGATTATACGCCAAGCTTGAAAAGGGATCAAACTCGGCCTGGGCAGGAGGGATATCACGTGAGGTGCTGATACCCTTAGCCGTTGACTGCTCTAGAGCGACTGATAAGCGGATGCCCGAGGCCATGGCTTTCGCCCCCGGGTCCACGGGCGAGGCAAGCCTCAGCGCCGGACTAGCGGGAGCCGTCTCTGGGTCTATATTGAAAACTGGTATCCTAACAGAACCAGGCCCAGCGACGGGAACCACCGGCCATGACTCACACACCTGGCAATTAAGCAAAGGCCTGCACGTACTGCACCTAGTGCAGTCATGTGGAAAGAAGCGGGCATTTACGAACTGGTGGCAGGAAGTGCATTTGTTTTCAATAACCCTCTGAAAGACACAAGCGGAAACAATTAGTTTTTAGTTATAACGAACCAAAAAACCAATTGCAGAAGGCTAATAATTTCCTTAAGGGAGCTTAGACCCCTAGATGAAAAAGTTAAGCCAGGCCCATAGATAAAACTATGGACCTGACCAAAAGTAAACAAACCCTGAACTTCTTCTTCTTCATGAACACAAGGGAGATAATCAGAATTTGAACTTAAATACTTGAGAGGTGAATGCTAGACTCAACACTCAAACAAAGATTCATTAGTAGTTGAAGTTTATAAACACAATGAACCTATGCAAACAATCAAGAGAGATAAATAACACAACATTCAAAACACCTTTTGGAAATAAAATGACTGAAAACCTACTCTCCATATTTAACCTCAGAAGAATAAACTCCTGAAGAACAAGTGAAGTCTGCTGAACAACAACAAGAATACCTAGTCCTGAATCCAAACCCTGTGGTGGGGGGGAGAATGCGGAAAAATTACTTTTTATGGTAATAATTCCCTCTGCAAACTCATAATAAATTATTTGGACCCAGAAAACCAAGTATAAATAATTGTACAGATGAAGGCTACATGTGAAACACGTCACAATTCAGCTAAATGTATCTGAAAATACAAAGCGCAACATGCGTTAGCTAATATTTAGGCCTCTCCCATAATGAGCTAGCCTAATATAGATGTATCCACGTGTTAGCGTGAATCCCGGATATACCATCCGATACAACACACAAATTTTCTATCAATAAATATACTAAAAAACACCTGATGGCTAGGACCAGGAGCATCCCCCGGCGACGTGGCAGCGTCAGATATTAGATAGCAGTCAAATAATAAGTTGTAAAAACAACTTAAAAGCTTCAAAAAGATATATTAGCAAAAGCAATCCTTGGACAAATCTAAGGTGTGTGCAATGGCAGGTCAATAATTTGAGAAGAAAAAGAGAGTCCCGCGCATGCAAGAGGTTGGGCGGCACATCCACTGGACTGTCAGTTGAGTAACCTGCCCAGTGGGGGGGGGGGGGGGTTCTTTTTAATTCTGAGTCTTATTGAAACTAGGTCGATATTTGAGAAATATCATAGAGTATCAGGGTTGTACATTGTAAGTATAGTCTTGATGTGAAATACATGTACATTTGTAGCAGCGGTCATTATTCTCAAAATGTACACATGTACATGTACTGTAATGTAGTCTATTTTACACCCGGGGTTGTATTTACAAAGAGCGAATAACACTTCATGAATACGACCCCCAGGCGTTCACAAAAACTTAATTAAGACACATATGTTGTTAATCATTTTGGAGATGTCAGTGCGGGTGTGTGAGGGCCAGCCACGGCACATTTGTCTGGAAATTAGATGCTCCGAGAAGCCATCTTATCCATAAGCGTGAAAAATTCTACGGTTGAGTGACTTGAGGGTGTCACAGTGGGACTTACAATGGATCTCCTCCACTTGAATCACCAATGGTCATTGTCATGAAGACGGTTAATTTCATACAGTAGAAGGCGGGTCCAAAAATAACTACACAGGTAAGCTGGTGAATATTTTGAAACTAATTTGACTGGGTGCTGTTGCTGCCTAAGGCAGCAACAGCGCCCAGTCAAATTAGTTTCAAAATATTCAACAGCATGTTTATTAAATAGCAAAAAATTACAAAGACATGCAATTCATACAACGTGTTGGACCATTTGAGATTAGGCTTGCACGATATTGCCCTAGATGATATCGCGAAATATCATGATAAAAAAATCTCGATATCTCGATATATCATGTCTTTTAATGACAGGAAATCCCCGCCGAATTGGTTTGGGGTTGACATGGTTGAGTGGGTGCATAAAACGCTGCTAATGGCGCAACTTAAAAGGTATCAAAACCATTGGCTCTGCACTCATGCGTTATTAGTACATACTACATACCCACAGTAGAATGGACTCAGTGGAGTAGGTGGCTAATAAAAGTTGATTTGATATATTTCCATAACTTCATCACAAAAGACATTAAAAATCCAGAGCTCTGTAATAGGGACGGGAGACATGCGCGTATAAGACATTTCTTACTTCCTATTTCCTGGATTATACTCGGTTTCAAATTGATAGAAATAAAGACACAGACTGTGAAGGAAATATGCAATGGTATTTATTCATGTAACTATGTTTCATATATTAAATCTTTCATATATTTACTTTTCAGAGTTATATACAAGCGGCCAAGCGCTGGATGACAACAAGTTGATATTAGGTCTATATAGTGAAAGCCGCAGGCCTATATAGCATGAATTATCACACATTTAAAGCCCCTGCGTTATATACTGTTTATGTCCATTTGCTGACCAAGACTCCGGGAGAAGAGTACTTTTTGAACATTTACTACTGGAATGACTGATTATATTACCGAACCAGTTATACCAGTTGTAAATTTTCAAAAAGTACTCTTCTGTTGGTCTGCAAATGGACATTGTTGAAGCTGATTATAGAAGCACTCACGATACATATAGTGGGGTGAGCGAACCTCTATATATATATATTTTAGAATCTTGTTCATTTGCAGACCAAGACTCCAAGAGAAGAATATTTTTGAAAATGTATAACAGTACTGTAATGACTCGTTCGGAATTGTATCTAACCAGTGTTAAATTTTCAAAAAAATAGTCTTCTGTTTGTCAGCAAATGAATAGTTATCAAGACCGCTATAAGTACCAGAAGCACTAATGGAAAGGTATTTCTATTAACACTATTGAGCATAATACATTTTAGAGGGAGCAAAGTTATATACATTTTATATTTATTTGCTGACCAAGACTCCAAGACTACTTTGAAAATTTACCACTGGAATGACTGGTTCAGTGATCTAGCCAGTCAATTCAGTGTTAAATTTTCAAAAAGTAATCTTCTGTTGGTCTGCAAATGGGCATTTATCAAAACTACTACAGAAGCGACACCTTACAAATTAGCGGACAAAAACGTCAATGTTAACCATTTCAGGCCGAAGAAGGGTCCTCTTTGAAGTTACTATGGTACCGGAAAGGCTGAACAGCCTCTCAGACGGCACGCTTGTCGCGCATACACAGAGATACTTGTGAACGAAACTGGCAAGAGTAGGGTAATTCATGTGGTTTACTTTCCACCAGTCAAGAGGGCTAAGATCAGAATCGATGCACAGAAGGCCTTCTTACGAAGCAATCTCGCGGTTAATAGCAGTTAAGCTGTCGCTCTGATCACATAGTTTTGGTTCCACTTTTGTTCTCTTGAATAGCATGGAAAGAGTTTTCTTTGTAGGGGTGATTGACTCCTGAGATTGATCCATAGACGACGCTCCTTTTAAGTTCGTTGAGACGTGCATCTTTGTCTCGCGCCATATTGTGGCCTGCACACATGAGCATTCTTCTTCTGACAAACGCTCGGTCTTAAAACGTGGGTCTGTATATGTAGCTAAACACAGTATCTTCTGAGTCGGTTCATCGGAGTATTTGTTGTGTAAATAGGCCCGCATGTTATCCTTGAGCGTAGATGTCAGTGAATGTGTCTGTTGACAGAATATCATGCTCTAGTAAATAGAGCAGAGGCTTTACTGCCAAAATTGTCACTTAGTTTTCGGCTGATAGAATATCTGTAAATTCTGACACCAGATCGAACGCAAGTTTTACAGCTTCTAGAACTTGCACATCGTTATATCTGGGGATTAAATGCGTGCACTTGCGGTCTGCACGTAACACTTTTCTAATGGCCTCCTCTTGCTCCAAAAATCGGGAACACATGGCGTGGGCAGTTCCCCATCTGGTGCAACAATCCTGTGAAATGGAAAATATTATACATTAGGAAAACAAAATAATAAATCACACCTATCACAAAAAAAGACATTTTTAACCACTTTCCAATCCTCCCCGTCTGGTTAAATCAATAATAAGGGAGCTTACTCTGTATGGCTTAATGCGTAGTTGAAATAGACCATTATGATTAATCTCCCTTGTTTCTGATAACTGCGAAATGGGTAAGTTTTATACAGTTGTAAATTTCATTTTTTCTTCTTTCATTGTGTAATGCAATAAATATGTGCACACATTGTATAGGTCAGCCAGTCAGTCGGTCCGTCAGAGTGTATGTCTATAACTCTCCGGTGGAATTTCCCATAATCCATTGAATGAATATTTTATTGCCACATGTACGCCTACGCGTAATACAAAACAAGGTGAAGAAAGGAACAGATATGCACACGCACATGTTTTATCAAATAATTGTTGAATGATTGCTTTGATTACCTAGCAATTTTCCTTCTCTAAATAGTAGTAGGAACATACAAAATTATTTGCGATTTAATGAGCACTCTGTTAAATATTTTGAAACTAGTTTAACTGGAAGCTGTTGCTGCCTATGGCAGCAACAGGTTCCTGTCAAATTAGTTTCCAAATATTCAACAGCTTAACTGTATAGCGATTGTGAAATTGCAATTCTGGGAATTAAGGGTTCAATGGGTTAAAAATAACTTACCGCTATGAGCTGGTGCTTTGGAAGTGATAATTCATCCTGAATTTGTGTTAAATCCTGTTTCCACTTTCAACTGTTGCTGAAAGCTGACACAACAGTCCTACAAACTGATAATGCCCGAGTCACTCTGGTGTCATTCTTGTATGAGTTTGTTATGGCCAAGTTTAAATTATGCCTAAAACACAAAATTCTTGGCCAGGAAAGAACTGTGTTAATGGCATACAGGATATTTGACCCATTATCGGTTGTAATACATGCCATCTTTGTGGCATCAAGACCCCACGCCTCTAATGTCTCTACTAAACCATCTGCAATATTATCACCTGTGTGGTCGACTGGAAACAATAGTGTTTGTAAGCTAAAGCTACACAGCTTCCAATAATGATCTACAAAGTGCACGGTGAAGCCAAGATATGGCACCATTCCGATACTGGACCACATGTCCGTAGTGGCTGAAAAGTATTCAGCATTCTTAATCTCCGACGTTAGTTTGTCTTTCACCTCTGTATATAACCTCGGTATCTCCACCTGCCTAAAATGGTTCCTACCAGGAAGTTCATACCGTGAGTCTTATGTTTTTAACAGTTCCTTGAAATATTTATTTTCTACTGTGTAGATCGGCATGGCCTCACCCGCTAGATAATGTGTCACTGATTTAGTGATGGCTTTGTGTCTCACTGAATTCTTATCATATGTCACTGATTTCTGCATAACGGATGCAATCTTAGGTTGCTTACATAACCGTTCATTTTCCTCATCAGTTAATTGAACACTATCAACATGTTTGCACTTAGAGATACTACTTCTTAACGTCGTATATAGATCAATATGGTACACTTTTAAGTGCAACATCACATTAGGTGTTACCTCCTGGCACAAACACAGATTTCCTACACGACTTACAAATAGCCTTGTTCTCATCCTTAGGCTTTCTACCACTTTTGTCAGCTTCAAATCCAAAATAATTCCATACAGGAGCAGTCACGTTAGGTTTCGCTATTAATTTAACTTCGGACGGCATCGTGAACGGGTTAACTAATTTTGAAAATAATATTGTAAACAGAGATTGTTAGCATTTTTATATCACAAGCAAGGGAGATTTGGCCAATCAAAACTATTTTAATAACTTAATTATGTTGTTATAGTAATGACATAGAAGACGTTAATAATCAACACCTAAACAATAGACCACTCGCCGCCACTCATTGACTGGACGGATGGTGATGAATGGATACTCTGGAAAGGTGAATTGTACTGTTGAATGAATTGTGGGTGTGGGGCTTACAATGGATTTCCTGCCACTAGAATCTGCACCTGTGTTCACATGGCAGTGTCAGAGTTCTTTGACTGCATGAATATGGACAGCATTATGAATAAGGCTAGAGCGACAACTAACAACCACATACGTACGTGATCGGCACTCTTCATGGCACAGAGCCGAGAATCTATATGGAAGTCAGCGGGAACAACATTGGATTGTTTCAGTTCTTCAAGAAGCCAATCAAAACGAGTCTGCTTCTGCTGTTGACTCAATCTGTTTAAATTGTAGAATAATGACATTAAGAACGATGGTAAACTAGATGCTACACGACTCTACTGTAATGGAGCTCATAAATAAGTTAACATGATTCCAAAACAAATACAGTTCATCCAATTCATCCAATTTTGAATACGATCTAAGAAATGTTCCGTCCAATATTTTTAACAAAGTGGATTGGAAGACATTGCTGCCTTAGGCAGCATTGTCTTCACATTGCTGCCTAAGGCAGCATTGTCTTCCTGTCCAATTATGTTAAAAATATTCAACAGTACATTACATTTGTATTTTGTTATTTCTGACATGTACTGTACAATCAAACAACGTAATCAAGTACGGTAGTGTCACAATACGCAATACATATCGTTCATAGTGATATTAAAGCTTGTCGATACATATATCATATCGGCACATGTGTATCGCAATATGGAGGATAGACCAGATGCATGTCATCACTACTCATTGGGTTGTGTCATTCTAGTATTTGATGATGTATTGGGATACATGTAGGTGTATTACGATACATATTATATCGTGAGGTTCCCGGCAATACACACCCCTAGGGTAATTATATCTTACAGAATATACACCTAACATGGATCTAGTGGTCATGTTTTTTGGTATTCCGATTCACCTTTCCAGAGTATCCATCTGACCTCGTATGACGTTATAATCAGCTCAGCACATGTATGATGATGTCATAATCATTATGTCACAAAGGGTGCCATATAGACTGTCATCAAATCTCAAACACTCCGACACATTGTATGAATTGGATGTCTTTGTAATTCTTTGCTATTAAATAAACATGCTGTTGAATATTTTGAAACTAATTTGACTGGGCACTGTTTCTGCCTTAGGCAGCAACAGCGCCCGGTCAAATTAGTTTCAAAATATTCAACAGCTTTACTGTGTACTTTTTGAGAAATTGATAGTCAGGGTGTTCAAAGATCGATCGATCCCAACACGAGCGAGGTGTGGGTGGAGCTTACCTAGAGATGGGCGGGGCATAGCTAAAACCGGAAATGTCCATTGACATTGTCACTTAATCCTAGCCAAGATGGCAAAAACAGGCTAATACAGTGGTCTTAAATCTAGCTCATAATTCATAGCTGCGAGTCCATGGTACAATGTATCTTCTAATTTTAGCATGGATGAGAAAAACTGCATGGAAACTTATGATTTTCACCTTTGGACCTTCAGATTTCAGCTTGGGATCCCCAGATTTCAGGGTGTAGGATTACTGGGCCCTGCAAAATTTAAATGCTATGAGAAACACTGATGTAATAAACAGTTAGTTAGTACAATTTTGAACAGGCCGTAAGAAATGTTCTGTTAACCCTTAGCACTCTGATGTCAATATTCTATATTTTACTGTGTCAATATCAAAGAAACTGGTGTACATTTTTCAACAATTTTGCCTGAAGATGTTGCTGTCTATGACAGCACCATCTCCCACCAAATTTGTTGAAAAATGTACACCAGTTTATCTTTTAATTTAATTTGAAAATGTAAAAATTTGACACCAGAGTGGTACGGGTTAAACATTTTGAACATAATTGGATTGGAAACCATTGCTGCCTCATTCAAAATATGCAGCTGTACATTTTACACTGTTTTGGAAACGTGTTAAGTTATTTCTGAGCTGTGCTGTTGTTGTGACATACAACTAACATACGTCGGTTGGTTTGTCTCTCTGTCCGTTCATATTAAGCAACGTCTCTCAAATTTTTGTACATTTCAAAGAAACCTGCCTAATTAAAGGAAAGGATCAGGGAACTAACATATATGCTCTTGAATGACAGCTTTATATAACAAGCATTCTGTAAGTATTGCTTTGCAATACATGTCCCTTACCTGGTGATATAAATCTTTAGAGATTGACAGTCAAAAATTTCATTTAAAATTGTCAGTTTCATAAGTTGAAAGGGGACATAATTCCATCAAAAAATGACGCAAACGCCTAAAACTCGAACTTGGTCTGTAATTTCTTATAATAAAGTAATGTACCAATTCTCAGTTGCATATCTTGAAATACTGCGAGAAAAAGGGCGGAAAAGTAATATTTTTCGTATTTCATAAGTCGAAAGGCGGCATAACTACATGAAAAACTGACGAAAATGTCTGAAACTCGAACTTGCTCCGTAACTCCTTATACTAAAGCAATGTACCAATTTTCCATTAAATATCTTGAAGGATTGCAAAAAAAGTGTGGAAAGCTAATATTTTTCGTCAAAAGCGGGCATAACTCCATCAAAAATTGCCACATACCCCTGAAACTCGAACTCGGTCTGTAACTTCTCATACCAAAGCAATGTAGCAATTCTTAGTAGAATATCTTGAAAGACTGCGAAAAAGTGCGGAAAACTAATATTTATCGTATTTCATAAGTCGAAAGGGGGCATAACTCCATGAAATGAGAATTCCGCGGAATTAAATGTCTCGCCTGTCCCCCGTTTGTCACAGTTACCTTGACCTTTGACCTTCTGTCCTCAATGTTATCATGCTGCTTCCGAACATTATAGGTACCCAGGTTACCAAGTTGTAATAGCCTTAACCAATCCTGAAATATAAACGGAAAGGTTTTGCTAAACGCAAAAACTTAATGTCGAAATAGCAGAGTTCTATATCAAGGACACAGTGACTTTGACCTTTGACCTTGTGATCCCAACATCATCATGTTGCATCCTATCATTATAGGTACCCATGTATCCAAGTTAAGATGCAATAAGCTTAACCAATCCTGAAATATAAGCCGAGACGTTTTGCTAAACGCAAAAACTTAATGTTGAAAAGAGTTCTGTATCAGTCACAGTGATATTGACCTTTGACCTTCTGACACCAAACTCATCATGCTGCTTCCTAACATTATAGGTAACCATGTATCCAAGTTTAGTTGCAATAGTCTTAACCAATCCTGCAATATAAGCTGAAAAGCTTTGCTAAATGCAAAAACTTAATGTTGAAATAACAGAGTTCTGTATCAATGTCACATTGACCTTGACCTTTGACCTTGTGACACCAACATCATCACACTGTTTCCAATCATTATAGGTAACCATGTATCCAAGTGTAGTTGCAATAGGCTTAACCAGTCCTGAAATATAAGCTGAGAAGTTTTTCTAAACGCAAAAACTTAATGTTGAAATAGCACAGAGTTCTATATCAAGGTCACAGTGACCTTGACCTTTAACTTTGTGATCCCAACATCATCATGTTGCATCCTATCATTATAGGTAACCAGGTATCCAGGTTTAGATGCAATAGGCGTAACCAATCCTGAAATATAAGCCGAGACGTTTTGCTAAACGCAAAAACTTAATGTTGAAAAAGCAGAGTTCTGTATCAAAGTCACAGTGATATTGACCTTTGACCTTCTGACACCAACATCATCATGCTGCTTCCTAACATTATAGGTAACCATGTATCCAAGTTTAGTTGCAATAGTCTTAACCAATCCTGCAATATAAGCTGAAAAGCTTTGCTAAATGCGAAAACCTAATGTTGAAATAACAGAGTTCTGTAACAATGTCACATTGACCTTGACGTTTGACCTAGTGACAACAACATCATCACACTACTTCCAATCATTATAGGTAACCATGTATCCAAGTGTAGTTGCAATAGGCTTAACCAGTCCTGAAATATAAGCTGAGAAGTTTTTCTAAACGCAAAAACATAATGTTGAAATAGTACAGAGTTCTATATCAAGGTCACAGTGACCTTGACCCTTGTGATCCCAATATCATTATGCTGCATCCTATTATTATAGATAACCATGTATCCAAGTTTATTTGCAATAGGCTTAACCAGTCCTGAAATATAAGCTGAGAGGTTTTGCTAAACGCAAAAACTTAATGTTGAAAAAGCAGAGTTCTGTATCAAGGTCACAGTGATATTAACCTTTGACCTTCTGACCCCAACATCATCATGTTGCATCCTATCATTTTAGGTAACTGTGTATCCAATTGGATCAGGCATTGCTGAGATATAAGACAATAACTTTTGTTTAACTCAAAAACTTAACGTAAAATGTTAACAAAGATTATACTGTGCCCTTTGACCCCATAACCCTGACATCATGACCGCTTTATCAGTGGGCTGCTTCCATTCAATGTATATCACCATGCACCCAAGTTTGGTTCCAATTGGATCAGGCATTGCTGAGATATAAGGCAATAACTTTTGTTTAAATGCAAAACTTAACGTAAAATATTAACAAAGATTATACCGTGACCTTTGACCCCCATACCCTTGACCCTGATGATGTCTGCATCAGCATGCTGTTCCTTTTTATGTATATCACCATGTACCCAAGTTTGGTTCCAATTGGATCAGGCATTGCTGAGATATAAGGCAATAACTTTTGTTTAAATGCAAAAACGTAACGTAACGTAAAATATTAACAAAGATTATACCGTGACGTTTGACCCCCATACCCTTGACCGTGATGATGTCTGCATCAGCATGCTGTTCCTTTTTATGTATATCACCATGTACCCAAGTTTGGTTCCAATTGGATCAGGCCTTGTTGAGATATAAGGCAATAACTTTTGTTTAATGCAAAAACTTAACGTAAAATATTAACAAAGATTATACCATGACCTTTGACCCCAACAACTGTGACCTCATGATGTCTGCATCACCATGCTCCTTCGGTTAAATGTAAATCAACATATACCCAAGTTTGGTTCCAAATGGATAAGGCATTGTTGAGATATAAGGCAATAACTCTTGTTTAACGCAAAAACTTAACATAAAATATTAACAAAGATTATACCATGAACTGTGACACCATAAACTTGACCTCGTGATGCCTGCATCAGCGTGCTGCTTCCTTTTGATGTATATCACCATGTACCCAAGTTCGGTTCCAATTGGCTCAGGCATTGCTGAGATATAAGGCAATAACTTTTGTTTAACGCAAAAACTTAACGTAAAATATTAACAAATATTATACTGTAACCTTTGACCCCTATAACCTTGACCTCATGGCCTTTTCATCGGCAGGCTGCTTCCTTTTGATGTATATTACCATGCACCCAAGTTTGGTTCCAATTGGATCAGGAATTGCTGAGATATAAACTTAACTTAAAAGTTTACGCCGCCGCCGGAAAGGTGATACCTATGTCTCAATCCTGCTTCGCAGGCGAGACAAAAATGACGAAAATGTCTGAAACTCGAACTTGCTCCGTAACTCCTTCTACTAAAGCGATGCACTGATTTTCGTTTAAATATCTTGAAAGAGTGCAAAAAAAAGTGTGGAAAGCTTATATTTTTCGTATTTCTTAAGTCGAAAGTGGGCATAACTCCATAAAAAAATTGACCCATACGCCTGAAACTTGAACTTGGTCTGTAACTTCTCATAACAAAGCAATATACCAATTCTCAGTTGAATATCTTGAAGGACTGCGAAAAAAAGCGCGGGAAAACCAACTGCGACAGATGGACAGATAGATGGATGGACAGACGGAGTGCAAACCTATAGTCCCCCCCCCCCACCCACACACACACCCCCCCCCCCCCAGTTTTACTGGTAGGGGACTAATAATCAACCTATAGCCAACCTCAACCCCTCCTCCCACCTCCACCACCCCTTATCCTAAAAAAAGAAAATCGGAATAATTAGAAAAAAGCAGCTAAATACCATCTATGTCACTGGCGGGAACCAATTAGTGATGCAGCTAGACCTATGCATTCTGGTGTATGCCGAGTGAATACATAATACCCACTACAGCCAGTCATATAAGCTCAGTTATATTCGCGTTTAGCTGACTCGCCACTATGTCCTACAGGTAAAATACTGTCTAGGTTTAAAACAATTTGACTGAAAGCAGTTGTTTCCAGAGACAGGGGTCTACATTCGGTCACGCAAATTAAAAAATATTCAGTAGGCATCATATTGCGATCTTGGAAAACAGCAGTGTATTTTGAAAATATTTTGACCGAAACTTGCTGCTTCCACCAATATAATATTTTGAAAAGGATCAATAGTAAATTAGCAGGAGTGAGTTAATAGCTCTACCATGGAGCCTATAGAGAATACTATTCATACCACTTACAAAACTATTCAGGTGTGCTTTCATTATATTCAGGTAGGCCTTATGCAGTATACCTGCACACATAGTTGACACATGGCGGAGTGCGAAGCACCAGTGAAGTCACTAATTGGCTCCAAGTTAAGCGCTCCTCGATTTAGTAAATGCTTTTTCTCAAATAATCCCAATTCATTTCCATATTTTACCGATGGTAGTTTATTTAATATTGTATGAAATTAGCAATAAATATTTATGTATCCCTTTTCCCTTCCTTTAATAATCTAACCCACAAATTTGATCAAGAAAATTTCAATTTTCTCACAGAAATGTCTATTTGCAGATCAAATTTACTATTGGAATGACTGATTCCATTATCGAGACAGTCATTGCAGTTGTAAATCTTCAAAAATAGTCCACTTGTTCTGCAAATGGACATTTCTCAAGACCACCGCAAAAGCCGTTTTTGGCCAGCTTGAGTGTTAACTGTCTGCCTGCTGAATTTCTGCCATCTACCATGTCTACAATTTCCATGGGGCTTAATTCTGGATAGATGCTAAATATTTTGAAAATGATATGACTGAAAGCCACCAACAATTTTCAGTCAAATTGTTTTCAAAATATTCAGCAGGTACAGAGCTATTGTGCATTGAAATTATTGTCTCGTTAACCCTTTAACCCTTGAATTTGTTCAAGAAAATTTCAATTTTCTCGTAGAAAATACCCATTTGCAGACCAAGAGAATATTTTTGAAAATTTACTACTGGAATGACTGGCTCAGTTATCGAGCCAGTTATTCCAGTGGTAAATTTTCAAAAATAGTCTTCTCTTGGTCTGCATATGGACATTTCTCAAGACCATTGCAGAAGCCATTTTTGGCTGATATGAGTGTTAAAGAGTTCTAGTTAGACTAATTTATTGTTCTTTATCACATACCCATCAAAACTTTCAAAACGTTTGATTCCTTGACCTAGAAGACTTTCAACCAATGATTTCATATGTGTACCAGTTAGCAAATCCATCAGGACATTGTTCAATAGCTGATCATATGGCAAGAGTCGCATGTTAACCCATGCTGTGACACCACGAATTAGTGTTCTCATCGACATTTCTTCTGCAGCCAAGGAAGACGTTGAACTATAGAACTGTCATCAAAATAGCACCCTATTTTGTAAAATAGAAATACACAATACAATAAACATTTAAAATTGGCAAGAAAAAGTTTCAAATCTAGTGCTATGCATTATATACAAGCTTGAAGGTCATGTACATGTACACATTTCAAAGTGTAAATTTTTTAACCCTTTAATGGTCAAGCCGGCCATAACTGGTCACTGCAGTGGTCTTGACGAGTCTCTATTTGCAGGGCAAGAGAAGACTATTTTTGAAAATTTACCACTGGAATGACGGTAAACGACCCAGTTAATTCAGTTGTAAACTTTCAAAAATAGTCTTTTCTTGCCTTGCAATTGGTCATTCAAAAGGAAACTATTTAGATTTTTTCGACCAAATTTGACGATTAAAGGGTTAAGCTTATAATGGTCTGAAGATTGGCCATGAACGTGAAAATTTGCCCTAGATAATGGCCATTTCCATTTCCAGATATTGATCTGTGTGTGCAGGTTTTCCATACACTTCATCCCCGCCAGCAGTGCTTTGGTCATCAACATCGAGACCAACTAATTTAAACGGAAGGTTAAAGAGGCCATAGAAATCAACCAACCATGAACTGAGATGAGGGATACTGTATACCAGCAGTCTACCAGTCCATACTGTCACATGACTCTACAAGAACTTACGAGAGTGACATTGCCAGCGACTGTCAGTTAGTGCTGAAGAAGTGACCGAGATGGTCACGAAAGCTACACTCAAACAATTTCTACATCCCGGAGAAGTAACTAATTTTTCTGTATTATATATATTAAGAGTTAAAGACGGGCCATATAGAATCATTTATGACGTACTAAAGGTTATGACATAAGCATACACATCACATAGTTGGTTATGACGTCATATGACATCATGCAATCGATGGATATACTTGGAAAGGTCCATTGCTGATTTGCTGGCCAAAAGATTACTCTTCTTCTTGTTTCTGTAAATTTCCCCTGTAGTAGGAGCATATGACGGATGTACTTGATTTGGTAAATGTCTCGTGGTTGTGTTCCTACTACAGGATGAATCTACAGAAACAAGAAGATTAATTGATGTAAGGAAGAAATGACTTCACCAGATGTCGCTTAGTGATTTCGCTGCTGACATTGTTGCTTACGGATGATGTTAGGGGGAAGATTCTTCAAAACTTGTGTATATTATATTATATAGTAGGACGAAAATTCAAGGCATATTATATATTAAACAAGAATTCCCTGGACTTAAATGTCTCGCCTGTCTCTTGTTTGTCATAGTGGCCGTGACCTTTGACCTTATGACCCCAACATCATCATGCTGCTTCCTAAGATTATAGGTAACCATGTATCCATGTTTACTTGCAATAGGCTTAACCAATCATGAAGAATAAGCTGACAAGTTTTACTAAATGCAAAAACTTAATGTTGAAATAACAGGGTTCTGTATCAAGGTCACAATGACCTTAACCTTTGACCTTGTGACCTCAACATCATCATGCTGCTCCCTATCATTATAGGCAACCATGTATCAAAGCTAAGTTGCAATAGGCGCAACCAATCCTGAAATATAAGCTGAGAAGTTTTGCTAAACGCAGAACCTCAAAGTTGACGACAACGACGCCGTCGGAAAAGTGATACCTACAGTATGTCTCACTTTCTGCTTTGCAGGCGAGACAAAAACTATATATATACACATATCATTTTTAGCGGGTTTTTTACATGGATTCCAACTTTTATATATATATATATATATATATATATATATATATATATATATATATATATATATATATATATATATATATATATATATATATATATATATATATATATAAATATGCATCAATCATTGCGCCTTTCACGATTGTCACTCGTTAGTATCTTTCATTTTTAATAATGATGATACGAAAAACCGAAATATGTTCATATTCATTTTTTTTATCTTTATATTTCATAAGCGGTTTTGAAACCGTCAGTGCATGATAACGGTTTTTAATATGGTATCTATATACCATGAAGCCCTTGTTAATCAGGGCTGCTGAATGAAGGAAATTTCAATTTCCCTTTCTCCGAGATCTAACAATACTCACCATTCTATTACTTCTGATACAAGCTATCCTGGATAGCTGGCCCTAGGACTATAAACTTAGTAAGCTTTACCGACTCAACAACAATACCTATGGCTTGCCTGTGGGGCTGGGAGGCTGGGTCCATAACAGAATGGTGAGTTCATTGGAATGTGGAAATATGCATCTTTCAGATCGATCGATACACACCACATTCCCTTCCTCAATCCTGTCATTACCGACCTTGGAGTTTCTATCTGAAACCAAAGCGTATGGATAAACCAATTTAATGGCCTGAGATTGAGTACAGGTCTCAATCTCCCTGTGCTCTTGGGGACAAGGAACATGTTTGAATAGAAGCCTGGAGTGTTCTGGTTTGCTGGTTTTATTGCTCCCTTCAGAAGCAAACCTGACACTTCATTTTGAATGTCTTCTAACTTGTCTGGTTCCCTTGGTACGGGTATCCAGACAGGTGCCAAAGACAGATTCTGTGGTGGAAAATCCCACCACTCCGGCATGTACCCCTGGGATAACCATCCCAGGACCAGACTGTCTGATGTCACACCTCGCCAAGCCTTGACGAAACGCATGAGCCTTCCACCCACTATAGACACATCGATGCCTAATGCGGGTGTCTGGCTCGCGATCCACTCCGCCCCCTCTCTTGACGAGAGAGAGTGAGAACCATTTTGGTCTTGGCTTGGCCGGTCTAACTGGCACCGCTGTTCCTGTTGCACAGGTGTGGTCCAGGCAGATATGAACGAAGCCCTTGTACCCTCAGGTACGCTCCTCTCCCTTCTTTCCGCCCTTAGAGGACTTAACCTTCCCCTTCCTGCCTCTTGGGCGATCAGGAGCAACATTGGGGAGGGTAGGGGCCTCCACAATCTTCCTGGCCTTCTTCGCCGGCTGAGAAGACCCAGTAGAAGCAGAAGCAGCACTAGGCTTAGCTTTCGCCTTGCTTTTGTGCTTCTTCTGCTTCTTAGAATGTTGCCCGGTTAGCGGCTTTGCTACAGCCCCTAGTGTGTGCGCCTGACGCACTAGCTCCAGCTGTAGATTAACTGCCAACCAATTCTGCACGATGTTGGCAGTGTCTTCTAAGATGGCCTGCGCTTGGCCACCAAAGATGCTAGGGCCAGTAAGGGGCTTCCCAAGAAGATGCTCCCTAACGGCAGTAGCTAGACGCATATGGTCACGGACCATCTGCCTCCTAGACTTCGTCACTCGTGCTTGCACCCTTGCCAATGCATCCATAGACAGCACCAGGCCGTCATTGACACATGAAAGCACCACATGTGGCACAGGGTGGCCTGCCCCCGCTTCAGCCCACACCAACTGAAGAAGGCGATAAGAATGATTGACAGCACTCATTGCTGCCCTCACCCCCTCATCGCATAGGGACAGGACTTCGTCATGGTGTACCTGAGACTTGTCCACCAGCGCCGGGGCGGGGCTACCCGCTCCAGCACTCTGGACACCCAGCACCCAGCGGTCATCCTCAGTGACCATTGGGACACCACCATATCTGTCATATTCCCCCCCTGGGATATGACACCTCACCCGCACCTCCCTGGAGGCCGCAAGAAGCTGGCCCTTGGTCAGGAGTTGTTTGCTATAAATAGCATCCACTAACTCCATAAACCTTGGATCCAGTCAAATAGACTGGATCCAGGCTGCGGGCAAGATCCCCATCCTAATCGATGCCAGCGATGGATGGGGCGAATCCTCCTCGGCCGTGGTCGAAACAACAGATGGGTCTACCCTGGCTAGCCAAGCCAGAGCCTCTGACCAGTCTGTCTCCGAGGAGGACACTCCCGTGAACACGTCAACGGGTGACGTGTTCACGGCCCTACCAGCAATGGCCTCCCAGCTAGGAGCCATTGCTGATATGCCAGGAACTCCGGTACAGTATGGTTCCGCCGCCACCTCATGAAAAACACCAGTCCATGGAGTAGGTCCGCGCGGAAAACCTTGCGAACCTGTAACGGTTGAAGAACCATGGCCAAACACGGGCGCCAACAGCACCCTATGCTTGACCGCAGGACCAGGCGAGATCCTGCTCACGCACTTCGTTGTATATCTTTGGTATCACAATGCTGCTGAGGTGTTTACGGCTAGTTACCTCATATTGGCTGTCGAATGCACTTAACATTTCTATGAAGCCCTTCTTCTCGACGACGTACAGTGGTAGAGATTCCTTAGTTATAAACCGTGCTACTGATTCTGTCAACTGCTTCCATTTCGTTGACGAATGTTTATATGGCTGGCAGTTTGTGATTGTTTGTTGACCGGGTTCAACTTCATCACGTTTTCTTTTCTGTGGCGTGGATTTACTAGGTGAAGAGACTGACATGGATGCATATTCAGCTGCGTGATGTACCTGCAAGTGTGTCATCAAGTTTGTTGTACTGCTGGATTTTACAATTACTGTCTTATAACACAATTTACAAATCGGCTTAGTATCATCTTTAATAAGTCCAGAACCATCTGATTCGAAGTCAAAGTAACTCCATATACGAGACGTAGAATTACGTTTCTGGATTAACTCCATTATGCCTAGGCCAAAATCAACTTAAATTAACTGTTTACTACTTATGAAATATAAACCAGGAAATTGTAACTTGTATCATAGAAATGTGCGTAACTTGAAAAAGTGATGTTAAATTCAATAAGTTCAGCAGTGTTTATAATAATTTGCCAATAACAAGCCTATTCATGTTCTGTCAATCTAATCAACTTGCCGATTAAGTCATAACGGCATTAGCCATTGATCTCCATGATTAGCCGAGGATGTGTGAAACTAATCCGTTTAATTCAACAGAGCCAACAAATAGTAGCCAAGTAATATTGTGTAGTTAGTAGTTTTATTTAAAGCTGTTACTCGTTGTTACAAAATCAGCAATGATTTATGTGATCTAAGAATTTAAATTAAACTTGATAAATAAGAACCATATAGCTTATTTATTTCAGCATAGTTTTCTAATCTATTGCTATTAAACATTCGGAAATTGGCATGAAAATAGCTAACTGTTAAGCGTATCGGTGCATCAATGGATTAATTCCCCCTAACCACCGATCCACAGTGTGTTATTGATCTAACTCTTTAAAACTTAAACTTGTTCCAAAAATTTTAATTTGTCATTCAAAATGCCAATTTGCAGACCAATAGAACGAAGGAAATTCCAATTTCCCTTTCTCTGAGATCTAACAATACTCACCATTCTATTACTTCTGATATATACAGCTGGCCCTGACAGCTGGCTCTAGGACTATAGACTTAGAAAGCTTTACCGACTCCTGGGAACCGGGTACTCGGCTCCCAACTGCCGAGTACCCGTCTACCATGAAGCTCATGTTGTTTGCATAGCCACCAAACAAGAGAAACTCATGGCTTGCCTCCGTAGGGCTGGGAGGCTGGGTCCACAATAGAATGGTGAGTATTGTTAGATCTCGGAGAAAGGGAAATTGAAATTTCCTTCATTCTCCTTCGATCAATACTCACCATTCTATTACTTCTGATATACACCAGATTTGGTCAGTAACCTGGTGGGAAGGGGCAAGCCATAACTGCTACTTTTGCCCCTTGGAGAAAGAGCTAGACTTAAACTTGACTAATGGAGACCTAAAAGTACCATCAAGTTAACGGAACCGAATCACATTCGCATCACTGCCCCCCCCCCCCTTTTTTCTCCTAAGAAAAGGGAGAGAACTCATGAACATGCATCTCGCCTGAAAACACAAATATGCCAAGAGGGTAAACTGCTCTTTGCATATATTAGCCTGGGAATGAGCATGAATATATAAGATGAATGATCATGATATATAGACATAATACAAAACACTCTCAATCCTGAATTACCTCATGATATTTGGATTTCAGACCTGGAGCCTCCAACCATTCACTTGTCCAGCCATCAGTGACACAATCTGGTTGATATCCTCTCGCTCGACCATGTCTGCTTCTTAATTCTTTCTTACAAATGCCAAAAATGGAAGAAGAGCAGTGTGGTCATATAGCTATCATCTCAAAACAGCTAAAGCGAGTGGATTGGCGAAGTCTGACACATCCCTCATATAGTAATCCGTGAAAGAGGACTCACAGTGCCATTGTGCAACAGCCATGATGTCCTTAAACGGAACACCATTGTAAAAGGGCGGAAGAGGCGGCTATTCCTCTAACATTGTGCCCTTGCGCATTGCACCTGGTGCCCAATCGTAATCTCACAGGTAGTCTGAATGCATTCGACTACCCAGCGAGAGATAGAACCCACGGATGCGGCGCCATATGGCTCCTTATGGCAGATCTACAGATGTCTATCATTCGACCGTAACGAGTCTGTCCGTTTTGTACTTAGTCAAAGCACGGACTGGGCCCCAGACACTGGCATCACGATCAAACCTACTTAGTTTTGGCATAACGATCGGTTTGCCGGGATATCTCAAAGATTGAATCTTTGACATAAACTCTGCTCTTGGCAGTAGACGCAAACCCTCTCTGGAGACAATAAATCGGTCCCTCTCTGCTGAAAGTGCATGGATCACACTGCGCCTTCTAGCTGAGGAAGCTGCCAATAGAAAGACCGCCTTTAGAGTCAAATGCTTTAGACTAGCCGAACGCAACGGTTCGAAAGGGTGCTTGGCCAGTACATTAAGCACTAAAGATAGACTCCAGGCTGGAATGACTACTGGTTGTCTCGGTCGGAGATTGCTCATTCCCTTCACCATCACACTCAACTGGGCCACCTCTGGACTATCCCTGTTGGCTAGACAAGGGATAACTGATGCCAAAGCAGGGGCCATGTATCGCCGAACGGCTGCCAGTTGAGGGAGGTGGTATCATTTTAATTCCGACACTACTACCTGATAGTTAATTATACAAACATCTGTGAGTAAACACAGAACACAGGACGGCACAACAACTATTTTTTGTACCATATCAGGGAATATTTTTAGCGGTATCGCAACGCTAAGTGCGATGCAAATGAGTACCTGTTGCTACACATTCACAACTTCGCTTAGCTATTTGCTGTGATACATAATTTTGATGTAAAATTCAGTCAATTCACTTAATTTTGAAATAGTTTTGATAAAGTCGCTAAAAGTTGCAAAACGCTTGTCAAGTTTAGTAAGGAAGCGAGATGCGCATGCGTTGGAGACTGATTTCCGATATAGCCCATAGACATATATAGCTATAGAGCGCATATCTTCATATCTTGCTTCACTATGGGACAAATGACCGCCGGTGAAGTTCTAAAAGCTAGCGATCCGCGCATGCGCTAGTGGCTTCCTTCTTCTGGTATAATAATAAACTGTTACAGACTTCAGCTTTGAGTTTGGACACCAGTTGGAAACTCGCAATATGTATCACGGGGTATTTACGGTCGTCGACATATTGCTCGCAACAGACTCTCTTGTAAATCTAAATTCTCCTATAGGGGGGTATGGCTATTGATCATTGCCTCGTCATTAGTTAGCGTTATGATAAACTTTAAAAATACAAGTTTATCTAGGCTGATTCTGGTCGATTTAGACAATGTTTGTCTCGTAAACTGAGTTATATCATCGCGAATACTAAACTCCTGTTAGCGCATCCCCAAATCAAGGCTGACACAGTATAGTTAGCTATGCTACGGCGGCGTATCGCACTTGATTCGCATAAGCAACAGATTTAGAATGGCATGTCGCCAAGATCGACGAATGCGCGAGTGTTCTCGAGTACTCTTCTCCAAAGTCAGGAACATACTTTCTCGCAAGATTATTGGTTAATAAATATAACTATATAGAGCAACCAAAGAATCGCAAGGAAACTACCGACGGTAAAGAAGATAAACAATGTTTTACGCGGTAATTTTAAGAATGACGTAGTAGTATATATATAGCATTTGTAGTATTCGTAGTAAAATACACGCTGATCACAGTAAAACCTTTTATCATTCACTATTTAAGCCAGAGAAAACAACCATTAGTAATTTTTAAATAAATATTGTTAACTCTTTCAACTGAAGTCATAGTATCGCAAAAACTCAATTTCATCTTAATAAGCTGTTGAATATGTTGCACATTTTTATGGGGGGACCTGTTGCTCACAGCTGCCATAGCCTGCAACAGCTTCCAGTTAAGCACTAACACTATTCAGCCTTCTTACATTGTATTGAATGATGTGTAATTTGTTTAGCCTACCAGTTGAAAGGGATATGTGATGTAGGTTGGTAAGTTACAAAATATATGTTAACCCTAGTCAATGAAATCACAGTATCCATGGGAGGTACATTATTGAATTTTTGAAAATAATTTGACTGAGATGTGTTGCTGCCTTAAGCAGCAACAGCTTCCAATCAATGTAATTGCCGAATTTGCCAATACGTATTATTTTAGGTTTCCTATACTCCCTGACATTGGCCAGAGCCAGTACATGCATATTCTGAATCTGACATATGTTATACTGACAAATCACAATACTGGCTACTGTAGACCTGAAGACTGATACACTATCCTCAATAACATTCTCAGAAGTCCAATATTAATTATTCAACCATCTGTTCATGTCACATTTGTGCAAGTTTGTAAACTACGTGTCGCATATTACATGCCTTACCGACTACTAGTTTTTTTAGACAGACTACTGATTTGCCAAGTCTGGTAGTCCTTCCAACTTTTCGCTAATTTCGAACCCTGGTTATATTACACATTTTAACACTGATCTCCATCTAGATTATTTCGAAACCATATTAGAAAAGGCTACATTCCATTTTTATTCTGTTTGTGTCTTGATCAACACAATTGAAGCGCCAATACATGATAAAAATCATTATTCTTACGTCTTGAAAATATTGACTAGCTCCCGGTATGGTATATGCATCAATGACTGCTACATTGGAACCAATCCTGCATTCCATAGGGAAAACATTTTGCGAAATCGGAAAATTATGCTTTTCGGTTGTTTTCAGATTCACTTGCTCATAGCGTGTGTAGACTAAAAAAGCTGTTTTTGATCATGCAAATATGTTTTGAAACGTTTCCCCGTTGGAACACCAACCAGTTTCAACAGTTTGTTTGCTATCCAAGTGCTATGAACTGCTATGCATTATTCGATTTGTTTAGCAGTTACTGCTATGCAATTTTTTTTCAACAAAATATTCCCTGCATATTGTCATGATTGTTCTAGGCTTGCGTGATTACATAATTAAATCAAAAATCGTGATTATGTTTTAAAACGTGAATTTATATGATTAAAAATTAAATGATCGAATAATCGTGAAAATTTTCTATTGCATAAAATATTTAAAAACCTAACTTTCAATTACTTTTTAATGTGATCGGTAATAAAAAGCATGATATTTTGCTTAGTGTACGTATGTCCATTTGCATGGCAAGACAAGACTATTTTTGAAAATGTATTACTGGAATGCCTGGCTTGATTTCTATTGCCCTGCAAATGGACTTTTCTAAATACCATTGCAATTTTCGTCATTGATATTCTGTTATTATGTCTTGGTGAGTTGTATCCACGCTGATTAATCGAGTAATCACGAGTATTCTTTAATAGTCGAATGCGATCACTCAACGCAATTATCGCACAAGCCTAGATTGTTCTACATGTAGTGTATTCTACATATAAAGGGTCTTTTCGATTGCAACTAGGATTTTTGATTGTAGATACAGGTTTTTTTTTTTAATACAGTACAGTTGGGGGGGGGGGGGGGGAAGGCGGTGCTCAACAACGTCACAGTAGTATTTGGGGTGAGAAGTTGTTGGTAGGTGTGACTTAGATATTTTATAGTAGAGTGTCGGATTGATAAAATGGGGAGTATTAGATCAGAATCTAAAATAAATAAAGGGCATTGACGCAGAATTGGGATAGCTAGGATGGCTGGAGTTGAATCATACTGGCAGTAATCACCCACTACAGGTACAGAGTAAATATGAGATCTGGCTGTTAGGTGAGAAAAAGGTTTAGATTTGACACTTTCGACGCCTCTGCCCCGATCACTTAATTCCCCTTACTTATGCAATGGCTGGATATGTTAGGACTAGCCAGCCTGAAAGCTGCTGCTGCTTAGGTTGAAGCAGGTGCATCCAGTCTACCCAGTCCGAAAAGATTAAGCATTGATCAGCTCCCATATCTTGGATTGAAATTTATTGCTAATGCTATGTGGACCGTGACTGTGGAGCCTCTCCACTACCCGACAACACCGGTTTTACTTAATAGATATGAGACTAATACCATTAACCATTTGGTTAGGTTAAACACATTCAACCCATTAATCCTTTCACGCTGCATTCCATGACTATCAGCTACAATACAAATATTAGTAATCTGTTTGATATGCTGGAGCTACCATGACCAGGAAAACTGGTTGCGCATTCATACATGATACTGCACTGCCTGGTTCGTAGCAATAGTTTGAGGTGATAAATCTAGCTGCACGTTTTTGCACATTTTCTACTTTGTCCTGAAAATGTGACCGATTGCCCTCGTGAACGGACACATGGCAAAGGTGCGAAACGACTCTGGACGGAATTGGGAGCCAAACGACCAGGATTCGTATGATTCATTCCAAAATTCACGGAAATAAAGGAAAGTTGAACAAAGACTAACCGAACGGTAAATTGAAAACCTCCTCCAAAACAGACCAGAATTGCGTGTTATCTCAGTCGAAATCCAAATAGTTAGTATATTAAGACGATTCTCATAGTAATCTTTCTCCCCCGTAACATTATTTAAAGCGAAAAACTTGTTGCCATCCACCATTTGTAAACATGTTGGAGGGTGCATATAAAAACAAGATCAAGGACAGCATTCCGGAACCAGAATCGATCGGATTTATAGGAACAGGAACAGGAATCTGGTCAACATATCATGGTTGAATGAGCTCAATAGCCGGATACCGCTATACTCATCTTTACAGTATCTGGATAAACTATTATATCATCATCGTCATCATTTTACGAGGCATACGCCATTGGCATATAATTGCCTCAGTGTTTTTATTATCTTATGGCTAGCTCAGTTCAATTCAAAAGATTGTTCTTTGAAATAGATCTATCTAGTTTGTATTTGAATGATTTGACCATTGTTGCTCAATTAAGTCTCCTCGAAACCGTCAGTAAATCGGTGACATTTTGTTTGGAATCATTCTCTCTGCCCATCGCCATCCGAGTCCCCTCCTCTACGCAAGTGTCTCTTCATGCAACCACAAAGTGCGGAGGTGGGAGCAGAGATTATCTACCAGTAATTGGGATCGCTACCGAGCATGTTCTTGTTTATGCAGAGGCTATTCCAAAATCAGTCCACTGTATTGGCAGAATTGCAGTATGACTTTGTGATGATCTGATAAGCACATGGCCTGTTCAATGTGTTTATCGCTATCCGGGTCTCCTTCTCTACGCTAGTGTCTCTTTATGCAAATCATGTTTAGTCAAAATTATGAAGAAATGCTTGTCTAGTTTATTTTTGAAGGATTCAACCATTGGTGCCTCTATAACTGTTGATGGCAGTGAATTCCAATAGGGTACCACTGTTAGAAAAAAAGTTTTTGCGAATATCCTTAGTGCTGCGTTTCATGTTGAGCTTGAACTTATGTCCTCTAGTGTGTGTATTAGTGGAGAGTTCGAAGAAGCTGCTTTTGTCAATGTTGTAATATTATTAAGGATTTTGTATGTTTCGATTAAGTCTCCTCGAATTTTTCTGAATTTAATGACATTAGATTTAGGGTTCTGAGTCTTTCTGTGTAGCTGTAGTCTCTAATTTGTGGTAATAACTTTGTTGTCCAACGTTGTACTCTTTCTAATAGCTGGGATTGCTGTTTAAATCTTGGTGACCATGCCGAGTTACAATATTCAAGAATATGTCTTACTAAAGATTTGTAGAGCAAAGTAAGTGTAGATGGCTCTATACAGGAAAAAGTTCTTTTGATTATTCCTACTCTACTATTCAGTTTAGATATGATGTTATTTATGTGTGCATCAAAAGAAAGGTCTGTATCGATATGCACTCCCAAATCCTTTTCTAGCTGTGATGTGGATATTGGCTGTATGTGGGAGGTACCAGTTGTCATTGAGTATTGGATTCTGTAACTGTTACTGTCAAATGTAAGACATGCGTTTTACTTGTATTGAAGCTTAGTTGCCATGTTCGGGACCACTCGCATATCTTGTCTATGTTATCTTGGATGTCACTGGTGGATGGGTCTCCATATATTTTCGTGTCATCGGCAAATATTTTGCAGTGGCAGGTTAGTGATTCTGGTAGATCATTTATGTAAATTAGAAAAAGGACAAGCCCAAGAAACTTCCTTGTGGTACGCCACTGGTTACACCTGCCCAATCTGATGTTGAATCATTAATTCTTACTCTTTGTTTTCTATTGGTTAAATAGTTTTCTATCCACTTGGTTACTCTATTTCCTATACCATAGCTTTGCAATTTTGATTGGAGTCTTTTATGTGGTACTGTATCGAAAGCCTTGGAGAAATCCAGATATACAGCATCAACAGATTCTTTTGCATCAAGCTTAGTCGTTATGTATTCGAGATACTCTAGCAGTTGGGTTTTGCATGATCTGTTATGTCTGAAACCGTGCTGGCATGTAGAGAATAGGTTGGCTTCTTCCAAATAGTTTACGATACTGTCCCTAACAAATGACTCAAGGACCATGCACAGGGTGCAGGTAAGGCTAATTGGTATGTAGTTATTTGGATCAGCTTTTTAACCTTTCTTGTATATGCATCACATATTTGCCAATTTCCAGATGTTTGGTAGTACACCTTATTCGTGAGATTTGTTAAAGATGATGCATAAAGGTACACTAATTTCCTTGGCTACTTCAATTAGTTTTCTCACTGGAATTTCGTCTGGGCCATTGCTTTTATTTGGATTGAGGGCTTTCTGTTTTTTCTCAATAGCCATAGGCATTATTAATATACAAAACTGTCATCTGCACCACTGCGAATAACTCGGTGATTGCTAGTCCATGTGATATACGCATATTACCGGTACGGCTGCACTTGCTGACCAACGTACTGCTATACTCTGCTGTGCAACAGGACTAAATATAGTCACGGTACCATGAAACAACTTGATTGCCCACTATGTAGAAACGGATCAGAAGACCATCAGCATTTCCTGAGAGCTTGTAAGCCTTTAGTAGTTTACTCTACCTTGTGTAAGGTCCTGGAGCCATTCATAAGGGACAGCATATAGTAGAATTTCTGGAAACTGCCAATCTATTTACCAAATGCCAGCATGGATTCCGACGTAAAACTCAACTACTAGAGTACCTCGAAGATATAACAACCACATTTGATTCAAATGAACCTGTAGATGCAGTATACATAGACTTCTCAAAAGCGTGCAATGCTGTACCACATCAACGACACCAAACACAGGTCAGATGCTATGGTATAGCTGACAATCTAGTAAAATAGTAAGATAGGAAACCACCGATGTAAAAGAAGACAGAGAATAAGGATCACTGATGTACCATCAGGTGCATGGATACAAGTAACAATTAAGTGGCGTGCCACAAGGAAGTATCTATGATCTTTCTGATATACATATTGAAACAAACAAGTCAGTCGGATCGACTTTTGTCAGTTGTGTTAACTTTCAATTCAATCGAACTGCGAATTTTGAACCAATTCACGGAACTCGATTTCAGTTCTCCTTAAATGTAGGAGGGACATTTTTCTTATTCAGTATTTACATGTCACATTTCAAGAAATTAAGAAGTTCGACAGTGCAGCTGGATCAAGGTCTGTTGTAAGTACTGGACAGCCGAACACAGGTAGCTGACCACATTTATTATGGGAATGCGTTCGTTGGATGAGTAATCACCATATAACTAGTCATAGGAGACGAACACATATTTTCACCGGTACAGCTTTTGTTAAGTTCCAGATTTGCATAACAATTAGCAGTTATCCCGACATGTTAACCCTCCTATTTTTGATAACCTGTTTAGAGGTTGTCGTCGGGATGCTGGAGTCTTGGAATGTGTCTGATTTTCTTTAGATATGTTGTTGAAATGCACTTTGCAATGCTTTTCAGCCGTTATTTGACGGATTTCCCTCATACTTCTTTGACCGGTGCTTTCTTGACGAGGGTGTTTGGCCGCATTCAGAGGTAATTTGGGAGCATGTCAAATTGGAGTTATGCTCAGGCAGACCGGGTTATTCTGGTGGCATGTACTTTGTGCATGTTTTTCTTTTTGAGACATTTTCATAAAACCACAGTCTTCTCAGATTGTCTTTCTCTTGGCGTCTGTACTCAAACGTAGAAACATAAAAAATGTCTGTGTTCCGTTTCCATGATCTCTTGCTAACTTCTAACTTTTGATAAACTGTGAGCCTAAAGTTTCTGGAAGTTTTTCTAGTCGAAAGACATTTATTCTTAGACAGTGTTTAGCTTAGTGTAGCGACTTGGATTAATGTGAAGTCAGTTATAATTTGTGCACTCTCGCCTTATTAATTTTTACTGTTCACATTTAACGTGAAATGCATTTTTACCTGGTGTTGGCACTTGGTAGTTTCAGCCGGCCTAACTGGTTAATCCATAGTCGATTGTACTGTGCGCACTTTTCTTAATTTGTGGCTAATGCAGTTATTCCATTCTGAGTTAAATGTGTTAGCTTGAGGACACGAACTCGCGACACAAGACGCCAAGAGCTAGGAGGCATCTTTTCGCTGCTTAACAGCAGGTAAATATCTGTACCGATTTGCCTCCTATACCAAATTATGCAGAATAAACCTTAAGTTTATTCATTTCCGTTTTCATTATTTCCACTTCCGTTTAATCTGTCCCCTTCGCTTTACGAAGAGGCAGGGATAGTGGAAATACAGTCCATTTTTATAAGGCACGTTATAATTCAGTTTCAAGTAAGTGGTACAGAGGCGCCTCGCAATATTGTCAGTTAGATTATGTCATAATTTGTACTGTCTCTGTAGAGAATTTTGAGAACGCTTTCCTGACCCAGTAGAAGCAAGTTTCCAGATAGCAGAATTTACAGATAGCCAGCACTGAGATGGTATTGTGTTCAGTAAATTCTGGTTTCCTGTAATAAGGCAAGTTATCGAGTTTGCAGTTAGCAATAACAGCGAGCCAGCGCTGAGATACTTCTTATTATCCAATAGATTCCGGTTTCCTGTTGAAGCAAGGTGTAGACAGCAATCAATTCATAGATAGACAACATTTTGTTATTATTCAGTAGATTCCGCTCTTGATTTTAGGAGCAGGTACAAAGCTTTTACAAAATCATTGATCAGCACTGTTATTTTTATTATTCAGAGGATACGGCTCTCGATTTTTAGGAGCAGATACAAAGATTTTACAGGATCAGTGCCATTGTAATCAGTTTATAATCGCACCACATAGGCACACTCGTTAACATTATGACACACAGAAGATGAATTGTTGACTATTTATTACACTACACGTAGGAGCTTTTTTTTCAGTAGTATTTTATCGTGCCATTACTATTTGTAAGCCTTGCTGATGCTAGGAAGGTGCCTACCTGCCTTAGCAACGGCTTGAGCATTGTGACGTCAGTCTATTCTGAACCCATTAATTATCTAGTATGTCCGGACTCCCCTCTGATTAAGCTAGGATAGGTGGATCGGATTTCGTTCCAGTTTTGGGATGCAAGTAATGCAATTGCTGGATCTAAATTTTTAAGTAAGTCATTCTAGATTTAACTTTTTTGGCAAAACCGCATCCTGAAGCTAAATTAACTAATCCGGTTTCATGTAAACCAAACGTAGTATTACAGGGAAACCCCGGGTCATCCTTAGCACTGGGTAATCTAAAACTTAATTTTACTTGATCAATTTAGTTAAAACTTGATCTTCATCGCCCGTGATTTTGAACCGTTCCACTTAGCTAAATTCAGTCTAGAATCTCAGACACATTTGTAGGACAAAGGTCATAGGTCAAGGTCATCGAATAAGTTCACCTGTACTCGCCCGGTAGTTAGAGAGGTCACTCTGCTTTTAATAGAAAGGTGAGCTAGGCTCTTTCAGCTCATGACTACCAAATTTCAAGGAGATCTTTCTTATGCTTTTATACTTGATCTTATTTACCGGCTGTCTCAGGATTTAGTCACTAATAGTCCCAGCCCACTTACTTATATACTTTATAGATTAACTTTCAGGTGAAAGCATCTTGATTACTTGTCCAATAAGCGGCATATGATTCTTTATTTCAACAGGTTATCCCAGGAGTCTATATAGGCCCAACGTGCTTATAGATAGTGTCCGAGTCCTTCTTAGCATTGTTGATTTTCAACATCAGTTAGCAAACACGTATGTCGGATAGAATTTATATTGGAGAGTTGTTGCCAGATAGTGTGCTCAATCGCTATCGTCTACGGTACAGAACCTAAGCATTGCTAAACCGTTGCCAGATTCTACCTTTGTTTAGCCTTGTAGCAAAACATTTTCTTAAAAGAACTTCTGTTCTTCATTTCGACTCAGCGGACTAAGCACCGGTCATTAGTAAACCCATTAGGAATTTGCTGCAAACCCGCCCTTTTGCATTCTAACAACCTCAGTACTTGCACGGCCTGCACTACTAACCTGCACTTTACCATTTTTCCAAGACTCTGTTTTGTAAGGCATACCTTGAGTGTCATCTGACCCACAGTATGGATTTTCATCTGCTTGTAGTCATTGGATCGTTCAAGCATGTCAAGCCCTTGAGCGGTGCATGGACTACAGCAACTTGGGAACTCCTGTAGACCTGGAGGCAGGGACAATGTTGTTCGTGAGATAGAACAACTGGTTGATGTGATGGGCGATCTGTCGAGACAGATTTCCCAATACGGGAAAATAACTGTAGGGGAAGTGGGCCGAGATTTGGCAAATTGTGGTGCACATACGCACTCACGCACGCTCGCACGCACGCACGCACGCACGCACGCACGCACGCACGCACGCACGCACGCACGCACGCACGCACGCACGCACGCAGGCAGGCACGCACGCACGCACGCACGCACGCACGCACGTACGTACGTACGTACGCTCGCACGCACGCACAAACATACACCAGCCTGAGAACCCACCACCTTTCCTGATGACAACGCCAAAACCAGTCTTCATTTTGACTGTGATAGCACAACCACCCGGGTTCACTTTTCGGCTCTTCAGCTTTAACTTCGCCAAAGAGAACGCTGGGTGGCAACACAAAGCTCGACAAGCTGAGACCTAGAATACATCACACTTACACCAAATTAGCATCACATCATGACCAACATAGCATTGTGCCCCCTCCTCCCCCTCCCACCCCCCCCCCCCAGTTTCGCTACAATATATATGAACCTGACCTTGAACTTAGTCATTTTGCAAGTGACTACTAAATTCTTGGATCGAATCTACAGAATACTAGGATCTACTTCCGGTAGTGATGATTGACAGCTTGGAAACTGATTTAGCGGGAGTTCAGAGCAACAAGAAAACAGGAGAACAGATCGGACATCATCACTTCTTTGAGATCTTTGTGGAGCAAGCTGGATGGGGGATCGGGGAGAGTTGCTCCATTCCAGGTGGATTGGACCAGTGGTCCAGGAGTTTGATGCTTTGAGATGCCATTTCCTACAATCTGCGTGATAAATAACATCTGTAATTGACTACAGTGAAGATACAGTATATCAATGGAATATCCATATGAAAGAGCTTCATGCACAATCTTATAGCGTGCATGCGTGCGTGCGTGTTGGGTGTGAGGGTAGTGTGGTAGGGGCGGGGTGGGGGAGGGGGCTCGCAAGGGTGGGTGGGGGGCAAAGCATTCTTGGAGGGGTGTATTTTTACACCCACTCATTTACCACCCCACCCCTTGTGACGCCACCACTGGTAACTATAAATAACATATTTCTATCAGGAAGTCATTTACAGCCGATTTTCACATTTTCCAGAGATAAACCACTCTCTTCTACAGACAACAAGTGTGGATATGGTTCAAGGGCGTTATTCCAAATCATGGGTTGGTATTGAACTCTCTTTATTTGTAAATGTAAAACATCTTTAGTAGGTGGTAGGTCTGAAAAACGTGGAGCTACACACAACTTGTATTGACTTTGATTCAGTGGATGGGTCAGTTGTGTTTCGGCATCAGAAATCCTGGTTTACCTAGGAAGTTTCTTTTCTGCAATATGTTCAATTAGGTGAGGACATATAACAGACACGTTCCAAGCAGAGTGTTTTCCAATGCCAACAAACTGGCTAGCCGTATATGTTCTCGTTAAAGTATGAAAGAAAACAAAAAAACAGCGAGGCTCTAACATTAACATTAATTTGAATTATATGGATGGGAATATAACGTTTCTTCTTCGCTGTCCCAGGCTGCATCCATCTTTGAAGAGATAGGTTATCATTAGAATAACACCTCAAGTTTTCTAAAGATTCGTCCATTAATGGAGGAGTAGTGATTTTAAAATTTAAGTGCGGGCCACCCTTCTAAAACCCAGCAGGGCATTGAATAGAAAATTCTGCTTTGTAATATCTAAGGTAAGCTACCCATAGAATACCACTCTGAAGTTTGATCGAGATGCGTCCACCAAACAAGAGGCCCAAGGTCCTGTGACGCTCACCTCGACCATTAGCATTTGAAACATTTGCATTTAAAAACGCATGTTTCTTTACATTAAACAAGGTGGCGACTGGAAAAATTTACCAATCAAAATTCTGAATGGAAGTTCTGGAGCCTACCAATATAGTTATTCCAAACACATTTGGTGGAAATCCATGAAGAGATTAAGGATGATATGCGTTTTGACAATTTCCTGTAAATTTTAGATTAGATTTTCACACAAAAAAATAGATCAATCAAAATTCTGAATAGAAGATCTAGAGCCGACCAACATAGACTGTATTTAGTCAAATTTGGTTGAAATATGTCAAGCAGCCAAGGAAAAGTAGCATTTTTACCATTCCCGGTTGATTTTTAATAAAATTTCAGATTTTCACCCAAAAAATTGATCAATCAAAATTCTGAAAAGAAGATATAGACCCTACCACCATAGAATGCCTCTAGTCAAATTTGGTTGAAATATGTCAAGTAGCTAAGAAAGAGATTTTAACCATTTCCAGTAGATTTTTCATAAAATCTCAGATTTTCACCCAAAAAATTGATAAATCAAAATTCTCAAAAGAAGAGCCTACCACCATAGAATGCATCTAGTCAAATTTCGTTGAAATATGTCAAGTAGCTAAGGAGGAGTAGCATTTTGACCATTTTCGGTGGATTTTTCATAAAATCTCAGATTTTCACCCAGAAAATTGATAAATCAAAATCCGGAAAATGTTCTATAGCCTACCACAATAGAATGCATCTAGTCAAATTTGGTTGAACTATGTCAAGTAGTTAAGGAGGAGGAGAATTTTAATCATTTCCGGGTAGATTTTCATAAAATCTAAGATTTTCACCCAAAAAATTGATCAATCAAAATTCTGGAGGGTACCAGTTTAGAATCATTCAGCCAAATTTGGTTGAAATTGGTCAAAACGTTAAGGAGAAGACGTGATTTGATGGACGGATGGACAGATGGACAGACGACAAACGATGGACGGACGATGGATGGCCGCCATGGCATAAGCTAAAAACAGAGGAGTCACGATATTAAAATTTACGGTTGGGCGAATATCCCTCTCAAGGTTTATCGTGATCCATGCATCAATAACATAGGAGTAATGATATTAAAATTTAAGGGTGGGGTGCCCTACTAAAGTCCACCAGGGCAGTCAATGGACCTTTCCATTTTGTAGCTCACGGGGAGTGTCGGGCCATTCCGGTGTTTGAGGCCAACTTGCCGTGCCGCAAGTGCACGACGAATGATGACGCTGGTTAGCTTCCGGTCTCGGGGTGACGGATCCTGTACGATACTGCCTTACGGGTAACAAAGACCGGCTCCTAAGGCCGGTGGAACTCAATCATTCCGGTGGGGCCATGCGACCATCGTTGCGAACATTAAACACAACAGTCTCATCCGAAGAGTTTGTGTCACCAGTATGCCTATCCATAGTAATTTCGTGATATATGGACTTACAAGATTTGATTGGTGACTTAATTAAATTAAGTCTATACAATAGTTTTACCTAAACAGACCGTCAAGTATGCTAGATAAAAATAATGGGCATACGAAAATACAAGACATAGAGACAGCCAGATGAACTTTTAAACGTGGGGCTCTCGGAGGTACCACACAGACTCGTAGGTCCGCAGAGGTATCCCGGCAAGGGAGGCTCCCGTACACGAGACTTAACTAATTAACTTAATATAAGCTATTATACCTCTAAGCTGAAAGGAAAGAAAATTATCTTTGTAGTGACGAAAAATCATATGCCTCACGTGGGCACTACTCCTAGTGCTAGTTTGGGTGGGGAGTATTATCCTGGCATGGACCGTCATCGCTGAATCCTTGCGAGAGGCAAGTGCCTCGCGTGGGCCTCCGTCACGGCAAAATGTCACCACTGCTTAAAGCGGGAGAAGAGTCGTAGTCAAAAGGGGCCCACTCTAATATTTAACCAAAATGCTGGAAAGAAAAGACCATACCTAGTGAGATTATGACTATATGGTTGTGTGCTGTTTTACATGAAGATGGGACGAACGATTCCAGAAGGATTCCCACGTCACCGTCTTATGTAACTCTCAGTATGCTGAATTAGTAGTTGCTGCTTTTATTTATGTGGGCCTTCTTCTATGCTTACCATAATATTTAGTTTTTAGAGACAAGAATTATTTTAGGCCGCAAATGGCTGGCATCTACCTAGCCTTTAGATGTGGTGTCATTGAGAACAGATGCCCTAAGACATCAATACTGAAGACAGCGTGCATACATGTTACTTAGTAAGATCTCCGAACTGGATAAGAATCCGGACATCTCGCTCCGTAACCACATAAAACATCACAGGCCATTGGTTACTTTTCACGAAAGCATTTTTAGGCAACTGATCTATCGTTATGGTGGGGGTAAGAGAGACGAATACCCACCGTAAATGTCCTTCCCGTGAGGGCGTGGCAGATCTGAATATCATGCCCAGTCATTGTTACGGAATTCGGTGGGGATGCGCATCTCCCCCGTCACCAGGTCCTATGGAACTAACTCTTTAACCTGTCGTTAGGTTTAAACACAAGTTGTCGAGTTATGCAATGCGGTGCAGGAGGATTGCTCAGCAGATTAAAGAAAATAATAATTAAGACATGTTTTCGCAGTGCTTTCCTACATTGGCAAAGGTGCTAACTACTGAGTATCCGAAGATACACGGGAAATGTGTGTGACACCACACCCTGGCCATCACCGCTAGGAAACCCCAATAGTTTCCCAGGGTCGGACCAGTCCATGGTGCGGATAGGGACATCCAAACAATTAAGAAGCCATAAGGCTTAGTGGAACATGAGGAGAGATAATAACTTAGAAATATGAGGCCTTTTAGGTATGATGGCCAATCTTACACAACCTTGCCGGAGTGTGGGGCTAAATTATCGCAACTACCGGAAAAGAGGCTTACACTACGGGTTTCCTAACGAAGAAATTGTCTCTAATCATATTAACCCTATCCTATCAAGCTGAAGAGAAAAGGTTTTTAGTCGGTAACATGCCGGGCTAAACAGAGTTATAGCACTGACAGCGACATCAGTGAAAGATTGTTGGTGGCGGGAGAAAGTGCTGCATATATAAATGGGGCTGTATAGTGTTTCTTACGTGCACTGCAGTCCTGTATTTTCTACAAATAAACAAAACATGAACTGATGGCTACTGGCCATATATATATATAAACTAACTAGAACAATCAAGACAGTATCAAATGATCAGACTTACATATTTTTAGTACAGGTTAACGCACCTACTACGGTGCGGTTAGTGAAGACACCGTACACAAAATCAGAATAACTATATAAATATACAGAAATTATAACTAGCGGTCCTAAGACCGGTACGGTACCTTTTAGTTATCGGGACCGTTTATACGGATACGATATAATTAGAAGAGTACATTTAACGAAATAATTAACATGTTAAGTATAGTTACTTGAATACTCGGTAGCCATTCTTAAGTTTGGCTATCGTGCTGCTGAAATTGATACGTCATTCTTTGGTTTACGTGAGTTGATGCATTCTCAGGAAGCCGGAAAGTTCCCACAGGTTGGTTCCCGCAAACAGTATTCCCGCCAGCTGCCTATGACGGGAGCGGATCGAACTCAGGACTGTAATCACAATATAGAATATCTAACGAGTAGTCAGTAAGAGATACAATAGCATTACTGCTGTGAAGAAAGTTCCCGTACACCGATGGTACGGATGGAAGTTGACAACAACCCGATCACAAGCGGGGTTTGTTAGATGCAGATGAAGATACAAAACAAAGCTTAACGGTGCTAGGTACATCAGCCAGCTCTGAAGACGCACCGGGCAAAGTTTACTTGCTGCGGTTGAAAGTTAGAAGAACCTGTACAACATCAGTGCGGGGACAGTTGAAATACCACTTTTTGGCGTGGCCAGCAGATCCGGCGAGTCATCCACCAAAGAACATCGCTGTCTCTACATCTGTAGAATCACATATTCAGGCGGTAAAGGTCTCACCGCAAGTTTGTGTTCCGAAGTAGATTTTGATACTCGTGAACAATAATTAGGAAGTTCCAAATTGCTCCCGCAAGTAAGGGGAGTTACAAAATTGTTTTAGTGAGGTGGGTTGGATACTGCTAGCTATGGGAGAAAATGGCTCTACCCAGGTGGGGGGGGGGCGTGTTCAGGGAACGAATCCAGGACGGTCGGTGCGTACCCAGCTTAGCTGGTACGGCCGGTACCCGCCCGGTCGATCCGAACTACACCTACATGCATAGGAGTAGCAATTTAAAAATCTAATGATGGGCGCCCTACTAAAACCCAGCAATGCAGTGAATCGGAAATCTTGCTCCGCATTGATGTCCGTACTTATAATTAGAATAGGTGTGAGAAGTTTCGGCGAGGTTGGATGAGAACTGCATGATGACTAGCCAAAAATCCCAAAATGTCCACATCCCCAACAACAACAACAACAACAACAACAACAACAACAACTCCGGATCGAAAATCATTTACAAACTATGATGTTAACTAGTTTGGAGCTAATTTGATTGGAAATGGTTGTTGCCGTTTCCTGTTAAGTTTTCGAAATATTCAAGTTTACCAATAGGCATAGGCGTGTTTAAAATTCAGGTTTTTGGACTTCGCTATTCAAAGGGATAATACGAGTCAGATTGGTCAATCACCATAGGAAATGGATTTTGTGGCAGAAATATGACGTCTTTTTCGAACACATACATGTTTTAAAGAATTTGATCCAGGATTCATTGAGTCCAAGTATCATGTTTTGGAGGGAAAACAGTTATGTACACATTATATCAGGTTATTTTACATTGTTGAGTCCAATATGGATTGTTATTGTACGAGTCCACGTTGTGTTGAAATCGGTATTGGACGAGACGCCGCACCTATTTATTATGCAACTAGTACAATTATCAGCAAATAAATGCCAAAAATCAACAACAGAAATTTACTTTAATTTCAATATCATCAGAAACAGTTTCATGAGAAAACGTAGACTAGATATCCATTCTTCCGGAGGTAAAGACGCTGACAACCAGCGCCTGAACAAACGAACGTCATTTTCTTTTTTCTTTATTGTATTTTCTGGCAGTTTCTTTATCAACAAATGTATCGCTATCTCCTTCAGAAAGCATCTTGTAACCATTAATAACGAAAACTTGTACTTGTAGCGGACGAACTTTATCAATGCGATAGAAGTTACGTTACCTCCTGTGACAACGCTATATGAACAAATCAATGCAGCAAGAGTTATCGTTCTTTAACGACTTTTAAGTGGCGTCCAATGTGGATTTTACCGTCCAATGCGGGTTTTGCATCGTCCAATATGGAAAAATTATTGGATGACCACGTGGTACAATTGGAAGCGTTTCATTGGATAAACACACGCGGGTGTATAATATAATTATGTATATATTACGCTATATAATAATTGAACAGGTTTTTAATTTCCTGTGTAATTCAAATAATTACATAGTAGCGTAAGAAGTATGCCAACAACGTAGAGTAGCTGAGGCGTATTTTAGAAACTCCAACTCGCGTTTCTTCTGAATTTGAACGGAAAGTCAAGGTAAGAGGATCGGGTTATCAACCCATCCTGTGTCAACTTAAGCTTTTAATGATGAAACCTGCCAAAGCAGCCTCTTCAGTTGTATTGAAGAATGTTAATTTACAGGCCATGAGAAGACTATTTTTAAAAAAAATTACCACTAAAATAACTGTGATAAATTTTCAAAAAATAAACTTCTCTTGACCTGCAAGTGGACATTTTATGATTATGCACAAAGTTGAATTTTCAAAAGCTTTTAATGTTCAAGCTGTCCAAATAGCCTCCATTTGCAGGACGACGCAACGCTTTTTGTAAATTCCATTAATAATTAAAAAAATAGTCTTCTCTTGCATGGCCTTCAAATGGATTACATTCATCGTGTAACGATTTTATTTTTGACAAATCTTAACCGTTAAAAGGTGAATATAATATAAGTATCATTTTGAGCGCTTTGAGTCGAGCGCTTGTGAGTCACCGTAGACCCAAGAGAGGTTAGGAGCGGATTAGGTAGGCCTAACAAAAGATTTACCAACTATAGCTGTAAATATGAAGTCTCTCCTAACCTATATGCCTATGCACAAATGACAAAACAACCGTTTTGCTTTACTTAACCAGCCGCCGTAGAATGCGCTATAGCTGTGTGCAAATATGAATTCGCAACAGTTAGCTACGGTTAGGTTATATATGCTGCTTGTAGAAACTGGAGACATGCCCTTTTGATACAAGCCAAACAACGCATGGCCAATTTCTGACTAAAAATCACCAACGGAAAAGCAAAACTGTCAACAGAGATTTATAAGTATATGTTTGCAGATAGCGTACAAAACCTGACACTGTACAAGTGGTTAATCCAAGTCAGAGGCATTCTAGATGAAACTGGATACAGTTACTTATGGATACAACAAAACACACAAAACATAAATCACATATTGAGAAATATGAAGAGATCAATATATACAGGGATGGGAAGATGAAATGACAAACTCATGGAAAGGAAAAATGTATCACACTTTTAAAACTAAATATGAAACTGAACACTACCTACTTAGTGCTAAATCTGATCATCAGAGAATTACATGTATACGCTTCCATTACTCCATAGAAAATTCCAGTTTATTACTCTCTTGGTAAAAGAAAGGGAAACATTATTCTGTGTAAGATAAGAAACGAATACAGCCAATTAAATGCTAATTTACACAGATATCAACGCATAGACCAGCCGAATTGTGTTCATTGCCATGTACCTGAAACTGCTTATCATTTCTTCTTGATGTGTCCAAAATGGGAAGATGAAACATACTTTTTGGTGGATTTCATACTTCAGTTTGTCCCACTTGTTTTAATGGACATTATTTTTAATGGGAATGACAATCTTTCTTCCGAGGAGAATGGGGAGATATCGACTATGGTACATCGCTTTATTATAGGCAGACTGGCGGTTTTGACATCTGTTTGTCTGTCTTATGGATCGATGTACTTTTCGTAAGCGGATTTTCAAGACTCCACACATATCGGATGTGAATGACAATGGACTAGTTATTTCTCGTTATCGTTGTTTGTATCATGTTCTTATTAGTGTTGAGAATATTAATATCCTCTCTATATGTATGATTACTGTATTCTGTGGCTGTAGTTCGTAGTAGAATCATCATACAGCTACACGCAGTCCTTCTTCGCTTTTGCCCACTGTGGCTTGTCCTCAGCTGAACTCCTTAGCTTCCGCATGCCCACTCTTGACTTGAGTGTGCAGAGTCCTGCTCTCTTGGGGGTAACCTGGTAGCACGCTTAGCAGATTTATGCAATGACGTCCTCTCCTGGCTTTGTATTTGCTGGCTCCGTGTAGGGCGAATTCCAATGCTCTTTGTGCTGCTGTCTCTTCTGGCATCCTTAACACATGGCCAAACATGGACCATCTTTGCTGGGCAACCTTTACAGACAGGGGCGACGTATTACACAACTTGTATAGTGCATCTTTGGAAATTATGCTGTCTGGCCATCGGTGTCAAGTAATGGTGACTGCGTGTTTGCGGTGGCAGGCATCGAGCTTGTCTAGAGGTTCCTTTGGAGCTGCTCAGCAGCTTTACAGCATCAAGGATATGCAGGTTACATTGTATAAACGTAACCCTTTTATCAAGGGCATCTTTGATCTACGAATCCATAGCTTCCAGAAGGACTGGAAAGCTTTTGTTCCCCATGTCACAGCCTACAGCAATGCCAGCACGATTTTACTTCTCCTCCATGTCGGTTCACCGCCACGAAGTGGATCGTTGTTTTCTTTAGTTTGGTGCTTTGTAGATAGGTATATGTGGGTGAACTCCTCTGTACAATCGCCACTGGGTTGCCACCAGTTCACCTTGAGGGCTGGAGCTCAGATCTTCGTCGGCGCCATGGCAGCCAGGACATTTCTGGGGCTTAAGGACTTCATCAGAATCATCAGGAACTTGAGGAAATTTCTTCAGAGGCTTGTGTAACTTCGTCAGGAAATTGAGGAACTTTGTCAGAAGCCTGAGGAACTTCGTTTTAAGCTTCAGGAATTTCGTCAGAAAATTGATGACCATTAAGTTGTGCCTTAAACTCTATCCACCGAGGATCAGATTCCATGATCCTCTTCTTCTGGAACTTCTCATGAAAGATTCAACTCAGCCACGATTTACTAGCATCTGACTTGTGACCGGGTCTGATGGGAGTAGTCCTGGTAGCTCTTGGGGAATGACAGAAATGTTGCCAGATTACTCTCCATCCTGTCTCGCCCTATTTGATTGAAGATGTGCTCAATGATTTCCTTCTGGACATCGGCCTGCCACTCCTGAGCACCTGTGGCACATCCGGCCTAGTGACCCTCAGTCCCTGCGGCACTGATCTCCTCTCTGATGTTATCACTGGCTCCAGCCTGTAGGTGCTCACCATCAGTGTGAAGGTCAAATACACCGGCCCACTTAGTTACTGTTAGTAGATCTTTGGGATCAATCCTATTATTCTAGCGAGCTAGAAGAATGGGACTCTTGGCTTGATCGAAGGGTTAGCTGAGTGCTCTGCCCTGGCCACTGTCAAACGTGTAGAGTATCCGAGCCAGGGTTCCTTTGTATTACGAGCCAGTGTAATGTGTTCCATGGAAGCCAGTCGCCCGCATCAGATGGAGATGAGACATTGGCTCGCTTGTGGATAATGTTGATGTCATGAAGCACACTTCAGACCCTGACAATCGGCGATACATATAGCAACACACCATTTAGACCAAGCAGACAAATTTCACAAGCAACGCCTATCTCAACTACATCTCGTGAGAGGGAGGGAGGGAGGGAAGGAGCGAGGGAGGGATGGAGGGAGGGAGGGAGGGAGGGAAGGGGGGAGGGAGGGAGAGGATAGGAGAGAGAGAGAAAGCGAGAGAAAGAGAGAGAGGGGAATGAGGGATTGGGAGGGAGGGAGGGATGGGGAGAGAGCGAGGGAAAGAGAGGTAGAGGTACGGAGGGATGGAGGGTGTGTGGGTTGGGTGGGGGTGGGGTGTGTGGTGGAAGGGAGGGTGACTAATTAGCTAAACGCGAACATAGTTGAGGTTATACGATCCGCTGTAAAGGATATTTATTCACTTGCATACAGCAGAGCACAAATGAACAGCAGCGTCAGGAATTGGTTCCCGTTAGGCAAAATGATTGCGCCCATTAGAGTCGCATAACTGGTATTTAGCTGTATTCTTCAAATTGTTCAGATTTATTTCTAGTTTTTATGCCGGTGATTACAGCATTATTATTATTTGATGTTAGCATTCACTGGCATTTGATAGTTCACTGGCTCCTTTAAAGACAGAAGTTCGCAAAAACTTCCCCTACAATAAGTGAATATTGATGATCTGAAGATATTCATAGTGCACACAATATAGGATAGGGCCGGCTATGATTTCTATGACCTCTAGCCCTGATGTGCGTGCGTGCGTGCGTGCGTGCGTGCGTGCGTGCGTGCGTGTGTGTGTGTGTGTGTGTGCGCGCGCGCGCTTGTGTGTACGTAGATCAAGCACAGAAATATGGAGCCCGTTAACCTTAGCTGGCAGTTTCTCTACTGGAAGGAAAATCTGGACCTACAAAGAACATCTATCGAAGTCGGAAAGCATCAGCCTCTTACGTCATATAATAGATGTCTAGGTACCATACATGGTTGTATGAGTACTGTTCCGTTTATTAACTGTTTTATCTTATTTTCGGAAGCGATAATGGTCATTTAACATTTCGACTAAATGAGGGATAACCAACAATGGTCTCTCTCAAAAGACAACTGTCTCGTGCCACTGAAATTATATCCCTGTGAAATCTAATCTGTCTTACTGCCCCTCAAATATACACGTATTTAGGGATTACATTCGGGCTATACAAAGGTAGCGTGTAAAGAGAGGTTAGAATGTTTGAACAAAGTGATGTCGTGCAAAGTAAATAAAGAGAAAACACCCCTCTTTCAAGGACACAAGTCAATGGATGAGCTGAACCTCGGACAGGGCGTGTGAATACTGACGATTTACTTTGTATTAATAATGAACTGGTATAGTTCAACATCTAGGTGTATATAGAGAGGAAGCGTGCACAGAATAGTCACCAGTTTATATTCCTTGTGCATTTGAGATATACGGAGTAGCACCTATAACAATTTTTCGGACCGTGCAATTTCTCTAGAGATATTGATGATGGAGATACCATACAGCAACAAGGAGAACACTGGAGAAGCTACGAGCCAGATTACCTTCAACAAACTGTTTGCCATCAACAAGCGCGATTTGGTTTTTGTTCTACTTAGTGTGGGAAGCGTGTTTCTCTTTATTCTCTTTCTGGCTTTATATGCCAGCTACAGCACACCTGAAGAGAGGTCCGTATGGGGCAAGGGGTCCTCACAGATACCGAATAAATGTACCACAGCGCCATGTTTGGAGACGGCTGCCTATCTGATCCAGAATATGAACACGAGCGTGGATCCTTGTCAGGACTTTTATGAGTACTCATGTGGAGGATGGAAAAGTCGTAATAGAATTCCACCTGGTCAACAGGTATGGTTATAGCAACAATACAGGTATATAGTAAATCTGTAATTGTCAGTGGCGTTATCCGGAAATGTTTGCTGTGGGTTAGGACAAAAGGGGCCAGCTTTATCCCATGGGAAGCAAGGTTGATGGGGGTGGGGGTGGGGGGGGGGGGGTGAGGGTGGTGGTGGTGAGGGGGGTGGGGGGGGGGGGGTGATTGTCTTGGAGATGTTCTCCTCTTCCAACCTGCGGGTGGATATGGTGGTCCGGGAAAATGGAAATTTTGATGTTTTGATATGCCATTTTCTGCAATCAGAGTGTTAAACAACATCTATAATTGACTAGGGTGACGATTCTGTATGCAGTACATAGCAGGTACCCCCCACCCAACCCACACCCACCCACACCCCACCCCAAAAGGAAATAAAACAAGTCCCTGACGTGCGACTGCTAGGAAGATACGTAATCGACTATAATAATATTCGGCCAATATCTAGGTGTCTCACCGGTCCGTGGACCATAAAAATTTCAACACTCTATATTGGTTAGTTTTTGCGTGACGACAAAAACAAAAATCTATAGCAAAAAGTGGCATGCTGGAGTGCATGTCTCAGATGTGGCGCCATACAGTCCGAGTCTCCTTTAATTTTATATGTTCATTAGAGGGAAACAACTTAGACTCGTTGCAAATAGATAAATGACTGGGATGTGAACTTTCTGGAGCGCAATTAGGGCCTATATTCTGGACAACATTTGCGATGATCATGGTGATAGATTGTGAATGTTTAGTAGGCCTATCCAATCGTTAGCCTTATTTTTAAGCATATGGGGAAGCGAATCTTAATCAGACATGTGTGTTTATCAAACAATACAGCCATTAAACGGTCATTTAAATCAACGCCAGACAAGGGTTAGTGAATAAGTTAGTATTTTGGACTTGGACTGGATGGTAGGCCTATCGTAAACCCTTGAACCCGACTGTTCAAATACAATCTGAACTAGACTAATAAAGTTCATATGATCCGGAACACTCCACAACTTGTATTTTTATGAGATTTTATAAAAATCTTTTTAGGTGAATCGAAAATCGGCTCCGTTAGGAGGTATATAGTTATAGTTAGAATGCCCCCTCAAGTTTTATCAAGATACGTTCATCAATAACAGAGGAGTAGAAATGTTAAGATCTAAGGGTGGGCCACCCTTCTAAAGGCCAGTAGAGCATTGAATCGAAAATTGGGCACCAATACTCAATAGACCTTTCCCACATTAGCGTATTTTGGGAAAGTACCTTCCCGGAATGCATCGGGCACACCGCGTCCGGCTGGTAAAGGCGATAACCGACGCGCAAACAGCATTACTTTACTGTGGGAATCAGATACAGTGCGCTTTAAGTAGTGCATATGAAAAACTATGTTCATAATATTATTGAAGTCATACATCATTGGAAAGCTACGCCAATTTTCTATACAATTCTGTATTAGTTTTTAGTTTTGTAAAATTTAATACAATTGATTGCTATTTTAAAATATCCCCTATTATCCATTTGATTTAATGAATCTAAGTCGAATGGTGTATTTTATATAAGCAAATAACGTGAAAATGTTTTTAAAAAATGCATTAATGTTTCGGCAATTGAATGCGCTTTCCAATGATATGTTTTAAATAATATAACGATTTTAGTTTGTCATAAGAACGGCTTAGATTGCGGTGTATTTTAGTGCAAAAGTAACTCAACGCTGCTCAGCGGCTTGTTGGCGGCTATACCAGCCAGCCGTTTTGCTATGAGCGTTGATTTAGGGAAATCCCGGCGTAATGACTTCAATGTGGGAAAGGTGTATTCAATTGAATTTATTGACACCCTGACTTATTACAAGCATATGGGGAAACATATAAACATAAATTTTACAGTGTGAGTGGTCAGTGCTACACAGTTATCTCAGTATCACCAATGCCATCATCACCACCATCTTCATCATCATGATGGACAGAATACCATTCTTAAGTTTTATCGAGATGCGTTCAGCAAGAATGGAGGAGTAGGCCTAGGCTTAGTGATTTTAAAATTTATGGCTGGAGCGCCCTACTAAAACCAATCAGGGCAGGGAATTGAAAACCAGTCTCAGTAATTCACCTTTCCAGAGTATCCATCCACCATCATAATCAGCTCAGCGCGTCACAAAGGGTTCCATATAGGCCGTCATCAAATCTCAAACAGTCCGACACGTTGTATAGTTGTACGTCTTTGTAATTCTTTGCTATTTAATAAACATACTGTTGAATATTTTGAAACTAATTTGACTTGGGTATTGATGCTGTCTTAGGTAGCAACAGCACCCAGTCAAATTGGTTTCAAAATATTAAACAGTTTACCTCTGTAGTTTTTTGGAAATTGATAGTCAGGGTGTTCAGAGATCGATCGATCCCAACACGAGCGAGGTGTGGGGGGGGGGGCTTAGCTAGAGATGGGCGAGGCATAGCTAAAACCGGAAAGATCTATTATGACACGAGTTACCTATAAAATAGTTTTATCCAGTCACATTCATTCTTGACGGTTGACTAGCGGTTAAAAACTTGGTGTGTGGTGCCTTACTAAACCCAGCAAGGCAGCCAATGGACATTTGCAAATTTAGCTATCACTAGCTAACCTCCACCCACAGCTCGCCGTGTTGGGATTGATCGATCCCAGAATGCCTTAGCTATCAATTTCCTGAAAACTATACAGGGAAGCTGTTGAATATTTTGTAACTAATTTGACTGGGTGCTGTTGCTGCCTATGGCAGCAACAGCGCCCAGTCAAATTAGTTACAAAATATTCAGCAGAATATTGATTAAATAGTAAAGGCAAACAATTTGTACAACAACGAATAACCCGTCTTCAAATATGTGTTCGTGATGTACTTATCGACGTCATTCATGACGTCATTCAGTATTATGCCATTTTACACATCACGTAGTTGATTATGACGTCATATGATGAGTGGGTGTACTCTGGAAAGTTGAATTGAAAATCAGATTCGGTTTAATGCCAAGAGTTATTCCTAGAATCAAATACAATACGAACTAGACGAGCCGTCTCAAGTTTTATCGATAAGATCTACCAGGGCAGTAAATTGGAAATCAGATATCCGTGCATATATCAAGAATTGCCAATATAATATTCCTCTCAACGTTTATCGAGATATGTTATCAATAGCGGAGGAGTCGCGATTTAAGAATTTTGGGGTTTGGCGGGTGGCGTGGGGATGGGGAGTTGGTGGGGGTGGGGTGGGGTGCTCTTATAAAATACCTCAGAATTATGAATCGAAAACTGGGCTCCGTGGTGATGTCCAATAGAATATATACCCCATTCACCCCTCCAATTTTATCAAGTTAATTCATCATTAACAGAGGAGTAGCGAAGGAGAAGAGGAAGAAAAATAAGAAGCAAAAGAAAAAAGGAAAAGAAGAAGAAGAAGACGAAGAGGACGGCGACGACGATGAGAACAATAACAATATGACCAAGCTATAGATATACGCTATGGATCTAAATCTCATTTAGGCCTATAACGCCTAAAATATCCCGCAGCTGACCTAGATTCCATCGACCTTGTTGGTCGATGGAATCTCGGTAGATGCGGGATATTTTCGGAGTTTCCAAATTCTTTTTGGATCACGCCCAAAATTGTGGAATCCTAATGTATGACCACACTCCGCCCTGTGCTAAATTTGAGCTAAATATGGGGCAGCAGTTTCCGAGATATACTGATATCCATAATTTGATCCGACCACTATCCGTGTTCTTTTGTCCAGATCACGGCCAAAGTCTCGATAGCCTCTTTCACGGCAAGTTGCTTCGTTGTGTTAAAATTGAAGCCAAATTGGATCAGCTTACCGATAGCCATATGCGTGTTTTGAAATTCAGATTTTTGAACTTCGGTGTTCAAACACAGGTTACGGGTCAGTCAGAAATTGTTTTCTTTGGCAGAATTATGACAACTTTTTCTCACATATGTCTAAAGGATTCAGGATATATTGCCTTCAAATAACATGTCTTATGGAGGCATTCCAGTTATGTAGGCTTACACATTTATAATTGTCTATATAATAATTAAAATATTTTCTTCTTTCTGTGTAATTCAGATAGTTACCCCATGGCGTAAGAAGTATGCCGACAACATAGAGAAATTGAGGCGTATTTTAGAAGCTCCAACTCGTGATGCTTCTGAATGGTCATTTGAACGAAAAGTCAAGGTAAGAGGACCCGGTTATTAACGCATCTCGTGTTAACTTAGGTTTTTAATGATGAAACCTGCCAAATCATCCCCTTCACTGGTATTGAAGAAAGCCTATTTCCACGACAAGAGAAGAATATTAAAACAATATTGACCACTAATGATTGGCTTGTTTACCGAGCCAGTCATTCCAGTCATAAGTTTTCAAAAATAGTTTCTCTCGACCTGAAAATTTACACTGACTATGCGAAATTTGGTTACAACTTTTAATGTTCAAGCTGTCCGAAACAGCCTCCATTTGCAGGATGACAGAACACTTTTTTGTAAATTTCATTGGCAAGTTTATTTTACAATTTCTTTTTCATTTCACAGGACTTTTGGTCATCTTGTTTGGATCAATTTGGGCGTAATAAAGTGGGAGCAGATCCCTTTATTAAAAACATCCTAAGCAAACTTGGCGGCACCTATATACTGGGAGATTGGGACGAGGAAGCCTGGACATTAAATAACCAACTTCAGAAGGTCCAATCTTTTTTATTCACGCCCACATTTTTCTCTGTATCAGTTATAGAGGATTCTTATGAGCCAACTCAACGAATTGTTTCTGTGAGTTTTTAGTCATTATACTAAGTTTAGTGATATATATATATATATATATATATATATATATATATATATATATATATAGCGAGTTATAACGTTTAAGTTCATATTTTTCTGGTTTTGTTGACAGAGGTAAGTCTTGGGACAGTTGCGTCCGTGTTGCGTTTTATTTTAATTCACGCTCATTTCACCATGGCAATATACCAACATTGTTAATTGCATCCTGGATGCATACAGTAACTAAGATGGTAAATTAACTGTATATTCAGCCTGTGTCCAATAAGAACATAGTGTTTTATCAATACAATATGAGAACTGTTCTGCAATGTCGCTGTTAAAGATAATATAAAGAGTCGGTCAGATGAGACCACCCTTACATAGATTTAGTGAAAGATCCAGAAGCAAATTCTGCCTTGAATTCTACAGTTGGCGAGTGTAACAGGTGGAGCGGCCGAGGTGTTGCGCTGGGATGTGGTGGGGCGGGCGAGGGTGGGTGAGTTGGAGGTGGGGTGGGTGGGGGTCGGTGTAGGCATGTGCGTGATTGGTGATGGGGTGGGGTGGGGGGGGGGGGCGCCCGAACCCTTTTAATTAATTCAGTCAGTCAGTCGCTTGGCCGGTTATTTCTTTAATTATTTAGTCATCTAATCATTCGTTCGTTCGTTCGTTCGTTCGTTCGCTTATTTATTTATTTATTTATTTATTTATTTATTTAATTATTTATAGATTTATTTATTTATTTATTTATTTATTTATTTATTTATTTATTTAATTAATTAATTTATAGATTGAAAATGCTGGCCTGCCAATGTCTAGTGATAGGTATAGCGATGACGAGGTAAGGACATTTAATATTTAGTGGAGTAACAGAGTGAGTAAAAGTTACGAACGTGGACAGTCTTACTTAGAGTGCATATGTCTTTGAGTGCTAACTGCTTAGTAATGTTGTATCATTTGTAAATAATACAATTATGATTAGTCTCGTCCAACCATATGGTGGAGACAATTGATGGAATTGTACACAATTTGTTACAAGCACTAAATTTTACATGAAGATAGCTTTTGACTTACACTTTAATATTAAATATGGGTTCACTTGAAATTTTGTCACAATTTCACAATTGCTGCGATTTTCAAAATGGCATACTAAAATGCTACCCAGATAACAAGACTAAGTTGGCCCGAAATATTATTGAACCAAATCGAAAGAAATTAATGTTTTATATGTACAATATATTTGGCAAAGTAAGACACATTTTTTCAATATTTCTTTCAACAACATATAGCCATATTTGCCAAGTAATACACGTGCACAGTATTTGATAGAACGTTGCATTTAGGAGATTGTCAATTTATTAAGATGGTTTTTCACAAGACATATTGAAATTTTGTTACAGCATAGATGTATTTAGAGGAAGGATACTATTTATACCACATAGTTGTTTTGGACATAGAACTGTTTACAAAACAATAAGCCCAATCGGTTTATCCCTAATACAAACTTAATTTAAGCTATTAAATAATTAATTATTGAGTTGCAGAGTTACCTCCCTTGTGAAGTGAATATTAATTTTTTTAAACTCAGATTCGCCACCTAAATATTAAATACATTGGCTTACTGATTTCAGATAACAAACAGTAGGCAGATACATTGGCCCAATCCATGTATATAACATTTATATTATGAATTTGCTATAAGTTGTTGTGCCAACAATTGGCCCAACACCTGTAAACCAACACAATTTTGTGACTATTATGCCAACGTCAGTCCAGTGCATGTATATAACATTTATACTATACATTGTCTATAAGTTGTCGGTCCATCCTTGTCCCAACAACTCTAACGTAACGTAATTTTGCCACTGTTATGACAACATTTGGCCCAACACATGGCCCAATGTCATACACATCTGTTGGGTCAACGTTGACACACATTTATAATATACACTAGCTATACGTTGTTGGGCCACTGTTGACCTGAAAACAGTATGAATCCAAACCATTCATCGGCCCTGTTCGAAAGTGTCAAATTTGAGTTTGTTTGTGAGTTGAAAGAACCTATAGGAAAACATTTTTGCGATCAAAATCCATCAAATAACAAATTCAAAATGGCCGCTGAAAGATCATTCTAAGATGGCTGCCAAACAGACAAGTGCATCTGGTTGGAATAATCAAAGAATGTGTTACTGGATACAAATATTTCTATAATAACATAGTACTACTCCATCGATAATATATGTTGGATCTACTGTTGAAACTGATTCCGAAGAATGTGAAAGATTTTTTTATAGACTCCAGACTTGCTCCGGATCTCAATCTATGAGATGAAAGGCAGATAACTATCCTTGATATTCAAAGGATTCATCGAGGTTTCCCAAGCGAACCTGACATGGAATTTACATTTGAAAGAACATGGAACAGTTCTGATTCTGTAATGTAATTGAGGAGTCCATTTCTCAGACAATCATATCACGTCATAATCAACTACGTTACTGTTAGTCTGACGTCATAATCAACTACGTCATGAAAGAGGCGATTTACCCCGTCTTAGACCATTAATAGTCTGCCACTTTGTACGAATTGTATGTCTTTAACATTAAAAAAACATGCTGTTGAATATATTCAAAAACTAATTTCACTGGGCGCTGGTGCTGCCATAGGCAGATCTCGACACGTTGTACGAATTGCATGTCTCTGCTATTTAATAAAGATGCTGTTGAATAGTTGAAACTAATTTGACTAGACGCTGTTGCTGCCATAGGCAGCACCAGTCAAATTAGTTCCAAAATATTCAATAGCTTACCTGTATAGTTTTCTGAAAATTGAGATTCAGGGAATGCAGGGATCGATCGATTCCAACACGGACAAAGCGTGGGTGGAGCTTAGCTAGAAATGGCGGGGAATAGCTAAAAAGATTCCCCATTCTTTGATTTCGTTTAGAATTTTGCATATGGTCTGGGTTGTTGGAGATAGCGAAATTGTTCCGTGGCATATGTGATGGTCTGTCAATATAGCTAGTAAAACTAAGTAGGTCTAACACACACATGCACGACATTTGAAACTATCGTATTCTAACTAATTATAGGATATTTTCCCGCAGTGTTGAAAATCGCAGCCATTTTCAAATCACAAATTCAATGTGCACAATATACACTCACTGCAGTGTAACTCGTTTGTAAATTTTATAGCTTCAAACAATAAAACAGTCTTTACCTAATTTAAGTGCTTTTGGGACGTTTTCCCGTAGTTTCCTGGCACCCAGTTTGAACAGCCATCTTTAACTTTTAGCACAACAAGGGATCTGACGGAGAAAGAGAATTTCCGTACTGTGGCCGTGATCGGGATAAAACCAGGATACAGATCAGATCAAATTAGGATCTATGATCATCTCAGAAATTATTAATCCAATTTGGCTAATATTTTAACATAAGAACAGATGTGGCATTAAACTAGGATTCCACAACCTTGGTCGTGTTCTCAAAAATCCGAAAATTCGATGAAAGCTTTACAATGCGACAATGCGTTGGCAAGGGTCTGCAGTCTCTTGTTTCTTCTGTTTTTATTGTGTTTAGGCGAGAGACTTTTACAAATCATATATTAGATCGATTGTAAGTCTGGTCGTTCGTGACAACCCTGACCGTTCAGTGGACGAGGATACACAAACTACCAGGATAAACACATTCATAGATGATATCATGACATTTGAAACAGAAATGGCAAGGGTAAGCTTAGTCGTCCTCATCGATATCGTCGTAGTCATCGGCCGCGATGCAGTGGTGGTACTAAAATTATCACCTAATAATTTACCATGCCTCTGTAAAATGATATGTTCTGATCATTGTCAGAACCCCATGCCCATATCTCTCACAGGGTTACAGCACGCCCACACCTGGTGGTGGCTGCGGTAAAATCTATAATTGTAATTTTATCAGCTAGCTTACGAAATGGTGTAAGCTCTCTAGGTTTGACCAAATGTTCGCGCATTTGATCCTTTATCAACGCCAGGCAATGTATTGCTAGTATGTAGTCCTATTTTGTGAAGTAAACTCTACCATGTTTGCTAAGATATATATATATATATATATATATATATATATATATATATATATATATATATATATATATATATATATATATATATATATATATATATATATATATATATATATATATATATATATATATATATATATATATATATATAAATATATGAAAATACAAACACATAGGCTACTGTACAAGTCTTTTTAATTTTGCTGCCAACTGAAGGGACGTATGTTTCTCCATGGAAATAGGGATAGGGCTATGCAGGGCCCCATCCCTTTTTGGTTAGTCTCTATATATAGGTATAACCTCGAGGTCGGTTCAGACTATAATCTGACATTGCTATCAAGATTTGCCACTTGTTAACTGACGTCAAAATCAAATGTCCTTCGCGAAAGGACAACCGTAACAATAGTATGTCTTTGGTGAGTTTGCAATTTAATAAATATTCCCCATTTCTCAGGATTTATCCAAAAAATGCAGCGTTTTTAACCGGCCTCCAAAATTTTCAGCAGAGGCGGTTAAGCTAATTATCTGCAGGCCGCAGCCTATTCAAAAGGTGTTTATAAATAAATCTGTGTAATTATCTTTATGCCTTTGCAATGGGGAATTCGAGTTTCTCAGTTAATCCTATGACATCATAACCAACTACGAGACGTGTATGCAGGCATCGTAATAACTTACGTCATGAATATAATGTCGTAGTAATGAATGTCATAGTTAAGTTCGTCACGACCACGTAAGTAATAACGGATTAAGCGTTGTTGTACGAATTGAATGTCTTTACTATTCAATAAACATGTCGTTGAATATTTTGCACCCAGTCAAACTAGTTTACAAATATTCAAATTGTACCTGTATAGCTTTCTGAAAATTGAGATTCTAAGAGTGCAGGATCGATTGATCCCAACACGGGCAACGCGCGGGTGGAGCTTAGCTAAAGTTTGTCGGGGCTTAGCTAAAACTGGATTCCTCCATTTGCATTTTGCAATAGATAGGTTATAGTTTATATGAATGATAGGCTTGTGCGACTATTGCGCTGAGTGATCGCGATCGATTGTTAAAAAATAATCGTGATTACTCGATTAATCAGCGTCGATACAAATTACCAAGACATAACAACAAAGAATATCAATGACGAAAATTACAATGGTGTTTAGAAAAGTCCATTTGCAAGGCAAGAGAAGACTATTTTTGAAAATATATCACTGGAATGTCTGGTTCGATTCTCGAACCAGGCATTCCAGTAATACATTTTCAAAAATAGTCTAGAAAATATTCACGATTATTCGATTATTTAAGTTTTAATCGTATAAATTCACGATGTAAAAGAAAATCGCGATTTTCGATTTAATCACGTATTCGCCAAGCCTAATTGATGATTTGTATGCATTTCCGCATGTTCATATATACAAACACTGAAAGAGACAAATAGCTTGCACGCTACATCCAAAAACGGCAAACCGCGCGCTCTAGCGCTTGTCCAAACCTATTTTCCGGACAAAAAATCATGACAAGCTGGTCGCTATAGTAACCTTGAAATTGAGATTCCGAGAAATCAGAATTCGGCTTGTCAATTCACAAGCGCGTACAAAGTGGGCGGAGCTTATTTGGAAATGGGCGAGGCGAAGCTATAAATATAGATTCATATATTAAGGAATTTTGAGTGCCTATTTCTGATTTTCTTGATATACGAAAGATTAATTCTTTATCAAAATCTTGTTGGTTAACCCTATGAACATGAATATTCAGAATCCCAATTTCATTGCCGCCATACTTGTAAGACGTTGAGAATTTTGAAACGAATGTGACAGGAACCTGATGCTACCTCCAGTCAATTTAGTTTCACAATTCTCAACAAGATAATTATTAAGTGCTAAAGGATGTTGGTGTGTGTAGTGTTTCGGGTTCAAAGGGTTAATTTGTGTGTTTGATTCTCCTATTGAATAGGTTTTACAGAATAGCAGCCGTAATGTAGATCAATATGGATGGGCAGAGCGTGTCACCTTGAAAGATCTGACTGCACAGACAAATGACGTGGTGCGTATATGCAAAAATAATTAATCTGCTATGCAATCGCAGATTATTGTTTTTACTCAGGATCTTTCTTTTTATTAAACTTATTATTATTTTTCTTCCTTCAAAGAGTTTTTATCCGTTCAACTTCAAACTTGGTCAACTTCTAACACCCATATGGAAATCGATGGCTATTGCTTTTAAATTGGATCCGCCACACAGTTTTCGAGCTACCCACCTTTAAGTGGGCAAAAATTTCCTATAAGAAATGTGTGGGGTTTTAAAAATTGATCTTTGAAGTGCTACTACAGCTAGAGTTTTGAACGGATCACTGCCATATTTGCTGAGGATGTTACCACGCCATTTGTTTTTGAAATTTTCTTTTTCAAAATGGCCGCCAGACCTTTGCCCTCAGAATCCATGGAAAAAATACCCATAGGAAATGTATGGGGATTTCAAATGAATGTTTGAAGTGCTACTACACCTAGAGTTTTGATCGTGTCACTCCCATATTTGGGTAGGATGATGGCACTGATGAGGTGTTTTTTTTAAAATGGCCGCCAGTTTTCGATTTTTTTTTTTGTTGCAAAAATTAACTTGGGCTGAAAAATTTTTGGAAAAATATTTTTTTGGGGAAAACATTTTTTTGAAAATATATTTTTTTTTAAATGACGACCAGGCACACCTTTTTTTGGTCAAATTGGGCAACATGTTTTTTTGCCAGAAATGAACTTGGGGTAAAAAAAATAATTTGTTTTCCAAATTTCTTTTTTCAAAATGGCCGCCAAAATGAATTTTGCTCCAATCGACTTGAAACTTCTAGGGCTCATATTGACTTGATTTGGTATCAAATTTAAAGTTGATCCGACCAACAGTTTTCGAGAAAATCAGCTTTTCGCTGCCACATATCCCCATAGTAAACCTATGGGAGCAATATTGGAACATTGTTATCTCCTATAGTTTTCTTCCGATTCTCTTCAAACCTGGCCAGATTAAAGAACATTGAGCGATCTAAAAAATTTCCAATGAAAATTTTAATATTTCCCTTTGAGTCAAGATCATTCACGGGTAAAGTTTTCCAGTTTTCATGTTTGGCATAAGTTACCTGCCTTTCATCATGCAACTTCAAAGATCATGTTAGAAGACATAAGTTATTTTATCAAGGTGACATTTTACTTTAAACCTATGGGCATTTCCAGCATGGATCCTTTAGCTGTGACTACACAGAGTTTGTATTAGATCATCATCAGACTTGTTCAATATCCTTATATACAACGACAATCTCAACTCAACAGTGTCAACTCAGGATCCTCATATATTTAGGTGGAAAAATTTCTGGAAGATTACGCTGAATCTAAGTGCCAACACGTTGCCTCATATAGCTGGTACTTGACTTCAAGACCGGCCAAAGTTACAAGTCAATCTGTGCGCTCAGGATAATACCCAACCCTTGTATCTAGGTAGACCAAGAAGCATGGCAAACTACCTTCTTCCGCCGGCAGTACAGGCAAACACTCGATGCAGATGTTGAACTATTCAAAAACACATTTGAATAACATATATTCACATGGGATGTAAGCTTCTTCTTCTTCTTTTCGTTCGCTGATCATACCGACAGTCCTAAGTGACTATCGACATGATCATAAGCGTTAAGTACGTGGATCCATGGTTTATTAGAGTGCGCCGTGCGGCCTGGAACCTCCGTCTTCAGCACTCGAGGTTTCTGTCAGGGTTACTTCACCCTTACCTCCTTTAGTCGCCTCTTACAACACGCAGAGGATACGGAAGGTGTAAGCTATTGCTCAAGAACACGCCCCTACAACAGAACAATCTACATAACTCTGCAAATGCCAGGCAGACGAGGAGTGCTACAAGCCTCAAAACATGGAAGCAGTGGAAGGCACTGCAGCCATTCAGATCTGATCTTCAGGACAGTCTTGTTTGATCTTGCAGGTTTATACTGCATTACATACAGTATTTTTATTGAGACAAATGTATGTTCTGATTGGTAACCATTTTAAATTCAGAAATACCAAATTAACAATATTATTATCTGATTCCTTTCCCCTTGGAAGGTCAACTCAATAAGTTATTCATCTATTGAAATATTGACAAACACAGCTTTTGAATGTCGGCCATCTTGAGAATCCAAAATAGCCGCCTGCAATATAAAACTTACAATGGTACCATCTGATTGCGTGACCACATAAATATAGGGATAGCCTCTTAAATTAGGTTCATAGGGCTTTTAGCTTAGAGATATTGATCAAAATAGGCTCCGAATGGCGCTTAGCTTAAAAATCCAAGATGGTTTCCTAAAATATTAACCTCATAACGGCACTATTAAATTCAATGACTACATAAATGTAGGTATAGCGACTGGAACAAGGCCCATATCTTACGTAGTTTTAGTGGTGTTGACCAAACTAAAGGTCAAATGGCATCCGACTTGAAATTCAAGATTGCCGCCAAGTGACTGGAAAAAAATAGTACTAGTTGAATTCTAACACCTTAGCGTAAAGTCTAATATAATATGTACACATTTCAACTGGATGAAAAATTGCAAGGCTCTTTGAATCTGCATAACGTCCCAGACTAGAACCAGCACATGTCAGATGGCCAAATCCTTATCACCATGAAAGCTATCATACATCTGCACCAAAACAATGGCCGCAGGCATGTCGAGACTCCTTATACCATACCTTACGACTCTTCGCAACATTCGATGCCCACTGAACCTCATATTTAGCTGCATTGGTGCCCGGACTACAGCACATTGGCCTCAGTTGTCTCGTTAACATTCTGCCAGCTTATTCTCGGAGGCTTCCCCAGGTGAACATTGGCCACCTTTGGGCCGTGGCATGATGTGCATAATGCTTTAAAACAACAACAAAATGAAAAACAGAGGATGCAGGAATGAAAGCTTTTCCGCATTTTGTACAATCCGATCATTTTCATTTTGTACTCTTATTTTAGATTATAGTGTAGAGCAGATTATGCACCGTCTTAAATTAATCTTAATTAATTTTTTGTGCAATGAATGCACTCCATTTGAAGCCCATGAGAATAATTACCAATGAAATTTACAAAAGGTGTTCTGTCGTCCTGCAAATGGAGGCTGTTTTGGAGAGCTTGAACATTAAAAAGGATTAGAATATTCAAATTTGTCACTCAGTTTCACTTTGCAGGCCGAGAGACATTCCTAACAATTGGAGGGCGAATTTGCTATACGAGTTGTCTTCTAAGAGAGTTTTGTGGCGCTGCTATTTCCCCCGTAGCTGACCATTTGACAATAATAATAATAATAATAATAATAACCTTTATTTATCGAGGGTATATCATCAGTAAACTGATCTTCCTGAGGCCCTCCCAAACACAATAAACTATATACAGTTAAATAAGCAGCAAACACATACATACAAACACACTCATAAATGCACTTATACACATACGCACACACTGACTCAGTCAGTCACTCACTCCTTCACTCACTCACTCACTCATGACTCACTCATGACTCACTCACACATTTTATATTACATATATACATTAATATGAACAAGTTTCCATTAACTCACTGGATATGTCCAGGGAAGAAATGACTTTCAAAATATAATTTTCAACAGTTATCTCCCTTGAATCCATAATACTGAGTATTCAGTTATTAACAACACACGTATGCGAATCTTCACACCTTCAGCGGTGCTCTTTGTTTCCCGCCACTCGCTTTACTCCGCCAGATAATTGGTGTCGCTGTTATCCCCATTTAAATGCATGGATTGCTACCTTAGTGCATTAAAACGCTGTTTTGTCATCTCAGCTCTTTTCTCTAATGTCGTTTTTTCCGAAAACAGAGCAGCTGGAGTAGTCTGAAATCTATGTTTCTAAAATAAACACGGGAAAACTGTTGAATAATATATTTTAAAAATAATTTGACATTAAACTGCTGCTGCCTACGGAAATTCAATGGCATATGGCAGCAACAGCTTCCAGTCAAAATAATTTTAAATATTCAGCATAATATTTCTGACATCAGAAAAATGTTCGTGAAATTATTTAAAATACTAGATTAAAATATTTTTATTTAACGTTCAAATAACTTTGTATACTTTTAATCGATGTAAGAAATAGTATGGTGGATATTTTGAAACTAATTTGCCTGGAAGCTGTTGTTCCATAGCAACGCTTTCCTGTCAAATTAGGTTTAAAATACCCTATGCGGGCTTAATGATTTTCCCCTAAAAATACATTGGCAAGCCCATGAAAATAGCGGCAAGCTTCAACAGCATTGATTTCAAGTCGTCCATAAACCAGTTAGAATAGCATGTTTTTTCTTGCAATAGGAGTATATTATTAACCCTTCTCCATCTGATACCATGGTAATATATATCGAATCTGACGGTGAATACGACTTGGAAGTTGCCAAATTTGGCAAATCCATTCATATTATCAGTGGATAGAAGGTATGTGTTTTAAGACAAAGCAGCAAATATCTAGGACCCGGGGTTCATGAAGTGGATACTGGAATACACATTTTTGTTCATATCAATATGGAGTTTGAGGTCAACGGGTTAACTATCTGGGTCACGGGGTCACGGCATGCATTGTCAAGACAGAGCGCAAGGACGTGAGTCAGCGTCTCTCTCTCTCTCTCTCTCTCTCTCTCTCTCTCTCGTGCACCAGAATGCTTGAAAATAAAATTATTAAAATTGCATGCTTTTAGAGGCTTAAATTGTGTGTCTAATGTAATGAAACGAAATTAATCTTAGCATATGATGAATTCATTCCATAATAATTAATATACTTTTAAGTTGTGAAATTGAAATAGAGGCACGAGTCCCTAATTCAAATTCGCAACTTTAAAATGTATATTAATATATGCATAATGAAATGAGCATATGCTCAAATTTATTTCGTTTCACTATATCTAGGCCCATAATTTAAGCCTTTAAAAGCATACAATTTTAACAATTTGTCTTAAAGAACTACCATCGTATGGCCCTTCAAAATGGGTCCATAACAAACGGGTTGTACCATATACGTATACGAAGGAAGTAAGATAGATTTATAGATAGATTTATTTCCACAATATGCCGATGGCCCTTGAGTGTACAGAACATAAGTATCTTTATGGCGAAAGAGTAGCATAATGCAATATTAAATTACTATACAATTAAAAACTAACATTTGTTTAACAGTATTCATTTACCTACAACATGATGCGGACATGGATCTCTTAAGCTTTTCGTACCGAAGACTGCAAGCACCGGCCTCTGTAGTTGTCTCGTGGAATGCCCATTTGCAGGCCAAGAGCAGATTACCCCTGAAATGTTATCTCTAGAATGACTAGCTCCATAACCGAGCCAACCCTTCCAGTGGTAAACCCTCAATAATAGACTTCTCCGGGCCTGCAAAAGAACAAATAATTTGATTTTCATGATTGAATTTAGCCATTAAAGTATTGGCAGACACTATCTATTAGTCCCCTTCAATGGCCCCACCCACAGAATCCCAAACAATACCATTATACTTATGACAGGCGGTGAGGAGGATAAAGGATGTACTAGACAAGGAAGAAAGAAAGTTGAAAGAAAAGAAAAGAAAGGAGATGGAGAAATTGCATTTAGTTTACCCATTTTCGTCGCGTAGAAGAAAAGCATTATATACAAAAGCTGCTAACTTTTGGACTGTTGAGCTGCTATTACTTTTTAACAGTTCGGTACATTTATAAACATTTGGTCTTTTCCAATAATATGGTTTTATATATTTCTTTCGCAATTCATTGTACATTGGGCATAGAATTAAGAAGCGGTATTCGTCTTCTATATCATCACATGTCTGACATTTTCGTTCTTCTAGTGGTATTGCAATAGGTCTGTGCCACATTCCTGTTTCAATGAATAGTGTATGCGACCTGCCACGTAATTTGCTAAGAGCATATCGATGTTTTGCAATCCTTACTTTATCTAAATATGTATTATAGCCTAAATCGTAAGTAAGAGGCGAGGAGGGCGTAAATAGGTTATACGCCTTGTTCCCTGGACCTTTGACATGACCAGTGATCTCGTAATATAACTTAGCTAATATAGAAACGGCCTTGCAAAGTCAGAAAACGGATGATTGTTAGTAGGCATGCTTGGTTTAAACGTGATTTATTTGTTCAGATGGAAGCACGATAAGACTTAGAGTCTTATGCCCGTGTCTCCCATACACATACAGATTATTCAAAACTTTTTTACAACAAAATGGCGGCAAATCATAATAGTTTAATTAATTGTAGTCTATTGGTGTGCATAAGTATGTGAACGTTGAGTGTGAGGTGGGGGAGAGTAGGAAGAAAGACCGAGATAGAAAGGGAGAGGGGGAAAGGGGGGGGGGGGGTGGGGGAGGGAGAGGGTGAGAGATAGAGAGAGCGAGGAATAAGATCAAATGGAAGAATAGCAGAGGTGAGCTCTAGGTGCTGCCTTCGCCCCGACCTGTACGTGTTGGGCTGCTGTCCATTTACCCCTTAAACTATAAGTTCGCAAACAGGAAGCTACTGAAAGCGGTTGGTGTTAATTATGTATTGACATACCGTATTACAGATCAGTTTGTTCATTTCCAAGTTGGTAGTGTAAGTCCCGTATAGAAGCTGGTTGACCGTAAGATTAGCAAGAGAAATATCGTTCAAGGCAAGCTGATTTTGGAAAACGACTCTTTGCTCGTTAAAAAGGGCACAATGTAAGAGGTAGTGGTGTGTAGATTCATCATTGTGCCCACAAGAACAACTGGCAGATTCCGACAGAACGTTGTCAAATAGATGTCGGTTTAAAGAACTACAACCATTTCGGAGCCTGCATAGCATTATGTTGGCAAACCTCGGGCCTACGTAATACCACTCAGGGGGTTGTCGTATTGATGACATAGCCTTGAGTTTGCTTTTAAATTCTAGAAGAGTGACAGAATCTCTCACCGGCACAGGAAGCATATTCCAGGCGCGGATCGTTGCTGGGAAAAAGGATCCATAGAAGAGCTCAGTACGGCAGCGGAATGGAGTGAAGAAATTTGGATGACGGATATTGTAAGGATTTCGTACATGGGATAGTGTGGGAAGATGGTTGACCAGAACCTCACAGGTCATCCCGTTAATAATTTTAAATAGCATAGATAATCTATGAAATTCAAGTCTGATTGACAAGGTTTCGATGCCTGTTTCTAAGTACAGGTCTTCAGCGCTCGCACTACGTGTCATTCCACATACCGTTCTGAGACCATCTTTTTGGATATCCTCTAGCCGAATTACAAGATATTGTGGAATATTATCCCACACAACATCTGCATATTCTAACGATGGTCTAATAAATGTTTTGTACATGATCTCGAGACATTAATGGTCTAGAATATATTTTAGACCTTTAAGTAAGGAGAGTTTGTGTTGAGCGTTTGCTATGAGATTACTCACATGGTTAAGCCAATTCCCTTTGTTATTAAAGGTAATGCCGAGGTGCTTATGATCAGTAGAATTTCAGAATCTTTGAAGTTGATTGAAAAGGATGTGGGCTCGTTGCGCAGGGAAAAAATTAGAGATGTAGTTTTCGAGGCATTAAACTCGACGAGCCACATGTTTGCCCAATGCGTCATGGTCAGTAGATCGTAATCGAGTGTGGCAGTGTGTACTTTTAGATCATCTGACATTACATATAGGCACATGTAGGCATGCTTGAATGAAAAGAAAGGCACTAACCCCTTTTCAACGACAACATCTCGTACTTCATTATTTACGATGCAAGATGTAAGCATTTATATATCGAATATTTTTAATCTAGTTTGGCTTGGAGGTGTTGATCCAGTCGAGAGCAACAACTTCTCGTCGAATTAAGCTTATTATTTATATGATTACTTTTCTTTCACGAATATAATTCCGACATCCCGTTAGACATGAACGAATATGTGTTCGTTCGTTCGTTCATTCGCCCGTCCGTCCGAGCGTCCGTCCGTCTTGTTGTCCGTCAGTCCATCCGTCTTGCCATCCATCCAGCCATTCATCCATCCATCAATCCACCCACCCATTTATTTATTTATTTATTTATTTATTTCAGCCACTATTTTTTATAGTAAAAATAGTTTTTATTTGACTATGATATCCAATCACGTTCGTTCACTCCCAATCCAAACAGCCATGACACCGGAATGTCCAGAATATCTACTTTAATTGTCGGCGTGGCAGAGAAACGTGACACTCTTCGCACCTCTCCTTAGCACGCGCCTATTACATTGCTGTATTATTATAATGTACATCAATAGATAGCTAATAACATTGGGTTTCTGAGCATATGTGTTATTTTACAAACAACATAAATAGACTACGGAAATAAGGATTCTATGATAAGGATTCTATTCTGTTATGTAGTAAATTTATGACAAGGTTCGGCGAGAAATCCTGCGCATGCGTACTTGACTTCCGCCTTCATTGTTGGTCATGAGACTATTTTTTGAAAATGTATCACTGAAATTACTGGCCATTCCAGAGCAAATATTCTAAAATAGTCTTCTTTTGGCCTACAAATGAACTTTCCTCAATACCAGCGAAGAGTCTACTTTGGCGTGTTTCACCAAATCTTAAGCTGACAGACGATGGGTTAATATGTGGTAATGTAAATGACATGTTGCATAGTCATGGTGGTGTATATGGTGGTAAGTGTATTCCAGGAGGTAATTTTTTTTCTCTTGAATAAATGGTTACTCATACCAGAGAAAAATACAAACACTTTTCTCTCCCCTAAGGTCAAGACGTGTAGGCAATTGTCCTTCAATCATTCCTCCACACTGACTATCACTTTCGACTCAGAAGTCTAATCGCGACGTGGAATTACTATGTGCACCCAGGTTTTCACTTTCAACTCAAAAGTTTAATCGTGAGGCTCCCAGGTCCGCATAGCATTCGCCAGAGTGAAAAAACAACATCAGAACTCGCTTTTGATCTTAGCCAAAAGGCCGAGAAGCGAGGTAACTATGAGGAGTAGCAATATTAGCACACTAAAACAGCACATAATTGTGTTATTTTACATTAATATTTCATCAGATTGATTTCGTGGCCTTGGTTCGTGGCATGTTTACGGGAACGACATTTTCAGAGGAGTACAAAGTGTCCGTCTCTCGTATGGAATTTCTCGTCAGAATGTCAACCTACATTACGGGATTAGGTGATCAAAGAGCCAGGTATACAGCATGTAGGAGAATAATACAAAATGTATTTTGATATCTATTTAACCCGTTGATGGTGAAGCCGACCAAAACCGGCCTATGCAGTGGTCTTGAGAAATGTCCATGTGCAGGCCAAGAGAAGGCTATTTTTGAAAATTTACAACAGAAATGACTGGCTCGGTAACCGAGCCAGCCATTCCAGTAGTAAATTTCCAAAAATAGTCTCCTCTTGGCCCGCAAATTAACGTTCAATACAGAAGTATTTAGATTTTCTTTACTAAATTTAGACATTAAAGGGATAAAGACACTATTTTCCCAGCCTTTAAATGTTAAAATTGCAGGTTTCTGCTTATATGCTGTGATGCGAAATTGTCGTTACAATTAACAGAGATATTAAGTTCTGTTGAGTTTCTGTATATTTCTTCGCCAACATTCACGTCCATAATCTTACCAGATCTTGCTCGAAAGGAGGACATTTGATGGTATGAGATTAGCTCACGGGGACGATTAGTTGTTCCTGGGACTCAGCCAAAAAACTGGTTAACAAATGATGAAGATAAGTAGGAATAAATGCTGGAGGGACTAATTCAATACAAAGTTTAAAATATAGGCCTATAATCCATATATTAACCCCTCTTGTGTCAACGGCGCCTCAAAGCATTCAAAATGCTATTCATATCAATTAACCCTTTAATGGTCAAGATTTTAAAGAGAATTATAATGGCCAAGAGAATGCTATCTTTGTAAATTTACCAGTGCAGTTTACGAAAATACATTTCTCTTGTCCTGCAAATGGACATTCGTCAACACCACTGTAGAGTTATTGTTGGCCGGCTTGACCATCACAGTGGTAATGGTCAGGAAGATTTAAGGTTTTGCATAGGCGATGTATATTTGTTGGCCAAAAGATGTACCAGTGGAATGGCTGGCTCTGTTACCGAGCCAGTTATTCCAGTGATACACGTTCAAAAATACTCCTCTTGGACTACAAATGCACATATCTCATGCCGACTGCAGATGGCGTCTTGGCCAATTTGACCATTAAAGGGATACGTTGACACACGATGGGGTTATTCAGAGTCTTCTCTATCCATGGACTATCGCCTGGGTGGGTCAGAATTTGTGCGATCTACCCAGATAGTACTAAATCATTCAAACTGTAAACTCTCAGCTGATATTTTTCTATTTATTTACAGAGTACTTGAGAACTTTTTTGTGTGGCGCCTGGCTGGTCGATACATGGCACACTTGTCGTGGGAATTTCTGCAAGCTGAGGAAAGTTTCATCATCAATCTTTATGGAAGGACATCTTCAGGGTCGAGATATGACGTGATAAGAACAATTTCAAGTATGATTTCCCATGTTCAACTTGTAACTCTGTCAGGTCAATGGACCTTTCCATTTTTGACTATTCCCCGCCCATCTCTAGTTAAGCTCCAACCACATTTCGCCGTGGTGGTATTGATTGATCCCCGAATGCCCTAACTATCAATTTCCTGAAAACTATACAGGTAAGCTGTTGAATATTTTGTAACTAATTTAACTGGGTGATGCTGCTGCCAACATATTTATTAAGTAGTAAAGACATACAACTCGTACAACAACGCATAGTCCATCTTCAAATATGAGTTCGTGACGCACTTATCTACATCATCCATTATGATGCCATTCTACACGTTATGTAGTTGATTATGACGTCATATGATAGATGGATATAAACATGGAAAGGTCCATTATGCATTAATCTCCAATCATTTTCCCGCCCATTCCCACCTTTGAATTCAATTTGATTATAATGATTTGTTATCTATGGCAACACCAACGGTTAATCAAACACGCTAGTGCACCAAACGATCGGTGAAGCGTTGGTGACTACGACCGTCATTTAGGAATAGTGAAAACAAAAGCAATTAGAGATTGTAGACATGTGCCTTCACGTTTTTGTCACATTGTAGAAAGTTTTGGGATTTTCCTGATTTTTTCGGATTGTAATAATCTTGTAGGTTTTTCCGGATTTTTTTATCGCGCCAAAAGTTGTGGAATCCTAGTGTGTGCTCACACCCCTTATTGCGTTAAGATTTGAGCCAAGTTCGATCCAGAATTTGATCTGATTTGTATCCGGGTTCTTTAATCCGGATCAGTAGTTTTCGAGGTCAGGCTCAGGACAGTCAGACAGACAGACAAACGGCAAGACTGACAACAGGATAGACTGACAAACCGCCAACCGACCGACCGACCGATCAACTGATCGAAAAACGGTCGTAGCAACGTAGGCTGGTACCCGACTCCTCATACGTTCACTGGCGATTCTACGGCTCAGACCACTATCGTGAACACATTTTTCAAAATATCTGTGTATTGAATTTGCCTATATTTGATATACATATAGGTCAGATATGACTATGTTTATATCATCTATTTTGTTGATTTGTATGCCTAGACTGCGGAAAAACTGCACCATTTTACCTTCAGAAATAAAACAAAACCTGGGGTGGGGGGGGGGGAACTTCCCGCTAGACTACCCTTACGAACTCCTTTCAGAATCCTACCATACGGCCTGTAGTCACAGCCGTTTCAACTACCTTTTGGTGCATTAGCCCCCCCCCCACCCCCGACGGCCCTGTTTATGACGGATGCTTAATGGAGGAATTCAGTTTCTCAGATCATATGACGTGATAATCAAAAACGTGACGCGTAGGTTGACGTCATACTAAATTAGATAATGAATCTTCGGTCTTAAAAGTCCGTCAAGTTGTACGAATTATATGTCTTTACTATTTAATAAGATTTCTGTTGATTATTTTGAAATTAATTTGACTGGGTACTGTTGCCGCCAAATAGGCAGCAACAGCACCCAGTCATATCAGTTTCAAAATATTCAACAGATTATCTGTATAGATTACTGGAAATTGAGATTCAGAAAGTGTATGGCTCGATCGATCTACCGCAACACTGGCAAAGCGTTGGTGGAGCGTACCTAACTAAAACCGGATTCCTCCATTGTATTTTGAGGCGTGCCATAACGGACCTATCCATTTTAGCTATGGTCCGCCCATCTCTAGCTAAGCTCCACCCACACCTCGCTCGTGTTGGGATAGATCGATCTCTGAACTCACTGACTATCAATTTCCACAAAACCATACAGGTAAGCTGCTGAATATTTTGAAACTAATTTGACTGGGTGGTGTTGCTGCTGGCAGTAACAGCGCCCAATTCAAATTAGTTTCAAACTATTCAACAGCATGCTTATTAATAGCAAAGAATTACAAAGCCATACAATTCATACACCGTGTCGGACTATTTGAGATTTGATGACGGTCTATATGGAATCCTTTGTGAAGTAATGATTGTGAGGTCATCATACACGATCTACAACATCTATAGGCATATGTCTACGGTTTACTGGGGGTGGGGTTGTAGTGAGGTGGGGGTGATGGTGGTGGACAGATTAATGTCTTTCTCATCGAAGATATATTGTAGATGACGAAAGTTGGCAGTTGTGTAAAAGAACACTGGAGACATACGTCCCTGATATGCTGAGTGCACTGTTCGTTATGGACCACTTTGCTGATGCCAGCAAGACAGAGGTATTTGGTACATACATTGAATCTTGCTTGAACCCTTGGAATACCAGTATCGCAATGTCAAAACTACTATCCAGGGAAGCTGTTGAATATTCAGAAAATAATGTGTCTGGTACGTGTTGCTGGCATAGAAAACAACAGCTTCCAGTCACGTTAGTGTCACAATATTCGACAGAATATTCCTTACATCATAAAGAATTTGTCTCTTATGGCCAGGAATCATCAACGCGTGTGAAGATAATCCAATCTATTGATCAATCATATCAATCATATCAATCATAATCAACTACGTCACATGACGGCTGACGTCATAATCAATAACATCGTGAATGACTACTGGTAAATAGAGACTCTGGAACGAGGTCACTTCTTATCAATATTATGGACCGAGTTGAAAATGATCAATTTGCACGAGCTTTAGCGAGTGCAAAATTGATAATTTTCAACGAAGTTCGTAATAATGATATGAAAAGTGACCGAGTTTGAGATTGTATTTATCATATAAACTGTAATTTTGAAACATTTGCCAATAGTTGCTGATGTGACTTTTATCTGATTTCTCATTGTTGATTTTCATGAAATCGATACCGCCGCCGTGACGCGCCACTACTTGATAACAGATACTGAATGCGCAGCAAAATATAGTGACAAACACAAAATCTGGCGATGTCAGCCGTAAACTACACTTTTCTTCTAAGACTATCGCAGAGCCACCGGCCATCAATCGTTACTTCGCTGCCGACTGATAAACTGTCAAACGATGACATTTTGCGATGACGTTTCATGAATGACAAATCGTAGTAAACAAATCGTAGTAAAACAGTACCGCGTAGTAATCTCTATGCGTCACGCTCACATCAATCGAAGTTTTAATTGGTCGATTTAAATGGACTGCACACCCAATAACCAATGAAAATACTCGTTGAATATGGCACGTGTGCTCATATCGAAAACTATGGAACGGGCTAGAAGGCTTGTTTATACGATAAATTAATATATGACTTAGGTCTTACGAAAATGTTACGAATGAAAATAATGATGCTGGTTATCACTTTGGGTCCAGGCATAAGATAGTGTGGCATCACAGAGCGTTTACTCGGCAAAATAGAGGCGAGTCTGAATGTGGTCATGAAAACTAGCACTTGACAGTTCCAAGTACACCCGGTTAGGAATTTTAGAACCTTTGCACAGGGCCCCATGAGTCCTAATTTCAGTCCTGCTTAGGTACCGTGTCCCAAGCGATCATGCTTCCTCTAAGATATCGGTTGAACGATGCAATTTGATACACGCTTCAGCTTTAAGTTACTGTTCTGGAATCACTTCAATATTCTGTAATGGATGAATCCACTTTTAGCTGTGCCACACCCACCGCTACCTAAGCTCCACTCACGTTTTGGCCCTGCAGAAAACTACACAGGTAACCTATTGAATATTTTGAAACTATTTTGGCTAGACAATGTTGTTGGCCCAGTCAAATTAGTTCAAAATATTCAACCAAATGGTTATTAAATAGTAAAGATATCCTGAAGCTCGAGGGCCTTCATTCACTGATGATGATTATGAGGGAAGAACCCGTTAATCCGCCACTTAGTTATTTGCCTACGTTTTTTATGTTTGCAAATTGCCTCAGTTGGATCGATATAACTCAATCCGATGACGATAGATCGGGCCATGCATATGTTACCTGAGATGGAGGTGGGGTGGGTGGGGGTGGGTTGTTGGACTGGCGATGCAACTTCATTTCAATAAAGCTTGGAGCTTCATATCATTGAGATATAATTTGGCGAGATTAGCATTCCACCAAGAGCCGCTAGGCATCTGGCCATGGAAAATATCCATCCTAATATCAGACTCCAGACAAATGTCTCCCTGAGACTGACTTACTTCGGACATAGCACCAGTAATGGCTGAAGCACTTAGATCAGAGACTCGTCTAAAGTCCATGTGGATCAGTGCATTTAGGGCCTGGTGACTAATGCTCACACACCCAAAATCACGAGGGCTAGCATTCACATTAACGTAAAACTTGGCTGATATCCTTTCGAGTATGGCATGAACTCGATCAGAAACTTCTACGAGATTTTCGGAATGCATAGCATCTTCATTAAAGCTGACAGTGTGCTGTTGTTAAGTAATTAAAAATTTTCGGGAGTGTGCAGTGTGCGACTCCGTTATGGAGAACATGTTGACAATGGCACCCAGTGTAGGTAGGTCTGCATTAACAGTTGACATAACTCATTATTATTATTATTATTATTATTATTATTATTATTATTATTATTATTAGTCGAATCATTGCCACTGTCTGAATATTGCACTCCCATTAATAACACCCCATTAACCTCACCCCCATTAAGCCCACTCACCAACTGATAACCCTTATTCTTACAGTTTTTGTAATTATGCTTGCGGCAGTTTAATAGCTTGAGTGATTTATAAATTCGAGGTAATGTAGATGTGTGTAAGACTGCTGACGATGATGGTGATGATGATGTGATGCGAGGTTTGGCAGTAATGTCAGGGTGCATGTGCGGATGACGATGAGTATGAATGTGTTATGACAGAGGGTGAACCATTATTAAACTCCAGACACAGTTCTGATGCAACAGATTTACTCTCATCTGTTAAGAGGCTATCTAGCAAATTATTAATTTAAAAATTAATATTATCAGCTAAACGAGTGCTATCCTTCGCGAAATCTATGAGCATGCCTTTGGATTCCCAGGATCCGACGTCATCGTGTATTTCCACAGAGGAATGTAAATTTAATGGTGCTAATAACGTAGACATTACCCCTAACACGGGCATCGATGTCTCTAGAATCGGATCCAAATCCAGGGATGTCACTACACACTCAGCTTCTGTTTTAGATTGATTCTCGTAGAGCAAGCTAACGGTATCATCATTCTCAATGGAGGAGGAGGATGAGGAGGAGGAAGAGGCTCTCTCAATATTATATCCAAAACAACAACAATAATTCAACCATCACATGTGTACACATTCATATGCAAACCGCCCGCCCGCCCGCCCGCCCGGCCATCCGCCCGCCCGCACGCGCACACACACACACGCGCACACGCTTGCAACCGCAATGCTCCATATGATTGCAACACACACAGCCGCGTAAACACATGTACATACATAAACCTACACACAGGCGACCATCCATACACATCCACATCTGAATCCAAATTTAATTTTAACATGTATAATACATAACCGACAAACATAAAACATATGACTGGTACATAACCAGTGATCTACAATATAAGTGTGAAAAGTAATTTCAATATACCGTATGTATAATACTTACATAAAAATCATTTAAATTAATGAAACTTATTTGACACTAACCGCACCCAACTACGCCACTGACTGCACCATACTTATTAAAGGACAATTCCGGGATTGGTAAAAGTGTAGTTTATTTGAAAGACTATTATATGAGTAACATATTGGATCCTAAATAAAAACAATAGACAAATAATACGAGTAATTATACCATCGTAAACATGGGATTATTTTATCTCCCGGACGGCGCCATTTTCTTGCAACGAGAGCGAGATTTCACGAGATAATGACGTCATCCCCGCACCAACGCTATCTTTGCCGAGCACGAAGTCTGTGCAGTAAATATGTATATGCATGGCGGCCTAATGTGTGCTAATTTGTAATCGGTAGGACATTGTTCAGTTAAGCTAGTAAGTTCTTCAAGTAATTCTATTATCTGATGTCGGTGGGGAATCGTTAACCCCTAGACTGCTGATGCATAGATTCCATTTTCTCTATCCTATCAGAATGTGTTCATTTTGGTAACAATGCTGCTGTAAGTCATTGCTGTGCACGACAGCAACACGTTTTTCAAAATATACCCCGGCACTATCTCTGTAAGTAGGCTATTACGCATTTTACACCATGCGATAAGTTAAATGAAGTGGCACACTTGACACGTACTTATTGTCAAATTACTCAGCCGACTCAAGATACCGTTATAGCGTGTGTCGCAGGCAGTGTAAATATATATTCAAAGAAAACATATGATATGATAATATTGCCGGAACCACAGAACCGATTGATACAATTCTGATACCCACCTGTAGCTGCAAATTCGAAGATTTATCCAATGCTAGTGATGTTAGAATCGGCCTAATGGTTCAAAAGATACACTCTGCGGGAAAAACTAAGATAGCAAAATTTCAAACAAAAATTTCAGGATGCGCTCTGTCCATCATCCCATATCAGAATGAGTATTACAGCATCAATGACAGAATTTGCTGTGCCGAAGCTTTACAATGTTATCACATCATGGGAAAATTCCATCAAAATATCTTAATTATTGAAATTAGTACAGCTTGCCGGGCAATATTGATCAGCAATGAAAATTCCAAGATTTTATGTCAAAATGTTAATTCATTTGGTGATATCGCTGGCAATATTCACGTGAGCAAAATTATAATTGGTCCAGGTAAATAGCGATTTCTTTCAGCTTTAAGCACACTCCAATTTAATGACAATACGCAAAGATAGAGTCTGCGAGACAAAAACATGCTGAATTTTACCAAAAAAAGGATAACATATTCTCAGATCATATCTTAGATGAATATTTAAAAAAAATATATTCCAGTCTTTTGAACCTCTTGTCCGATACTAACCTCCATTATATCATATTAATCCCGAGGTCGACACCTATTTAGAGATCTTAGAATCATTGGAATCGCTTCAGCGGTTCGGTTGCTATTATCATTTACGTATACTTCCTTAAAATATATTTTATCTATTGGCCTCGCTCCTTCAGTCAATAGCAATAGAGGTGGTGCGGGGCTGACGTCACTAGACGCGATAAAATGGCAGCGCCCCGATATAGGAAAATCGTCAATTTTACCGACTTTATCTAGCGATAGTTGGTTACGCTATTTCTATCTGGTTATTATTCTGGCGCACTTTCATTAAACATGTAATAATCTTTCAAATCAAGCACACTTTTTATCATCCCGGAATTGTCCTTTAACTTTCATCATTTTACTACATTCCTAGATGAAAGCAATGACACACGAAACACTAAAGTTAGCAGAAACATTTCCACTGCCTTGGATGGATCAAGAGACCAGAGAAATTGTTAATAGGAAGGTAAACACACTTCATATTGTATTTAAAAAATTGGTGTATTATGTTTTCAGAAGAAACCGCTTGATTTAGGGGGTTGAGAGACCAAAAGCGCAATGTCATCTAAAATCTTTCTTAAAATAGAATGGTCTGATATGTAACTCAAGCATATGACGTCATAATCAATAATGTCCTGTGTATGCTGATGCCACAATGTTAATGACGTATTATATTTCCTTCATGAAGCTCGAAATCTCCGTCAAATAAACAAATTGTATGTCTTTGATAAATTTAAAACTATAAAATTCTGTTGAATATTTTGAATCTAGTTTTCCTGGGCACTGTTTCAAATTACTTTCAAAATATTCAACAGCTTACCTGTATAGCTATGTTGAATCTGGAATTCTGGTAATTCAGGATTCAAAATATATAAATTGATTTCAACACATGTACAAAGTGGATCAAGTTTGGCTAGAAATGGGCAGCGCATAGCTCAATAGCGCATTTCAAGGTAACTATGCATGTACGATGTTAAATATTTTGAAACTAATTTGAGATGTGCCTCTTTCACCCAGACAAATTAGTGTCAAAATATCCAACACAATATTTATTAAAATTGTAAATGAGTTTTTGTAAATTGTAAATGTATTTTCAAATTGGTCTTTTGGCTACAAAGGGTTAATGTATTCGGCATCATTGCCATAGCTAATACGGTTTCCGTCAATTTTTCTCTTGTAGCTGAGCCAGGTTATTTACAAGCATGGCTATCCTGCCTATATGGTGGACAGAAGCGAGATGGACAGCAGATTCAAAGATGTAAGATCAATGGCAATTGTCAAGGAAACAATTTTAAGCACCCTGCTGCTAAAAGAATATTACAAATGTATATTAAAACAGTATCTGGGACACAGATGATAACTAATTAGAATGCAGGTTTCATTGAAGCTCATTACTTTCCTTCCTTTATATAATATGTAATTCTATTGAATAATTTGAAATTAATATAACAGGAAGCCATTGCTGCATAAGACAGCAATGATTCCCTGTCATATTACTGCCAAAATATCCAGCAGCTTTCCAGTTTTAATTGAGCCACAACAGGGTTAATTCTGCCTTGCAATTCAGCAGGAAAAAGATTAATTGTCTTGTAACTCAGCAGTAAAAGGGTTAATTGAGCTAAATTGCCAATTCAACCATTCAGCAGGTAAAGTGACAATGCTTGTAATTCAGCTGTAAAAGTGTTAATTGACACTTACCATTCAACTAGAAAATGGCTAATTGTCAAGTCATTGGTAAAAGGGTTAATTGCGCCTTGTAATTGAGCAGCGAAAGTTATTTGTGCCTTGCAATTCAGCAGTAAAAGGTTTAATTAAGACTTGCAATTCAGGAGTAAAAGGGTTAATTGGAGTTAGCCATTCAGCTCTCACACACATACGCATGCACACATGCAAATACGCATACGCACACTTGCACACACACGTAGGCACTTGCACATTCACACGTATGCTCATCCACACATGCATGCACACATGAATGCACGCTCACATGCACGCACACACGCACGCACACAGGTACATGGCTGAGATCTTATAAACAAAATTATCTACTGCACTGTCTGTGTGTCACATTGAGATCTATTCTGTGACGGCTGAATTGCAAGTCTCCATTAATACTTTTACTGCAGAATGTGTGCGTGCGTGCGTGCGTGCGTGCGTGCGTGAGTGCGTGCGTGCGTGCGTGCGTGCGTGCGTGCGTGCGTGCGTGCGTGCGTGCGTGCGTGCGTGCGTGTGTGGTTTACTGCAGAATTGCAAATCCTTCTTAACTTTTTTCTGCCAAATTTCATATCTTCTATAATCCTTTTACTGCTCAATTGTATGTCTTCTTTAACCATTTTACTGTTGAATAACTGGTCTCCATTAACACTTTTACCACTGAAGTACAAGTCTCCATTAAATCATTTTCTGCTGGTGTGCAGATTCCTCTTCTTCTTCTTCTTCTTCTTCTTCTTCTTCTTCTTCTTCTTCTTCTTCTTATTATTATTATTATTATTATTATTATAATTTTTTTAATTTATTTATTATTATTATTATTATTATTATTATTATTATTGTTATTATTATTCAGCTACAGATAGACAAAGATGATTATTTTAAAAACATCATAGAAATGAAAAAATTTCAGCAAGAATCGTGGACTGATGATATTCTAAAGGGATTTGATATGGATGACCAGTGGTATGGAGCCACATATGAAACTTACGTTAACTACAACTATCTTCATGGTATCTTGTATGGTAGAGCAGGTGCCTTCCAGTTTCCCGAGTTCATTCTAGGAGCACCCAGTTTCTATAACTTTGGCAGAGCTGGACGGTTCCTTAATTATGGAATTACATTTTCATTAATTGCATATGGTAAGTAGACTTTAAAAAAATAGAAGGATCTAAATGGTCCCTCAAGTATTAAATACCATAATCAAGTACGTCACATGGTATCTGATATCATAAACATGTCATGAAGTAAAGAAGTCTATCATTAAAGTGTATGAATTACGTTCTTTGATGAACTTCCAATTTAATAAAGATTATGTTGAATTATTTGACTGGTAGCTGTTGTTGTCATAAGCAGAAACACTTCACTGTCAGATGAGTTTCGAAATATTCAACAGTTTACCTGCATAATTAGCTTGAAATTTTAGATTCTGTTAATTCAGGTTTCAAAGTATCAAGTCGATTCCAACATATATAAAGAGTTGGCAGAACTTAGATGGAAATGAGCGGTGCATAGTTAGCGGATTTGTCCATTGAGCGTAAGCTTAATGCATTTGATGTCACAAGGCACATGCATTAACTTTGTTTTGACTTAATTCAGGAAGATATTTGCAGCATTGAGCTGTTCTGAGGATAATGGAAATGCTGCATCAAAATGACCTTTTCCTTGTTAATAAAATCAACATCATCTACATCTCTAGTAACATGCCTATCATGGTCTTGCAGAGTGTGCTCAAACAAGTGATAGTGCTGTGACGAGGTACAAAGTTAAAAGCACCGGTGACAACCACAAGCCGTATCTAATTTAATGAGAAACTATAGAAAGCATCAATGTCTCTGTTGATCATTTGCCAACTTGGGAACAGAATAGACCATTACAGGTTTAGCTATGCCCCGCCCACATCTAGCTAAGCTCTACCCACACTTCGTCGTGTTGGGATTGATCGATCCTTAATGCCCTAACTATCAATATCCTGAAAATTATACAGGTAAGTTGTTGAATATTTTGTAGCTAATTTGACTGGGTGCGATTGCTGCCTATTGCAGCAACAACGCCCAGTCGAATTAGTTTCAAAATATTCAACAGGATATTTATTAAATAGTAAAGACATGCAAATCGGACAACACATAGTCCGTCATCAATTCTACATTTGTAACGTAGTTATCTACGTCGTTCATGACGACATAATGACGTCATTGATTGTGATATATATTCTATACGTCACGTAGTTACCTATGACGTCATATGATGGATGGATACAGTGGAAAGTTCCATTACGATAAACATACATACAGGACAAAGTATCACAACGTAAATAACTTATTCTCTACTCAACACTGAAATAACTGGAAGTGAAAATCACAGTGTTTATTATGGAATGTGCTGATGAACCAGCCCGCTTAGAGTGACCTATTTCACGAAATAAACTAGACTTTTGCAGATTAGGAAGCCAAAAATAGTCGATCACAGCATCCTATTGTCAAATTGCTTTGATGTGGTTGAGACATTCTTTGGACGATTGCAATAATAGGTACAAGAAGGACAGTTGATCTTGAGTTCCTGCTTATGTATCCATCGGCATCTGTACCATTGATGGTACTAGGTTGAAACGATGATGCAATGCTATATTCAGACAATAGTGTGATGTTATTCCTACTTGATTAAAAGGGAATATGGAAAACCGATGGAAATCATTATAAATCTGAACTGTTGAACTGTCTGCTACTAAGTCTGTATCCACCCTCCAGTGAACTGCCATGTGCAGTATTGCACGCTGTTCTTTTACGCATTCAAATAGACCATGGGTTACCCCCACGTACACCCACTTCAAGCATCCAAACTATATTGTTCTGTCACTTTGAACTATGTATGTATGATTATTGTATTCCGAGGCTGTAGTAGTAGAAACATCCTACAGCTGTAAACAGTCCCTCTTCGCTTTTTCTCACTGTGTCTTGTCCTCAGCCGAAATTCTTAGCTTCCTCAGGCCCATTCTCGACTTGAGTGTACCGAGTCCTGCTTTCTTGAGGTCACCTCGTAGCACACTCAGCAGATTTATGCAATGAGGTCCTCTCCTGGCTTTGTATTTGCTGGCTCCGAGAGGGCGAATTCCAAGTCTCTCTGTGTTGGTGACTTCTGACATCCTTAGCCATGACCAAACATGGACCACTTTGCTTTGCTTTTACAGACAGTGGCGACGTATTACACATCTTGTATAGTGCATCATTGGGAATGGCCATCTGGCCATCACTGTCCAATGATGGTGCGTAGGTGTTTGCGGTGGCAAGCATCGAGTTTGTCTAGAGCTGCCCAGCTGGTACAGTTATACAGCATCAAGGATACAGAGGTTGCATTGTATAAGCGTAGCCTTTTAATCAGGGGCATCTTTGATCTACAAATCCATAGCTTCCAGAAGGACTGGAAAGCTATGTTCCCCATGACGCAGCGTGAAGTAATGTCAGCATTACTACAGAGCAGTGAGCCCAGGATTTTACTTTTCCCCCATGGTCCGCCACCACGAAGTGGATCATCATTTTCTTTAGTTTCATGCTTTGTAGATAGGTATATGTGGGTGAACTTTGTTTTGGATTCATTCATAAAGAGATTCTCAATTTTTAGTTTGCTTGCCGCTATTGGGAGAAGTTCATCAAGGGGTTTCTGAACTTTGAACTATGCTGATTAATAATATATATGTTAACATGCGATCAACTGGGACTCACTGTGTGTTTTTGATGGACCAAAGTTGCTTACCATATTAGGGTGTAGGTGCAACAAAAATGACAGTTAAATGGCAATTGCAGTAAACTAACAAATGACCACCAAAATGTTGTTACTGTGATTCTCTACTATTTTCTATTTAAATCAGTCGAGTAATTGGTCAGCATAGGTCAAAACGTCACCAATTTTGTAAACGGCTTAAAATCGTATAAATGTGCATTATTGTGACTGACAAACTGAGAATAAAGGAATATCTTGATGTAAACTTCTTGAAAACCGAGTATTAGATCCCATCCGACAAATTTAAATGGCCAACATTCATTTAATTCATGAAATGTTAATATGACCACCAACAAACAGAATGCCCATTTTGAACATAGTGAGAAATGCAACTATGGGTACTGAAAACTGAGATGAACATCCCTTCACATCTACATAATCTACCGTAAGGACTGACCACATAAAATGCTCCTTCTAGTGGTCTCCGACAAATGTGCACTGTTGTGACATACAAAGTGATATTACATGAATATCTGGATGTTACCATCCTGAGGAGTGGGTGATAGACATCATTTGGCGAACCTAAATGATCAATGCTTACTTTTTTCATAAAATGGTATTATATGACAAGTAACAGAATCACCATTTTGTAAAATAACAAAAATGTGGATATGCGGAACTAATAAATGAAATGAAGACAACCGTACATCCTCATAAGCAATGAATGACCACTCAAACCGTTTGCTGTCGTAGCCTCCACAAATTCATATATGTCATGTGCAAATCAGTTGAGTAATTAGGCCATTAAATGTCAAAGTCTACACATTCTGGTCGCTGCCTGAAACCTGGGAGCTATGCATTTTTGTTACCGACGCCGTATTAATAAAGGAATACTTTGATGTTAACATCTTGAAAAGTGAGTGATAGAGTGATCTTACAAATCTAAAGGACCAATGTCCATATATTTTATGGAATGGCATTAATCTGACAACTGACATGATTTCCATCTTTTAGAAATAGTAAGAAAAATGGAATTATGCGGTAATGAAAATTAAATGAATATAACATTGCATCTAAATAAATTAGAATGGTAAATAATCACTCAAATTGTTGTTATTCTTGCCGTCTACATACCAAACAAGAAATATGCCTCATGCATTTGCTAACATGGTGTTGTGGTTGATTAATTGAAGGCGAGTCAGGACATGGGCTTTCTTTTGCTACTGTACTCACACATATAGAAAACACCCCTTGACCCTTACGTAGGAACCACTATAAGTTAAGGATATGCTCTCAATAGAGAATCTGGAACTCGGTCACTGTTCATATCACTATTTTGGACCGAGTTGAAAATTATCAATTTGCAAGAGCTTTAGCGAGTGCAAAATTGATAATTTTCAACGAGGTTCATAATAGTGATATGAAAAGTGACCGAGTTCCAGATTTTATTTGTCATATAAACTGTAATTTTGAAATATTTGCCAATAATTGCTGATGTGAATTTTATCTGATTTCTCATTGTTGATTTTCGTGAAATCGATACCGCCGCTGTGACGCACCACTACTTGATAACAGATACTGAATGCGCAGCAAAATATAGTGACAAACACAAAATCTGGCGATGTCAGCCATAAACTACACTTTCTTCAAAGACTATCGCAGAGCCACGGCCATCAATCGTTACTTCGCTGCCGACTGATAAACTGTCAAATGATGACATTTTGCGGTGATGTTTCATGAATGACAAATCGTAGTAAACAAATCGTAGTAAATTAGTACCGCGTAGTAATCTCTACGCGTCACGCTCACATCAATCGATGTTTTAATTGGTCGATTTAAATGGGTTGCGCACCCAACAGCCAATGAAAGTACTCTGTTGAATATGGCACGTATGCTCATATCGGAAACTATGGAACGGGATAGAAGGCTTGTTTATATGATAAAATCAATTACGTCATATGTAGGCTGATGTCACAATACATAGTGACGTGTCTAGCTCTATCTATATTGAAACGTCTGTCAAGTGTACGAATTTTACGTTTTTGCTATTTAATAATATGCTGAATAATATGAAACTAATCTGACTGGGCGCTGTGGTTGCCATAGACAGCAACATCACTTAATCAAATTAGTTTCAAAACATTCTACAACTGGCATAGAAATAAGGATTCTGGGAATTCAGGATTCAAAGAATATAAATTGATTCCAACACACTGAACAAGTGGGCGGAGCTTAGCTAGAAATGGGCAGGGTATAGATAGAAATGGATGCCTTTGTTGAACTTAAAACTAGTGCTCTAACTACTTTAATTACTGGTTCCTTGTGCGCATCATATATTACATACAGGCAGTCAGTTTCTTGACGGTGCACATTACAAAGTGAAGTATGGTAAAGAGTCTTATTGGACGAAAAAGACTAGTGAAAATTACAAGAAGCTGGAAAATTGTTTACGAGATCAATTAAATAATCACAGTGTTGGGCCATATGAAATCGACGGAGAACCAAAAGCGGTATGTATGTATATATATCCTGCTGCCTGTGTGCGTTTCACATGGGTGGGTGAGTGTGATATTTGGAGAATTACTCTGGAATATGGCCCAGTCGAGAGAATATTTCCTGCATATGCTGTCTGTTGAAAGCGTGTAACACACACGCACGCACGCGCGCGCACACACGGACATACGCACACACACGTACCCACGCACTCGCAAGCTTGCACACTCATGGGCACATGCGTGTAAAACTTGTAGGCATGCAAGTCCCGCAGCATACCCATCACTTATTCCACAACATAATATCCTTATGTTTGTACTACTACTGCTACTACTACTACTACTACTACTACTACTACTACTACTACTACTACTACTACTACTACTACTACTACTACTACTACTACTACTACTACTACTACTACTACTACTACTACTATTACTACATTTTTTCTTCTTTTTTTTTTAAAATCCGACGCTGACGCAGTCGGATACACTTCCCGGAGGAACTCCTTTAAAAAGGCTTGCAAACCCCCATAAAAAATCGGTTGAAATAGCAGGCTTTATTAATAGAATAACAATACAAACCTAACATGTCAAAACAGTGCAAGCTAAAATACTCTATTATCATATACCACAACCGTGGCATAACTACATAGAAAACATAATTAATAAAGAGCTGAAAACATAACATAATTCAACAAAGACATTGCTATTTGCACACCGTGTAGTAGTAGGCCCAAATGGCGAGCATAGCTAACCAACAAGTGGTAAAGTCACTCATCAATAATTATCAGTAAGCTACTGCTAATCATTGATGCCATTGAGCCGATTCATGACCGGCAGGCTAAGTAGATCATATGTAGTTTAACATAGCACACCGTATAGTAGTAGGGCCAAATGGCGAGTGCAGCTCGCCAACAAGTGGCGAGGTGACTCGTCAATAAGTAACAAAAAGTCACTCATTGACGCCAGTTAGGCGATTATTAAATACTCAACGGACATAGTAGCCTTTATATAATATAATGCACAAAGCAAACGTATACAACCTATGACTACTTAGATGGCGTTCTGGGTTCACATTCTAAATTTACTTCATTGTAAGTTTTGGCAAATTACCCTGGAACAAATACACCTACAGTAAATATTTACAACAGGAAGCTAATTGTTAACTTGAAAATCGGATCACCTCCAGAATATTGACATAATGCTCATTTGATATTTAAATATTCTGATCCCAAGGTTAGGATATTCGTCAAGATTAGAGTCTCCTAAGGCATTACAATTTTAAAATAAAGGCAATTAAATTAAATTAAAATAGCATTTATCAATATACAGCAAGCAGCGAGTGTGCTAGCTTATACAAGTTCCGCTTCTGATATTTTAAGATATCCATATTCAATTGATGCTAGGCCAGTTTTGCACCATACGTCTTTAAATCTACTTTCTCTCCCATGTTCTACTAGCCTGTAAAATTCACACTGAATACAGTTTATCAACAATGATCGAAATATAGCTTGTATGGCTCTCTGATGGTTGTTGCCGGTTTTACCTCTGGCCTCTGAACACCGATGCTTCCAGATGGCCCACACTCCTACAGATAACAGGGTTATTAACAATTCTTTCTCCTTGCTATTAATGATTCGTCCGATAGTTGAGCAATCTTTGAACAAAATTGTTTCAGCCACTAAATTCACATGTTTGGTTCCAAATTTAGCAAGGAGCATATTGATATATACCCAAAAGCCTGTAGTTATGCGACACTGAGTAAATAGATGGTCTATTGTTTCCTCCTCAGTATTACATAATAAGCACCGGTCTGTACTTGATATTTTACACATATAAGTAAGATGCCCGAACCAAAACAACAGCTTCCGTAGCGGTTGCTTCAGAAGCATTTGACTCAGTTGCATCCTTTAATGGCCGATTATCTCCTGATACTGAGGGCTTGTTTTGTTTTTTTTGGACAGCGCCATTTAAAATGGTCAACTGAACCACAGAGCAAAGATTTGTTTCGATTGGGACAATCTGTTGCCAAATGGTCAGTACTTAGGCAGATCCGGCATTCTTTAATTTGCCCTCTATACCATAAGGGCAGGACAAAGCTGCCATCAAGCGTCAATCTGCTTGGTAAAGGGCTATCCACTTTATCAAACCAAATACGTCTTACACAGTTTTCTAGCGTTCTCTCAAAGGGATACGTTTCCCGTTCAATCTTTTGCACTTTGCCATACTTCTTGAGTTCACTCATGATTCTGTCATCTGGAATTTCTAGTGGAACTTTCATCTTCACTAGCAACCTATCTGACTCGATTTCCTCTACGTTACAAACTTCACCGTTTACAATAAGAACATCTTCCAGAAGCTTTTCCTTGACCCCCTCATTTGACACTGTTACATTCCATACAGTTTTAGTAACATTGATAAGCCCCTGCAAAGTAGCAGGTCCCGCGCCAATGACGTCTTTTAACCCATGATACACGTCGATAGCCGTGACACCCCACCCCTTAATTGTTATTTTAAGGCTTAGGGTACGCTTATAGGTTGCCATGGTGGTTTATCAAAGGAAGAACCCCATACTACTACAATATATAATAAATATATACTTATATAACACCAGGACGTCAGGGAAAGAGCTAAACACTAAATAAATAGTGTCCCCTTTTGAAACCCTGACGTCTACCAACAAATATACGAATAGAGAGTACAGTCGTATATTTGTTAGTTTGAACCACTTTCTAAGTGGTTCACTAACACCTAGCCGATTAAAGTATACTAACAAATATATGAATAGATTTGCCATGGTGGTTTATCAAAGGAGGAACCCCATACTACTACAATATATAATAAATATATACTTATATAACACCAGGACGTCAGGGAAAGAGCTAAACACTAAATAAATAGTGTCCCCTTTTGAAACCCTGACGTCTACCAACAAATATACGAATAGAGAGTACAGTCGTATATTTGTTAGTTTGAACCACTTTCTAAGTGGTTCACTAGCACTTAGCCGATTAAAGTATACTAACAAATATATGAATAGATAGTACAGTCATATATTTGTTAGTCTGTTCGAGTTGACCGGGGACAGCCAACTGATTATAAGGATTTATATAGTTAAAGAACTAGGCTTGTGCTTACAAATGACAAAGGAATTACATCCACTCACTCAAGCGATCTTGCCAAATATAATGCGCTAGCCTACGAACTATAGCAATAGCAGACTGGCGCGGGGAGAAATGTATTGCATTGACCACAGTAAGAGGAGCCCTATTAAATGGCGGAAACCGCCAGCTAAGAGGAATGCCTTTAGAAAATGGAGACACAAAATGCGCTCCAACCAAGACAAGAATTTACAAATTAAACATAAAGTTTGAAAGGAAATACTAATACGAAATATATGTATAGAATTTATCTACAAAATCGCGCTAGAAACTAGCAAATTCGGGCAGCAATTGCAGAGCTAAATAAACGCGTGCGTTCACTTCGATTACTACTACTACTACTACTACTATTGCTGCTGCCACTGCTGCTGCTATCACTATCACTACCGGTACTACTGCTGCTTTTGTTGTTGCTACAACAACAACAACAACAACTACTACTACTACTACTACTACTACTACTACTACTACTACTACTACTACTACTACTATTACTACTACTACTACTACTACTACTACTACTACTACTACTACTACTACTACTACTACTACACCACCACCACCACTACCACTACCAGTACCACTACTACTCCTACTACTACTCCTTTTTTTTTTTTTTTTTGAAAAACCGACGCTGACGCAGTCGGACAAACTTCACGGAGGAACTCCTTTAAAAAGGCTTGCAAACCCCCAGAAAAAAACCTGGTGAACTAGTAATCTTGATTAATATTACACCAAAACAATGATAACTAATGAGCATTAATACAATCTATAAATACATATGGCTTAAAAAGTATAGATACAAAACAATAGGCTGATAAAGCTCCGATAGCAAAACAAAACTTAACAAAGGCATTACTATTCAACCCAGGTGTAGTAGTAGACCCGTGTGGCGAGTGCAACTATCCAACAAATGAAAAGTGCCTCGTCAATCTATGACAAATAAGTCAATCATTGACGCCAGTGGGCTGATTCTCTAAAGATCAGCGGGCGTAGTAGCATTTGGGTTGTATAATACATATAGTCGGCAGAAAAATTCCAGAAAAATTGATGGCGCTCTTGTTTACATTTTCAATTTACTTTATTGTAAGGTTTTGTAACTTACCATTCAATCCATGTGTGGTAGTATGCCCGTGTGGCGAGTGCAACTATTCAACAAATGAAAAGTGACTCGTCAATCGATGACAAATAAGTCAATCATTGACGCCAGTGGGCTGAGTCTTTAAAGATCAGCGGGCGTAGTAGCATTTGGGTAGCATAACATATATAGTCAGCAGGAAGATTACAGAAAAATAGATGGAAATAGATGGCGCTCTTGTTTCCATTTTTGATTTACTTTGTTGTAAGGTTTTGTAAATTACCCGGGAACAAATAACCCTATAAAACTCTGTGCAAATTCCTAAAATTACCTGGGACAATTTTATAATTCACTGGCAACTTACTTTATCGACTGATTATTAAATTACCCCAGTCTGTTTATTTGTTAACATGAATTATTAAACATAACAATATCAAAGTGCAGACTAAAATGAATTACATGACACAGATTAATTAAAAGACACAGATAAATCCGCTGTAGTAATTAAATGATTTAAGCTAGTGCAGGCTCATTTATTTTTACAGCTCCCAAATCTACTGAAACTATGTTTGCTTTGCACCATATGTCCTTGAATACTTTTTCTTTACCATGCTGCTTTAATCTAAAATATTCGCAAGGAATATGATTCAGCAGCAATGAACGAAATATTGCCTTTATCGCTCTATTGTGATTGCCCATAGATGGATTTTTCGTCTGTGCACACCGATGTTTCCAAATGGCCCAAACACCTATGGTTAGTATCGTTATTAAAATAACTCTTTCAGACTTTATCATATTTACACCACTTGATCCAAATTCTCTAAATAAGACTACATGCGTGTCTAAAACAATGGTCTTCGCTCCAAATTTTGCCAAGATTTGGCTGATATAGTCCCAAAATTGTGACGATATTGGACATTCCGCAAATAAATGCTCGATTGTTTCCTCGTCTGTTTGACATAAGTAACACCTATCAGAAGTCGTAATATTGCACTTGTATGTCAAGTGTCCCACCCATAGCCGTCGATGTAGTAATCGCCACAATAAATCACGAGCCATATTTGGTATGTATGGAGAATGTAAGATTTTCCATACATTTTTCCAACTGGATGGTTTATAGCTTGAGTCATCCCATCTCCTAATTGCTATGGGAGGTGTTACTTGTTTTCGTCTCATAATATGGTACCATTCCTTGGATCTCATCTTGTATTTTAACATCTCATCATCAAGAACTAATGCGGGTTGTGGAGTCAAACTATTATTATTTACATTTGGCAGACGAAACCATTCAATTGGTACAGCATGTTTTATTTTATTTAGCAATCGCTGGACATCTATATGCCTCATATGTGTTTTTCTAGCTACTTCTTGCATTGAAATCCATCTACGTGTTTGAGGGTGTATCATATCAGATAAATGTTGAATGCCATATTTTGCAAAGGACGGTAGATAAAGTACTGCATTGTTATAACATATATTACTATTGCCCCACAATTGCTGTTCTAGTACTTCCTTCCAGCACGTAGGTGGAGGCATGTATCTGTCAAATATTTCTAACTCCTTAACTTGATCTTTAAACACATCTGGTATCAGGTGGCTATTCGGAGGTGGCTTCTTTGAGGTAAAAACATGCTCTGCCAGAAATGGTTCTACAATTCTCTCCATGAGAGCTCGTGAAACACATGCCCACGTCTCATCTGATGTAATAAGATCATCCAAAAATTTTAACCTTAAAGAAACACATTTCACTTTAATATCAATTAAATCAAGTCCTCCTTCTAACTTAGCATTATTGAGAACACGATGGGAAACTAAATGATTCTTTTCTTCTCATATGAATGACAATATCAACTCATTAACCTCCCTTTCTACATGTTTTGGCATGTGTACTACAGATGCTGTATACCATAGCCCAGATAATGCCAAGTTGTTGACAACAAACACTCTACCAAAGATTGAAAGACGACGACGCTTCCAATTTGCTAATATTCTCTTAAGCTTAGATACTCGTTCATTCCAATTTTGAATTGTATTCGGTTTCCTGCCAAAATAGATGCCTAGAATCTTAATGGTATCATTAGACCAATTGATTTCAAGTGGCTGGTCATTCCGCTCTTTCCATGGCCCCAAAAATAATCCTTTGGATTTTCCTTTATTGATTTTCAAACCAGATGCATTTTGGAACTTTTCTAGTACGTGGTTTAAAATTGCAAAATCATTGTTTGAACTGGTAAACACAGTTGTGTCATCAGCATATTGTGACAGCTTAAGTGGTCTTTCTATGCCACGAATACATATGCCTTGAAAGTTATTATTTCGCCTCAATGCTATGCCAAGTGATTCCATCACAATAACAAATAATAATGGCGATAGGGAACACCCCTGTCTAACCCCACGTTCTAAGACAATTTCTCTGGACAATTGATTGTTCACTAAATAGCTACTCTTGATATCCGTATATAAAATCTTAACCCATTTAATAAAGTTTGAGCCTAACCCAAACGATTGCAAAGAATTAAAATTAAAAAGAAGATCCCATTCCACACGGTCAAATGCCTTTTCATTGTCCAAGGCAATCACAGCTGAAGGGATGCTATCCTTCTCAACCAATTGTATAAGGTCTCTTATTACCATGGTATTGGTTAGAATTGTCCTCCTGGGTACAGCACATGTCTGCTCTGTTCCAATGATTTCTCCTAAAACACTACCTAGTTTCAATGTTAGTGCTCTGGATATTATTTTGTAATCTACACATAGTAGAGAAATTGGTCTGTAGTTCTGAATTAGACGTCTGTCATTTCCTTTATATATTAGCCGTACGTATGCCCTAGCCATAGTTGGTGGTAAATGGGCTTTCTAAAAAATTTCAGTGCCTAATTCTTCCATTATTGGACCTACAAGGTGCCAAAACGTTTGGTAAAATTCAACTGGAAGGCCATCACACCCCAGTGATTTTTCTAGTTTCATGCCTTTAAGGGATTTAGTTAAATCTTCTAGTGTTAAGGGTTGATCACAAAATTCACTGCCTGTGTCTGACACCTTTTTGTCTATATTTGCTAACAAATCCAATTTTGCATCTTCATCAATTCCCTCTGACTTGTACAATGACTCATAGTAATTGCATACAATAGTACTCATTTCATTGTTGGTAAAGACGGTTGAACCATCCGGCATGTTTAATGAGCACATCACCTTATCTATTGCCCGTGCTTTTTCTAATGTGCAAAAATATCGGGTTGGCTTTTCCCCTTCTGCGTGCATCTGGGCTCTTGCTCTAATTTTTGCACCCTCAAACTCATATTGTTCTATATCTCTTATTTTACTTTTAATTTTAACCAGTAATTCATAATAATTATCTTCACCATTATTTACCTTAGCATTAATTTTCATCAGTGATCGATGAAGTGTTTTCTTGCGTTTGCGTATTTCCTGTGCTTTTCTAATAGCATACTTTCGGGAAACATACTTTAAATCCAGTTTTACATCCTCCCACCATTGCAATGTGCTCTTATATGATGCTTTCCTATTAATCCAATGTTGCCAACAACTCTCTATATTATTCTTATAAAATTCTTCTCCCAACAGTGTTGTGTTTAATTTCCAAAACCCGACCCCTTTTGTTACCCAGTCAGCATTGGCAAAGGTTACACAAACCATGTTATGATCGGAGAATGCAACTGGCTTAATATTAACATCTCTCCAGTACCCTGTTAACAAACTATTCACATAAATTCTGTCGATCCTTGAACCAACTTTACCATCTACCGAAAAACATGTAAGATCTTTACCATGAGGTTTTGATATTCTATAGGTGTCAACTAAATTTTCATTATCACATATTTCTTTTAAGAGTCTATGTGATGTATCAGTATAAGTTGAAGTTGAATTCCTGTCATTTTCTTTGTCTATGACACAATTAAAGTCACCACCCATTACTAAGTTTTCATTGATGTTATCTAGTGCTGTTTTAGACATCTCCTTAAAAAAATTACGACGTAGTTGATGAGATGCAGGTGCATATATACACAGCAACGTGATACGTGTTTGTTGTATATCTAGCGTGACTCTCACCCAGCGACCATTTGCACCTGATACTGAAGAGATTATATTTACATAGGCTGAACAACGAGGGAGTATAACAATTGCTACGCCTGCACTATTATCTTGAGATAACGAATAAAATATTCTGGATCCAGAAATCTTTTCTAAATTATCGTATGATTCTGACTTCTGAATTTTTGTTTCCTGTATCAAAGCAATGTCAATCTGCTCATTTTTCAGAGTCTCTAGTAAGTGACGTTGCTTTATGTCACTATTTAAGCCTCTACAATTGAGTGTGCAAATTAGCATAAAAGGTAATAAAATGCTGTGTAAAACCGCCATTATTAAGCTAACTAGATTTTGTTTTTTTCGACCCTCTCTTAGACCATTTACCTATTTTACTCACAAACGCTGCATTACTTAGCTCAACTTTTTCCAAATGCTTATATTTTAATATATCTGAATCATGACGCAGATGCCTATATTTAACACCATTTGCCGTCACATATGGAACTAATACCTCTCCTGCCTCTGACCTGTACATGACCATTTCATCAGGTGATTTAGAACTCTGTGTTTGTATGGATATATCAGATTCAGCGACTGACATATTATCGTCTTCTATATCACTTTCCTCTATTTCTGATTCAGAACTCTCTCCATCTTTCTGTCGCTTTGTTCCACTCAATCTATCCGAGACACCAATTACTTTCTCTATATTATTTACATCGTCTAGATTCAGTGTACTCAGTGGAAAATCAAAGTTAGTTTCAGTATCTTGCGACCTGAATTTTACTTGTCCTAAATTAAAACTCTCTTCCAGAGGGTATTGATCATCATCTTCAACTTGTGTGGAATTAGCCTCTCTGACATCAAACTTGGATTGACTTGTTACTGGAGTAAGACTTAGCCCCTCATCTAGAACCTCTATTTCATCGCCTGCAACTACAGCGATTGGATTCTTAGTTTTTTCCCCATGCTTCTCATTAACATGGACTTCAGCTACAATCTCAGCAACAACTGGTTCGATGATATTTTCCTTAGCAACGTGCTTCCCATTAGTATGGATTTCAGCTACAATCTCAGCAGCTACCGGTTCTATGACATTCTCTTTAGAGACAACTTGCTCTGCACTATAATCAGCACCCTTTTTGACATATTTGTTCTGCGGGCATCGCCACTTAAAATGATCAGATGATCCACAAACTAGACATTTGTTTTTGTTAGGACAATCTGTTGCAAGATGTTCTGTGCTTAAGCAGATTCTACACTCTTTGATTTGCCCCCTGTACCATAATGGCAAGATAAATCGACCATCTATGGTGACCTTGCTTGGGAGAGGATGTTCTACCTTTTCAAACCAAATTCTTCTGATGCCATTTTCTAAGGTTCGATCAAATGGATAGGTCTCGTGTTCTACTTTGTCCACTTTGCCATACTTGATCAATTCAGTGATAACCCGTTCATCTGGGATCTCTAATGGAACCTTCATCTTGACTAATAGACGATCAGAATCTATTTCCTCCACATTACACACCTCACCCTTCACGACAAGGACCTCGTCGAGCAACTTTTCCTTCACACTTTCATTAACTACGGTGACATTCCATACAGATTTGGAAACATTAACGAGACCTTGAAGGACCCGTGGCCCTGCCCCAACTACATCCTTCAACCCATGATACACCTCAATTGCCGAAACACCCCAAGCCTTTGTCGTGATTTTAAGACTCAGGGTACGCTTATATGAGGTTGCCATGGTGTTTTATAAAAAGCAGAACCCCATACTACTACAATATATAATACAAATATATAACACCAAGACGTCGGGGAAAGAGCTAAACACTAAATAAATAGTGTCCCCTTTTGAAACCCTGACGTCTACCAACAAATATACGAATAGAGAGTACAGTCGTATATTTGTTAGTTTGAACCACTTTCTAAGTGGTTCACTAACACCTAACCGATTAAAGTGGTTTCCTAATGCATACTAACATATTACAGTCATATATTTGTTAGTCTGTTCGAGTTGACCGGGGACAGCCAACTGACTATAAGGATTTATATAGTTAAAGAACTAGGCTTGTGCTTACACATGACAACGGAATTAAATCCACTCACTCAAGCGATCTTGCCAAATATACTGCGCTAGCCTACGAACTATAGAAATAGCAGACTGGCGCGGGGAGAAATGTATTGCATTGACCACAGTTAGAGGATCCCTATTAAATGGCGGAAACCGCCAGCTAAGAGGAATGCCTTTAGAAAATGGAGACACAAAATGCGCTCCAACCAAGACAAGAATTTACAAATTAAACATAAAGTTTGAAAGGAAATACTAATACAAAATATATGTATAAAATTTATCTACAAAATCGCGCTAGAAACTAGCAAATTCGGGCAGCAATTGCAGAGCTAAATAAACGCGTGCGTTCACTTCGACTACTACTCCTACTACTACTACTACTACTACTACTACTACTACTACTACTACTACTACTACTACTACTACTACTACTACTACTACTACTACTACTACTATTATTATTATTACGACTGCTGCTGCTGCTCCTACTGCTAATTCTACTGCTGCTGCTACTGCTACTATTAGAACCAATGCTTGACAATGATAAAAACTGCTGCTGCTGCTGCTGCTGCTGCTGCTATTACTACTACTACTACTACTACTACTACTACTACTACTACTACTACTACTACTACTACTACTACTACTACTACTACTACCACTACTACTACTACGACGACGACGACGACGACGACGATGACTACTACTACTACTACTACTACTACTACTACTACTACTACTACTACTACTACTACTACTACGATGACTACTACTACTACGACTACGACGACGACGATGACTACTACTACTACTACTACTACCACTACTACTACTACTACTACTACTACTACTACTACTACTACTACTACTACTACTACTACTACTGTTATATTATAACATGATATCTTGCCATAGGCTAAGCTTGAAGTGCAGAACGTAGTTGGTCGAATCGCTCAGCAAGGATCTTCTAAGCTTGCACATAAGGTAGGTAACCAGACGCGCATTTTCCGTGCGTCAGCGCATAGAGTTACATTTATTCGGTCTTTCTGCACTGACAATAGAGGTGGCCATTCCTTGATACACCTTGCCCATTTCTAGGTGAGCTCCATCCACTTTGTATGCGTATTGGAATCCATTTATATACTTTGAAACCTCAATTACCAGAATCTCAGTGCCAAGGTAACTATACAAGTAACCTGTTGACTATTTTAAAACTAACTTGACAGAGGATTTTAGCTGCCTATGGCACTAACATTTCACAGTCAAATTAGTTTCAGACTATTTAACAGATTGTTTTTTAAATTGTAAATTTATCAAAGGCCAAGAATTCATACACATGACGGACTTTAAAATTATCACGAGGGAGTTATAATACGTCATTATCACTCTGATGTCCTTTAACATGTTAATGGATGAATCAGATCTGCCTATCAACCATATTACGTCATAAACAATTACGTCACATGTAAGCTGTCGTCACAATCACAACTAACAGAAATACTCAGTCAGAAAACTGGAATAGTCCGTCAAGTGTACGAATTGAATGTCTTTGGTGGATCTACTGTATAATCAAAACTCTGTTGAAAATTTTGAACGTAATTTGACTGAGCACTGTTGCTGGTCATAGGCAACAAACCGCACCCAGTAAAATTGTTTTGAAAATATTCAACAGCTTACCTGTATAGATATATCCTCTGATATTGGGAGTCCTGGAATTTAGGTATCGATATGGAAAAGCGTGGGCAGAGCTTAGTTAGAAATGGGCTGAGCATACCTATAAGTGGGCCCCCATATTGACTAAGACGTCAGACATTCGAGTAACAGGTTGGACCCCAGCATACTCGTAGCGAGAATCGGGATCATATAGGTAAGGAAATCCAGATACGTTAGCAAAGATTACCAATATATTATAAAATTGTAGGATACAAACACAACAGAATACATCTAATTTTACAGTGTTACTGTATTTATTCAAGTTTTGAAATATGTTGCATTGAAAGATACGATGCAATTTATGATCAATGAGCGAGTTTACATCACTAGTAGAGTATCTATGCAAGTTACTAGAGTAGCGCCGAAATGGCTAGACCTCATACTCTAGTACCCACTTAAGGCTACTCGCCTATGAAGCAGGTATGTCGAGTATCCGACTTGTTTCTGTTGAAATCAATGTAATTGAAACACCTGGTACATCTAATGATTTACCCTACAGTAGGCATGAATGTTCGCCTAAACTTACACTCACTCATTGTGTTGATGTTTGTTCTATGCTTATTCTATCAAGGCATATATGGAACGCATGCAAAGCTCAAAGGATGGTGCTGAGAAAGGACTCCCAGGCCTTGACCTTAGCAATGAACAAGCATTCTTTGTGTCGCTCCTGCAAGTAAGATGGGTCATGTGACAATGGACATTACAGCTCATACAGATAACATATTTCCAAAAACAAAAACTGAACATGTTAGTTATTACATTTTTGGACACGATGTAAGAAATGTCTGCTGAAAATCTCGAAGGTAATTTGATGAGAAAGCATTGAGAAATGGCTTCCAATCAAACGATGTTCAAAATATTCAACAATTGGTTACTTTTTATTTTGGAAACATTTTTAGTTATTCCCGAGCTGTACTGTAGACGAACATGAACTATAAGACTTTTACTTCAGTGGTCTTGTTCAAGCGAAAATAACATTATCCCAGAAAAAACAAACCATCAAATTGGACGACAACCTAAAAGGAACACGTTTACGTTTGCTTCATCTGTAAAGTATGTTGGTGTAAAGATCACAGATGACTTAAGTTGGAACAAACACATCACAGAGATATGCAGCAAATTGTTTAGAACTATTGAGGAAATATTTATAATTCTGCTCCAAAGAACTTAGGCTAAAATTATACATGTGTCTGATTGGACTAGCTTTGGAAAGTGCAAATATAGTTTGGTATCGGCATCAAATAACTCTTCAGGACAAATTAACAAATGTGAACAAACGCGCAGCTAGATTTATGTAGTCGGTTAACAGGAAGGACTTAATAAGGATTACTGGTCTGAGGAGGAAATATTTTCTGATAGCTGTCATTTATTAGTTTGTCATCATGGCGAGATATTACGCGCCGTTTGCGGAGCTCTTGTTCAATTTAGGAAAATGCCCCATGGCCTCTGCAATACTCCTGGAACTTTTGAACGCCTAATGGAATGCATACTCTGTAAATTACAATGGACAACTTGTCTGTGGTATCTAAATGACATAATAGTATTTGGGACTACTTTCGCTGATACGGTAGACAATCGCCGTGAAGTGCTTGACCGATTTTCTGCCACCAACTTAAAACTGAAACCAATGAATTAACATGGGTTCTGCGAGTAAGTGAATTTCTTGGCCATGTTGTCTTCACCAAAGGCATCTCTACTCAACCTGTTGCCACTTGGAAGACCCAGCCCCCCCCCCACCTGCCCCCCCCCCCCCAAGAAATTCGCAATATTACTCCGCCTACGTACACGAGTTTAGTAAGATCACTATGGTCCTCTTTCAACTTACCGAAAAGCTCTACCCCTTCAAATGGACCGCAGAATGTGTGGACCACTTTTGGACTCATCAAAGAGAAATTAGTTATCGCTCCGATATTAGTACACCCAGACCCTTCATGCCCATTCATCCTCGATACTGATACAGCAGACACCAGTATCTCAGATTGACCATGACCATGACGGATATGGACAGGTTATTTGTTATGGATCCCACCACGTTTCGCTCACTGAACACCACTATGCCACCACCTAAACACGAGTTCCCGGCCGCTGCCCACTTGATCAAACATTTCAAACACTTCCTTTATCGAAAACCCTTTATGTATCAGACTGGCCATGCTTCCTTACGATGGCTTTAGAAGCTACATAACCCCGAAGGTCAGATCGCCTACTGGGGAGAAACCGTACAAAGTTTCCAATTTGATGTAATACGCCGCACGAGAAAACTACATGGGAATGCTGACGCACTGTCCCGTAAACACCCAGAACTATACGAAGTCCTAGACGACTACAAGGGTCCGCCTATGCCTACGTCCCCAAACACCGCCCTCATCATTGAAACAGGAGACAACAAAATACTGCCGTTTCCACTTCTTTCCGCTGAGCAGTGGCATGATGATTACCTATGCATCACGCAGGAAGAAGACCCTAGTTCCCCCACCCCTCCCCCTCCAAACACACACATCCTAAACCAGTGATAAACTGGCTATGCGAGAACGAGCATCGGTCCTCCCCCACCCCAACCACCACAAACAAATATCATCCACGTCTAAGCACTACTAAGTATTACCATTAACGACTTGAGGAGTGCTGCCTACACAACGGAATACTTTATTACCACAACTGCCTTGTAGTGCACCGGACCTACCGCGAAGCCATTTTGGAGCAACTGCATGACTGCGCTGGACATTTTGCACAAGACTGAACCTTGTCAACGAATTCGGCCGCGCTTCTACTGGATCGGTATAGATGCATTCATGAAAATATGGACCGCTAAATGTGTCCCATGCCAATGATGCGCGACCAAAATCTGTACTGCCGCATTATAAACTTATATAGTAGGCTCCCCATTTGAACGTGTCGCCACTGACATAATGGAACCACTCACTAACCCCGACCACGGCAACTTATATAGTCTTGTATTTCAAGATTACTTCACCAAGTGGACAGAGGCTTTTACCGTTCCAAACCAGGAAGCCGATACTGTTGCGGACACACTTAAACACCAGGTATTTTCCTGCTTTGGGATCCCAGGGAATTACATTCTGACCAAGGCACTAACTTTGAGCCACCTATTCCAAGAACTTTGCGGCCTACTCCACACCATAAAAACGCGAACTACGCCTTCTCGCCCGCTTGGTGACAGCGTGGTAGAAAAACAACACCTCTAAAAGGTCAGTCATCAACGTTTTGCACGTGCATAATGATTCTGACTTTTTCCACTCTTTAACTGGTCCTGTGCCTAAAGTAGTAGTATCCGCATATGCCAGTGCGATGTCAGTCGTTCAAGTCACGCCACTGTACATACGCCCTATTATACAAACCAGCAGGTTTATAAGTTCAAGTTCAAGTTCTTTGGTGCTAAGAGCAAAGCTAAAGATACCATTCAGAGTATATGTTATTAAAAAAATAGTAATAAAAAATAAAATAAATAAATCGTCGTTGTCGTTATTATTATTATTATTATTATTATTATTATTATTATTATTATTATTATTATTATAGGATTTCTGCACGTTGTCTACACAGGAATACCAATATGACATAGTAAAATCCGGCAACTGCCCATCTGAGTTGAGGTACATTTTCACTTTTCAGCCTCGTATATTACCACAGTACACATCCAAAATGACTCAAATAAATCGCGTCATAATCAATTAAGATTCAAGATTCAAGATTCTTTATTTCCATATCGGTAAATAGTTCAACAATTCAATACAGGCATCCACCAAAGGCAAGGCCTATGATGCGGTGGACCCTTGAAATATAACATAAATTTGCAATATTATGTTTATACATATAACATTTATATACATTTACATGGATATTTTATATTACAAAGGACATAGAGTACGATACAATGCATTTAAACAAATTACGTGTGGAGACATGACTTTTGACATAACGTTTTACATAAATTACGTCACATATAGACGTACGTCACAATTATAATCAAATAATATCTCAGTCCTGAAGCTCAAAGGTTAGTCACGTGTACGAATTGTATGTGTATGATAAATTTATAATTTAATAAATATTATGTTGAATAATTTGAAATAAATTTGACTGGGTGCTGTTGCTGCCATATATCTGTATGGCATTAGGATTAGGATTCTGGGAATTCCGGGTTCAAAGTATATAAAGCGATCCCAACACGCGTAAAGTGTGGGCGTAGCTTAGTTAAAAGTACCAGGTCATAGCTATAAATAGATCCAGCTATTATTTTATACACGTGGTCCTGTTATTGTTCTGCTAGAGCTCTTAATCTGTTGCTCTGGAGAGGATGTTGGCAAGATGCTCTCGAGAGACTATCAGTCCATTGCTTTGGAGACCAATTCACCTTTCCAGAGTACCCACCCATCATATGACGTCATAATGAGCTGCGTGATTTGTACAATGACATCATAATGAATGAAGTCATGAATGACGTCGATAAGTACGTCACAAACGCATATTTGAAGACGGTCTATGCGTTGTTGTACAAATTGTTTGCTTTTACTATTTAATAAATATTCTGTTGAATATTCTGCCATAGGCAGCAACAGCACCCAGTCAAATTAGTTACAAAATATTCAGCAGCTTCCCTGTATAGTTTTCAGGAAATTGATAGCTAGGGCATTTGGCGATTGATCAATCCCAACACGGCGAGGTGTGGGTGGAGCTTAGCTAGTGATGGGCGGGGCATGGGTAAAAATGGAAAGGTCCATTGTTGAATCCACTTTTGGTTATGCCCCGCCCATTTCTAGCAAAGCTCCGCACTCGCCTTGCCCGTTTTAGGATCGACAAACACCAGAATTTCTCAGAATCACAATATCAAGGTAATTATACAGGTAATCTATGGCAGCATCAACGCCCAGTCAAATTAGTTTCAAAATCTTCTACCGAATATTTATTAAATAGTAAATCCATCAATGACAGCCTACAATTCGTTGACTTGACGAACCATGTTTATCACAGAGTATTTCTGCCAATTACGAGTTTGACGTAAGTCTACATGTGGTGTAATTGAGTATGGCGTCTTATACGTGACAAACAAATTGGATGCATCCATTGTCCTATTCACGTGGGCTTGCCATTGTGTTGTGTAAGTGTATTGATGATCTGCTCAATAAACTTACAAAGCACAACGGCAAGCCCACGTGAATAGAACACTGGATGAATCCATTGGACTGATCCATTATAGCAGTGTAGGGAATTTAGAAAATTATGAAATTTATCACATACAACCTGCGCTGTTCTTTTTCAGGAATTCAGGTTCCCCATAAAACTCATATGCATTTTTACCGTGTGTCGGATTATCACCGAAGACGTTAGGGAACAGTTACACTAAAAGTTAGGACTGGCAAGCCAGTTATAACACAGTTATAATTACGGTGGTCAAAATCAGCTTTCACAGAATTACACAGTGTGTAAAAAAGCCACACGTAAGAAAGTCTCATCGGCAAATCACGATTTTAGTTTTGCGGAGTTTGTCTAGGTAGAAGTGTTTGTGGGCTATGATGCTTGGAGCTTTCGCCGGTTGTGGGTTCGATCCCTTGCCAATGCCAGTATATCGTAATACCACTAATATTTATATAACTAGACTATTCGTGAATCCAACTAAAACGATTGTGAAACAAGCTATGTTTGTGAATAATTTAACCCAATAAGTTAGTCGACTATCTTGAAATAACGTATGCGCTCTCGACCAATGAATCAGAAATAGATAGATCCATAGATGGTCTTCGGTGGAGTAATACAATTTTTGCTTGTTTTCCAGGGCAAAATCGCTTGTGTTAAACAATGTTGACTTTGCGCCGGCATTCAATTGTGCGCTAAGGACTCCAATGAATCCAGAGAAAAAGTGTTCATTCTACTAAAAGGACGTTCCTGAATAATAATAATAATAAAAATAATAATAATAATAATAATAATAATAATAATAATAATAATAATAATAATAATCATCTAAGTTTTAAGCCAATATGTATATGGCCCATGCGTCTAATGCTAAGGCTATACATAATGTTAATATTGTTGAAATGGCATTACATTGAATTTATAATATCTTTGCTGTATATATTACCATACAATTCCAAGGTTATCCGCCATTAATATATCTTCTAGGTATGCCAGGCCCATTTCAAGATCAGCTCTGACCACATCATTACGCGTGTTGGAATCGATTATAAATCTTGCATCCTGAATTCCCAGAATCCCAATTTGAAGGTAATTATACTGGTACCGGTAAGCTGTTGAATATTGAATGTTTGACTGGGGTCTGTTGCTGGTTATAAAGGTTGTGCATTAATTTGTAAATTCACCAGAGACATACAATTCGTACACTTAACGGAGTTTTCCATCTTCATGACGGGGAGATATACGTCATATTGACAGGAAATATGTGACGTATTTGATTATGACGTCTGATAATTGCGCAACAGATTGGATCCCTTCATTGTGGTGCAAAAGGGTATGGTAGCATATAATTTACTTCACTGCACGTAGTTGGAGTGCCCATCTGTCCTTCTCAGCTCTACAGAATAACATTATCAGCAGACCTAGACACGTTGTCCACATATCAACCCAGCGCTTCCTTGCCTACCCTGACTAGCCCCTTCTCGAAAGTGCCGCATTGTGGACCACATTCACATTACCTATTTAACATCACCAATAACTGTCAAACTAATATTCATGTTTATACCAACTCAATGATGTGCTAAATCCGAATATAATCAATTAATATTTTCCAGGGGATGGGGTGGTGACTTCACAAAACCCATTTAATATTCGCTACCTTCACATCATCACAGGCTTTCAATATGAAATGTATATCGATTAATTGTGCTAAAAAGGAAAATTGTATAAGACATTATTCAATCGAAAACGTGAGAAAACTATACTTGAAATTTTAGCACTGGAATGAATGGCTCGGTTATTGTACCAGTCATTCCAATGGTAAGGCTTTCATGATAGTCTTCTCTTGGTCTGCAAATGGACATTTCTCTGGAGGCAGTTTTTGGCAAGCTTAAGCAATGAAGGGTTAAACGCTCTCTGATGCCAGCTGGGCACCGGTAGTATGGTTTGAAGGGTTACATTCCATTGTGGGACCGCAAGTGCACGGTTAATTTTAAAATCTCACTTGATTGAAGTAATATGATTGAGCGTGTTAAATTCATGATTTACTAGCATATTGCACATGTGGATAAGAATACGTAATACACATCATAGAGAATAATGTGTTGGAGCAGGTGGTTACTCTTGTTACCCTCGCTCCGTAAGCGTAAGCGGAAGAGGGCATTGTGATTGGGCCCGTCTGTCTGTCTGTCTGCCTATCTGCCTGCCTGCCTGCCTACATCGCCCCACAATGTTTTTCTACCCGCATTGACTGCGTGTACTTAGGAATCACCCCACAATTCTGACAGACAAAAAACCCCTAATGTACATACATAACTCCAGAATGTGTACAGACTCAACCCCAGAATGTGCAGACAAAAATTTTCACACAATGTAGCTCTTCTGGGTCTGTCTGTCTGTCGGTCGGTCGGTCGGTCAGGTAGGCGGCCGGTCGGTCGGTCGGCCGGTCGGTCGGTCGGTCGGTCGGTCGGTCGGTCGGTCGGTCATGCTGTCTGTCTGTCTGTCTGTCTGTCTTTACATTGAAAAAAACCCGCATTGGCACAAGAATTTAATTAAAAGTTTCTTTACCTAAATTTGTCCTATCGAGACCAAGTTTAGATTTACTTAGAGTGGTCCCCCCTTGAGATTAGTTGGGGTAAAGTGAACTAATCAGTAGGTCGCTTTAACAGGTAAAGGCTGGGATTGATCCTACATTATAGAAATCACGCACGCACGCACGCACGCACGCACGCACGCACGTACGCACGCACGCACGCACGCACGCACGCACGCACGCACGCACGCACGCACACATCTGAACGAATGACCGCAATAATACATGCACACAGTAATACATGCACGAATGCACGCAATAATGCATGCATGAACGCATGAACGAACAGACGCACGTATACATGCACGCACACACCCACGTACTAATGTACTCACGAATCAATGCACCCACACCCACATACACACACGCGCGCACATACACCCACACAAGTATAGATGCACGCACGTACGGATGTACGAGCACACACCCACACACATACGAACAAACGCACGGACGCACGCACGCACGCACCCGCGAACGCACGCACGCACGCACGCTCGCACGCACGCACGCACTTTTACAGACACAAAGCTAAAAGGTGTCCTACGGATATGATTTCATGTTGCCCACCATTGATTTTGGTTGGGATTAGATTTATTTAAGAATAGGTAGGGAGGGATGAAACCTTGTCATTGTTATCAGGAACCATTAGGTCTAACTTTGATCTTACTAGCAAATCTTTCAGGTTTGGATTTCTATTGTAAGCTATTACTGGTCGTGCGTTGATCGGTTCCTTTAATTTAGATTGCAACTGTGAATATTCGTCTTTCATGGTTTTCGCTAATTCAACATTACGTCTATTGTATATGAGTTGAAATGGGATAATTTTGTTCTTTTGTGATATTCCTGAATCTACATTTATTCCAAATGGTGCTTTTGTTTAGAGTGTTCTAATCCAATGGCCTTCTCGATCCATCGATCTAGCTTATAGATTCACTGCCCATCTGCGTCTCTATCACTTGACACATAGATGCCTGCCTGCTCGCATAAACAACTGCCTGCCTGCCTGCCTGCCTGCCTGCCTGCCTGCCTGCCTGCCTGCCTGCCTGCCTGCCTGCCTGCCTGCCTGCCTTCCTGCCTTCCTGCCTGACTGCATGCCTTCCTGCCTGCTTTCATGTCTGACTACCTGGCCGTCTGTCTGTTTCTGTAAGCACCTGTTTCTGTCTCCCTCTTCTCTCTCCCTCCCTCCTCCCTCATTCGCTCGCTCCCTCCCTCCCTCACTCCCTCCCTCACCCCCCCCCCTACCTTCATCCCTCCATTGGAGTGCAAAAATCAGATTTTGGATATGTTTATAGCAATTTAAGTGAAAATATTGAAGAAACTTCAGTAATGGAGTAATCCAGTTTTAGCTATGACCCGCCCATCTCTAGCAATGCCCCATCCACATTTTGCTCGTTTGGGATCAATCGATCACTGCACTCTCTGAATGTCGATATTTAAACAGACATCTATACAGGTAACCTGCTGAATATTTCGAAACTAATTTGACTGGGCGTTGTTGTTGCTTATGGCAACAAGAGCGCCCAGTTAAATTAGTTTCATAATATTCAACAACATTTTATTAAATAGAAAAGACATACAATTCATACAACGTGTCGGACTATTAAGCATTTAAGACGGACTAAATCGAGTCATTCATGCTGTAATTGATTATGACGTCACCATATACGTCACGTAGTTGATTATGACGTCATATTATGTATGGATAAACTGGACAGCTCCATTTCCTACCTAGCCCCAGCCTCAGAGGCGCAAACTCAGAATGGAGGCACCAGAGCTGTCACTCAAACCTGACATCATAATCAATTGAGTCACTAGTTAGATAATGTCATAATCAAAACTACATAGCGCCGTCACGAAACTCGAAAGTGTACGAATTGCACGTCTTTTGGTGAATTTACAATTCAATAAACATTCTGTTGAACATTTCTATACAAATTGATTGAAAGCTGTTACAAAATCATAGGCAGCAACAGCTCCCTGTCAAATTAGTTTCAAAATATTCAACATTATAATTACTTTAAAACTTAGATTCTGACAATGGACCTTTCTGGTTTTAGCCATACCCCGCCCATCTCTGGCTAAGCTCCACACACACCTAGCTCGTGTTGGGATCGATCGATCTCTGAACACCCTGACTATCAATTTTCAAAAAACTATACAGGTAAGCTGTTGAATATTTTGAAATTAATTTGACTGGGTGCTGTTGCTGCCTAAGACGCGTGACTGTCGGATATATTCCATATTCGTGACAGACATTGATTGTAAGGTTAGCTAATGACGTATTTGACCAATGACGCCATATACTTGAATGACAGATCGGATCCCTCCATTAATTTGTCACTCTTATAAACAATAAATTTGTTTCAGACACTATATTGTGGTTCTATAGGCTTGTAAATTATTTCATTCATTTCAGGAGGAGAAATATGGTGATACTATCGGGGATTATGTATGTACTTATAATCTAAATCAGGCAGTATTGCTTATTATCAGTTGATAAATGTAAACACAATGTTATTATCATTGGAAAGCGAAAGCTGTCATTGCCACGTGGTATAATTTAACCCCCTGAACAGTACATTGAAGTCCCTATATCTCAATTTTAAACAGCCGCACAGAGAGTGAGTAGCCTCACGAACTTCCAATCGAATTAGTTTTAAAACATTCAACATGTTAGTACTTATTTAGTGCAACTGTGTTATGATTGGTTTGTTGGATTGAAAGTGTTAAGACATATCGATGCAATATATTATGGATATACTATCAAATCACAGCACAGTATATCGGATTTTATGACTTATTTTATTACGCAAGTCTGCACAGTCAGGGTAGTACTAATCCATGTCTGATGGTATTTCAGACGCATGACGGAAGCTTTGTCTCGCATATGTAGCGCAGTCCAGCCCGACTGCATGAGTGATCGTAGAGCTTGCAATCACAGCCGTGGACGAATGCGCAATGCACAGTTGGCTCGTTGGGCTGGTCGGTCTGCCAGGGCTGGTACCCATCTGTCAAGTTGACACCTGTGGATTCCCATACCCAGTACCCGCCATGGCGATGCGCGCTCGTCCAATAACGCCCTGAATGAAATACATCATTACGCATTACTACTGACATTGTGACACATTGATTCTGACTGAAAAACACAGCAGAAGGAAATAACGAATATCTGTAGCCTAATAGCGATTCAAACCGTACACGGATATTGGTAATAGAGGGATCCATTCATAGCTATGCCCCGCCCATTTATAGCTAAGCTCCGTCCACGCTTTGTCCGTGTTGGACTCGATCGAACTATGAATACCGTGAACCACAATATCAGCCTAACTATGCAGGTAACCTGTTGACAATTTTAAAACTGATTTGACTAGTCAAATTAGCTTCAAAGTATCCAACAGTGTTTATAAAATAGCAAACCCATACAATTCGTACACGTGACGGACTATTCAATGTTCATGACGGACTTAGACACGTCATCCATTGCGTATTTTGATTGTGACGTCAGCCTACATGTGATGTAATTGACCTAATGACACACACAACATTTGTGTTCAAACGCGATATGCCAAATGCATATGCCAGATTCGTTACCAAAACATGTTCTGTTGCATATTTGTAATTAGTTTAACTGTCAATTGATAGTACATAAGACTGCAACAGCCTATTCATGTCAAGCTAATCTTAAAATATTCATCAGCTTTTCTCTACTGCCGCTTTGAATCAGAAATCGTGAGATTTCCGGATCGGAAGGGTCAACATACAGATAGATAATGACACGCTATAATGCTTTATAATGCTGCCATAGCTGAGAGTGGTTCATATTGTCGGTATTAATGAATTATTCGCACATCGTGAAACTCGACCATTCCACGACTGGTTTGAAGCTTAGTACTCATTAGCTAGAGGCAGGATTCGAACCCATGATGTTTAGTTTACGAATGGACCTTTCCAGTTCTAGCAATGACCCGCCCATCTCTAGCTAAGCTCCACCCACAGCACGCTAGTGTTGGGATCGATCGATCTCTGACCTCCATGGCTATCAATTTCCCCGCAAAAATTACAGGTGCGCTGTTGAATATTTTGAAACCAATTTGACTGGGTGCTGTTGCTGCCATACAGTGCATAGTGAAATTAGTTTCAAAATATGCAACAGCATGTTTATTAAATAGCAAAGACAAACAATTCGTACACCGTGTCGGACTATTAAGCGTTTAAGACAGACTAAATCGATCATTCATAACGTCATGATTTTGACGTCAGCCTACATGCCGCGTAGTTGATTATGACGCCATATGCCGTAATATGATAGATGGATAAAGTGGAAAGGTCAATTGGCCTCGTTACCAGAGGATCACGTGTGTCACGTGATGTGTAGGTTGCTTACCAATATAGTGTTGGTATGTTTATGAATTACTCACGTCCTGAAGTCGCCCGTGTCCGGATAAAGTCCGCCTCCTGCTTAGTTTCAATGGCGACAAGGTTAGATCCCTTCATCTGACACATTGCCCTGGCATAACCTCGGTCACCGTCATGTGGTAAATCTTGCGAGAAGTAGTAACAAGATCCTTCATGTCTCGTAAAATTCTCAGGGCACGACGACGCTGTTCACAGAAACAAATATTGTCAGAATACAGGACTATAATAATGATTCCATAGCGAGCATATATATGCATTCAGCATCACAAATATTGTCAGAATACAGGACTATAATAATGATTCCATAGCGAGCATATATCTGCATTCAGCATCCCAAATACATTTTAAAACCTTTAATGGCTAAATTTGTTCAAGAAAAATAAAATATTTTACTGATTTAATGCCCATTGTCAGGTCAAGAGAAAACTATTTTTGAAAATGTACCACTGGAATGACTTGCACGCGTAATGCGCCAGTCATACTAGTGGTAGATTAAAAAAATAAATAGTCTCTTACCATACAAATGAACATTCCTGAAAGCAAAACCAGATTTTGGCCGCCGTTATCGTGAGAGGGTAAAGAACAGAGTATATAAATGATCAATAACCATGCACGACTCTTGTATCCATGCCATCTCATGTAGTCCCACCCTACCCTGTCCCATACAAAATTAGCCATAAATATGACTAGAGTCTGTCAAAATCACGCTGACGAGAAGATTGCTGCCTATTTGAGCACCATAATCTAAATACTGAGGCTGAGATAAAGTAAAATGGTTTATAAATTGTACCACGTGACTCGTTAAAGGGAAGTGAATATTGTAAGCTGGCGATAATTATTAAAAGAATAAACTTTGCCCTTTTCATCACAGAAATCCCAGTGCCATCTCAATTTCAAAGGATTACTACATGATAGGTATATTCTACAACTAACTTGGCTGTAAGTTGCTATTGCTGCCATACGGCATTTTCAAGCTACATACGATTTACAATATTGAACACCCTATTTTAGATTATACACGAAATTGTCATTTTAAACGAAATTGTCATATCAGGTACACATGCGTAAACACAAATGAATCATGAATAAACAAATGTTATTTACACCGCGATCTCCTGATATAACATATAGCTATCATTCACAGTTAGGGAAACAATGCATTTATTCCACTTTAAGGAGAACTGAGATATATATCCCTACCTGTAACAACCTCAGCAAGAATGTCGCTCATTTGTATCGACGTCTTGCCCATTGTTTCAGTGAGTTGAATCAACTTCTGACTCATGGTGCCAGTGAATTGGAGCAACTGCTCTCGTAGATCTGTAACGTTTTCATTGACTGTCTCATTGAATTGAACCAGCGATGCTTGAAGGTTGAGCAACTTCTGAGGTAGACTGATAGCATGGGATGGCGGGGTCCAATGGAGACACACCACGTTGAATATCAGCATAAAGGTCGCGATTCGCATGTTGATGATCAGTGCCGTATGATCTTGACTGACTTCAAACTCTCACTTCTATAGGACGTTTTTAGGCCAAGAACGAGAAAAACAATGAACAGGTGTTGCGCACTTGAAAAGTTTCCCGTCCTTATCGTTATCATGTTTACACCATTAATATCAATGCTTTGAAACAAGTTTGTTAGTCTGTTAGACACAGAGTAAGGACAATAACCAAATGTCGTGTCTTTGAGTGATCTCGATTATCATGTTATTCCTAGAAATGCTGTCTAAATGAACATCTCTATACATATTGTATAAATTTTGTTCGAATTTAGTACAGACTATCCGAATTCTATGTTTCTTGTAGAACTGATGTCCGACTTGCTGCACCCATCAAATTCCAATATGTCGCTCATACTATTTGGCTGTCCGTCTGTTTATCTGTCCTTCCGTCCGCCCGTCTATCCGTACGTGCGTCTGTCTGTCCGTCCATCCTTATTAGCCATGTTCCGCCTGCCTACCTGCCTATCTCTCTGTAAGCGTGTGTTATTCCGTCTATCTCTTTCTCTCGTTGTCCGTATGCCTCTCTCTATATATTGTGTTGCTGTCTCGATGCTTTGATTATGTGCGTGTGTGCATGTGGATGGGAAGTCGGATGACGGGCTCCCCTGGATACTCCCAATGACATCCACTAATCTACATTGCCATTTTCTGCTTTGTGCACAGGTATGAGCGAACAAATATGATTTTAGATATGTCTAGCAATTCAAGTGAGTCGAAATATTGACGAAAACTAATATTTAACTTACTTACTGTAATATGTGTAAGATATTATATAACACAGCTTAATATGTTGCTATCTACGTAGAGTAGTCGAGTACCTAGACATTATTCAGGACTCTGACAGGCGATCTCGTGTGAATTTCCAACATAGTCTCAGAGACACAAACACACAATGGATGCATACAAGTCACTCAAGTATCTTGCGACATAACCAAGGGAGGCACTAGTTGGCTGACGTGACACAAAGTGGCGGAGCTCCATCACGAAGCTCGAAGTATTCGACTTGTATGTATGGCATTACTAAATTTACTATGTAAGATTATCTCCCTTAGCTTGACAAACACGCGCTGCACAATCTAAGGGAGATAATTCACACATTGAGCCAGTCAGGTACGGGCAGTTGTCTCCCTTGTGCTATTCAATGACCACAATTATGACATGTGTTTTTTCAAAGAGTGTAGTATATATGAAATAATTTTTCATTACTTCTTATATGTACAATATTATGGGTTTAATGAACCACCTCCTTGTATTTACACAGATGATTTACAGACAGCTGTGTCATTGCTATAATCATAATGGACCTTTCCAGTTTCATCTATGCCCCGCCCATCTCTAGCTAAGCTCCTCACACACCTCGCTCGTTGGGATCGATTGATCTCTGAACTCCCCGACTATCACTTTCCAGAAAACTATACAGGCAAGCTGTTGAATATTTTGAAACTAATTTGACGTCCAGTCAAATAAGTTTCAAAATATTCAACAATATGTTTATTAAATAAGAGAGACATACAATTCTTACAACGTGTCGGACTATTAATAGTTAAAGACGGGCCTAATAAAATCATTTATGACGTAATGCTTATGACGTCATCCTACAATCCGCTTAGCTGAGTATGACGTCATATGACTTCAAATTATCGATGGATATTCTGGAAAGGTGAATTGCTTGCATGGCAGCCATGGATTTAGTCTAGATCTGTATTTATCATGTTATCGGACATGGTATTAGGCAGTTATACCTTGGTAGTTATTCACTGAAATAGTACAGGTTTATACATGGATAGGTGCATTTCATATACATATTTATGGTGATCTATGGCAATATAAGGGTTAATAACGTAATAACAAACTCATGATGGACAATAAGTCAGTGACTATACATTGTTTGTGAAACCTAGGTAATATATTTTAGAACATAAATATTTCAGTGTTGGATTATTATGAGAGCTTTGTGACTAATCCGTATTATACATCCATGTGTTAAACCATATTATGTCATCAGAGATAGTATGAACAATAATCATAATAGACCTTTCCGGTTTATCCATCTGTCATATGACGTCATAATCAACTACGCGACGTGTAGGATGACGTCATTGTCATTACGTCATGAATGACTCGATTTAGTCTGTCTTAAACGCTTAAAGGAACGCAAAAGGGAAATAACAAATGATGTTTATTGGTAATCTCATACCATATTAAATAAACTACCATCGGTGAAAATGGAAAGAATCGGGATTATTTGCACAAAGCCCTTTACTAAATCTAGGAGCTCTTAACTTGGAGCCAGTTAGTGACCAAGCTGGTGCTTCTCACTCCGCCGTATGGCAACTGCGTGTGCATGTATATCGCATATGCCTACCTGAATATAACGAAAGCACACCTGCATATCGTTTTGTAAGTGGTATTAGTCCGGGAGCCAATTTTCAAAAGGGGTCTAGAAGAATGGTTTCGTAGCACACCCAGTATTCAGAAGGTGTGTCTCTATATTATGCTAGACCGATGTCTTGGGTATATTCTGAGCCGTGTTGTACAAGAAAATTGTGGTATCACTAACCCGTGAGAAGCCCATTTACAATAGGTGTTGAATGTAGTTTTCAGACAATTTTCACAATGGTAAGTTTTTCACAAACTTAAGCGCATGTTATATCAATACAATCTTAACCAAAATGGAAACGAGTGATCGTATATCGCAGATTTATACATAATCAACCTCGTTTAAGACACCCGTATGTTGCTTTGTACATATTGGGGCACTTAGGTCTTCTTGTGACTAGCAATACCTTAGCTACAACAATGCCCATGTTTTCTACATTTTTCATAATTAAACTTTTAACTGACATGCAGTGCATGTCTACACAAGCTGGCAGGACAAATTTATCACGTGAGCAAATGAGAGAATGTTACTCATCCGTGTCAGAGTCATCTTCGACAATTGTTTGCTGAACATTGTCACACATTTCACCTCCCATACAAAGGCATGCTTCAGTGCAGAGTAGATTGTTAGCCTTGCATTGACAGAGATCTGTTCTTTTGCAGGCAGACTTTTGACATCTACATGATGTGAGTTCAATTAATCCAAATGGAGCAGGATCCTTTGACATTAGAACAGGCTTGAGTAGACCATCCACTATACTCCAGCCATGTCCATTTGGAGATAGAAGATTCTGAACAGCTTGCAATGACGTCTCCAAACAAGAGCCTGAAAATTGGCCCTTTCGGTGTGATGCTTTAGACTATTCGATGTAGGTGGAAGATTTTCATTTCTTTGTCTCTTTTGACAAAAGAGCCAATAACGGGTTTCATCAGATGTCCGTCCCACATCCCTGGTGGTATACAACTCACAGACAAATTTCTCACATAGAATTGCAGTATTCGGTGATAAGTCAACATGTTCGCCGAGTTGGGCTACGCTAAGCTGATGACATTCAGATGACTTTAAGAGATTGAATGATTTTCTCTTAGCGACATCAAATAATGCACTAGTGCTATCACAACCTGTAAGAGAATGAAACCCAGGCAAAGACACACAGATAGCTGGGCCCAGTACTTAAGCAACTGTATGTATTGGTATGTATCGCAATTTGTCCTTTGTGCCCGTACGGATACTGTAGCGCTCTCATTGTTCAGAACAGTGAAGCGAACGATACGTATATATACTAAGTACTGCCACGTCTGTATCAGGAGACTGTATAACAACACGCATGTGGTCTTTTGAAGCGTGTAGCGCGTGCAGCATCATACGCATATCTGCTTCCTCGTGATCTGATCGAAGTTCTTCCAAATACGACGAATTGTTCGCTGAAATGACAACAACATCCATTCCATCGTTAAAGCCACCAGCAAGAATGACGCAATTGTCGGCAGATAGCATATTTGGACCCAATAGTTCGCGCTCAGATCTCACATTGTGAATTTTTTCATCATTTGTTTTGAGTTTTTTCTTCTGTGCTAGGCTGGCAAATGTTTTAAGTTTTAAGTGTGGCAACGTGTCCCAAAAGCTTCTCGTGTTAGTGTCCAGCCGCTCCTGAACAAAATTGTCCATAATCTCCTTACCAATGTCACAGGCGGAAACAAGTCTCTTGGCGATTTCACTAGGCAATACCACGCCAGTTGCAATGTTTACAAGCGGAAGACATTCGCATGTGTCGTTTTCCGCAATATTAAAGGGATTGGTCATTATATCTGATGAGAACATCGAAAGTATCTTCTGCACATCGGTTTCATCCCTGTTCATTCGATTAGTCCCCATTTCCTTATGTACTCCAAACATGTGACTATCTTGTAACCCACACATTTGCTTTGTGACCGTTGTTATGGCTGCCCTCTCATGGCTAGTTAAAAACCACCTCTCCAGAGCTCCTGGCTTTTGTGTTATTCCAATAATACCACCTCGCTTTTTGGAATCCAAATTAATCGATTGCTCTAAGGCCATATCTGTCCACACTTGATTGAATGGATGGTGTGAGCGACTTACGGAATGATTTCCATTCAAGAATTGTTCATGTACATGGGGATGTGTACTTGGAAGCATCTTCATGTCCGCAAGATATATTGGCAGCCATCTTGCATAATTGGTTCTGTCCATGCTGTAGAAATATGGCGCCATAGCAGCAGTAGCAGATAGGTGTGCCTGCCAATCTCCAGTTCTCTCAGCTCTTATGAATCCAAGCAGCAGCTCTACCATATGAATATATGAGTTCCAAAATGCGAACAGGTGTGATTTCGAGCTTGACTCAACTTTAAAGGATTTGAACAGCTGTTGCAATTTATTCACGTACATACACACCTCTTTGAAATTTTCTTGCAGTGCGTCTAAGTCGTCAATGCTGCTTCGGCACATCTTAATTTTCTCATCCAGACTCTCCAAATCTGTTGGAGTAATGTGGTCTTCATGTTGTCCATTTTGTTGAACGCATTTGGAAAAAGACTGCCATTGTAATCGCAGCAGCGCTTCCAGAACCAATTTGTGAGCCCTCACTCCTCGATTATATGACTTCCCTTTAAGTAGAGCAGCAGCCGTGCTGCTACCATATGTGTTGGCCTCTATGAGGAGATCTTCTAAGCCAGAGTCATCAAACATCTTTCCAATAACAGCTAAGTAGTTTAGCGCAATGTGGAATCCCCCCAGTCTGATCACAGTGTCACTAAACTCTTCTTTATATCGCCACTGTATCTCCTTTGCCTTGACATATATGGCAATGACAATGAGAGCGATGTGAGGTGTAGTATTCATTTTAATTTGTTTTCCCGTACCGATTACCACCACATCCATCTATCTCATTCCAACCACCATTACCTGGGTGCTTTGTCAACAGTGGTACAGCTGGATATACAGATTCTATGATGGAGTTAGTATACATACATAAAATATAACCTTCACATTTCACCCTCGCCTTTGGTATATGCATGCAAAATGTATGTTGGATATATGTTAGGTCGATATCCGTCTAAATATCATATATGGTGAATCTAATATGATATTACTTTGAGTTATGACACGATCACGCTTATATCGTTGTGCACTATGGATACAGCCAAAGCCTAGACCCCTATGCAAAGAAATCAGGATAACTAATTAGTGCTACCACAATTTGTTTGTACAACAGGGCTTAAAATGTGTGGGACATGTCCCCCAAGCCACAGCAAGTGTCAGACCTTCAGAATACTGGGTGTGCTACGTCACGATTCTGACCTAGCTTTAGCTCCTGGACTATATGCACAGTACTCTCGATTAACTCGCTACTGCTAATTCACTACTGATCCTTGTGAAAACGTTATATTTGAAAGTCACTTTTTCTGGTGGAAGCAACAAGCTTCGCTCAAAATGATTTCAAAATACACTGTTGGTCTCCAAGGTCGCAATATGATGCGTACTGAATATTTTGACATTCGTGTGACTGAATGTAGACCATGTCTCTGGAAACAACGGCTTTCATTCAAATTGTTTTAAAACTAGACAGTATTTTACCCTTAGGACGCAGTGGCTAACCACATTAGTGCGAATATAACTGAGCTTATATGACTGACTATATAGGGTATTATTTATTCGCTCAGCATACATCAGATCGTATGGGTCCAACTTCGTTACTAATTAGTTCCCGCCTGAATGCCATAAATGATATTTAGAGGCTTTTTTTTATTTATGCTGATTTATTTGTGTTTTTCACTGGTGTGTATAGGTTGATTATTATATAAAGCTGTCATTCAAGAGCATATGTTAGTTCCCTGATCCTTTCCTTTAATAGTCAGTCAGGTTGTAAGAATTGTTAGTCTTTACTATTTAATACACATGCTGTTGAATATTTTGGAACTAATTTGACTGGGCGCTGTTGATACCATAGGCAACAACAGCACCCAGTTAATTTAGTTTCAAAATATTCAACAGTTTACCTGTATAGTTTTCTGGAAATTGATAATCAGGGAGTTCAGGGGTAATCGAATCACCCCCAATACGAGCTGGGTGTGGGTGGAGTTCAGGTAGAGATGGGCGTGGCATAGCTACAACTAGAAAGGGCCATTGATCATTGGAGGATGAAACATTTTGTGTCACAGCATTATATATGGACTCACTCATGGTTATATCTAAATCGCGTAGTACTTATCTGTATTGTGGCATCGACTGTAAAACTAAACGGACCCATGGACATATGAACAAATGACACATTCCTGTAACTTATATCTCTGACAGGCGCATCATGTGACAGGTGATTCTGTTAACAATACATACATATATCTATACATACATATATGTTATAACGTGTCGAGTAACCCTGGCGGACATCTTGAAATTCAATATGGACGTCATAATTAAACTAAAGATTTCAAGGAACATTATTTACTGATCATCAGATATAAATGCCAAATATGTTAAGACACGTTTTGCCATAGATTTAACTGTCACCTTTGGTTTTACGTCTGGTGGTATTCAATATGTATATTGAAATGCATTCGATAACGGCTATTTAGTTTTCCGTCAATTTTGATAGAGTTAGTCTCGGGATAGTCTCAGAAATGGATTCAGCACCCTCAAATTGTTAAGGAAAGGTGGTTTGTCAACTTTTCCCCAAAATACCTCTAGAAGTGAGATTTCCCCCAAATCCGATTGAAGGTTAGTTATAAAGCTATCAGCGTCTAGGGAATGTTTCTCAATGCCGATATTTATTGGTGAAATAGACGGCTCCCTCTCCCATCCCACCACCACACACATCCAACACCTCAACCATTGAGCCATTAACTGCTGGCCTCTGTAACCATAGTAATTCTTTAGGGCCTGCTTTCTTTCAACTCGCATCCCTACTCCCCGGCATGCTAATTATATCCCGCAGTTTCATCAAGCCATATAGCCGAGGGGCGCACGCCCATAGTAGAACATCAGAAAAGATAAGAAGAACTTGTTTTGTTTGGCACTTATATAAGCCTGTGTTTGATTGTCGTGAGACTGGGGTTAGTGGCAGTTCATATGTCTAATATATTTGAAACTTTTAATGCCCCTGCGCAACACTCTCCCAGGTTCTGAAAGACAAATGGTGGTGCTAGTGGTCAGCATGCCCCTGTGCTTATTCTCTTAACTGTATTGGCAATGCGACGTTTCATACCTATAATTCACGTGCAACGCAATCCCCATCCAACCCCACCCATCTGATGGCTCTTTTCTCGTGGGGGGACTATGATGTAGAAAATCATGCCATGATTATATATTTTGAAACTAATTTGTTTGGGAGCCAACCTGCGATTCAAGCCTAGACAACTGCATTTTCAAATCATGTTGGTTTCAAATATTTAGCGGTATATGTCTTGTATTTTGAATTATTTTTAGTTTCTCTTATTGTTTTCGCTACACGATTACAGAGTAGAATCTGAAGGAAAATTAAATGTTCTAAAATGCATTTGTTTTAGTAGTTATTATTTCTACACAATGCGAGTAAGAAGCTCTGTAATTTGTTTAAATATAATTTTACCGACAAATTCTTTAAAAAATTTAGATTTATATTCCAATTAATTAAATCAGATTTTCTTTCTCAAATCGCGGGGATTCTGGAGGGGGCATAGCCCCACCCACACCCATATTCACACGGCCAAGTTTCAATATTCTGGCCTGGTATTTAATTAGCTTGGGTAGCAACAGCTTCCAGTCTAATGAGTGGCACACTAATTGACAGCGTATGCCTACCTGTATCTGTGTGACAAACATTCATACAATTCATACAAATAGTACATTCTTAAATGGTTATGGGTCTAATGTACCCACATTTTGTCATTTTGGTGTGGTACTCCTCATTGTGCCTCAGGTTTATATATCCGAGAAAGATGAAAATATGTAAAAAGAAAATTTTATTCGACAAAAGACTACTATTTGTCTCTAGAAATGTAGGAGATGTCCTCTGAGAGCACATAGATTTAACATTTTTCCGTGAGAGGCCCCCCCCCCCCCCCCGAATACCACCCCCCATATTGTTCGTCTTCCAGGTCAAATACTTATTTCAGGGGCCCGTATTGCCCTTGCTACGCCACTGGACCAGTCTAATAAGTTTTTAAAGGATTTATGGATAATTTTCGGAAAACCCAAGCCTGTCGGAAGAACAAAGATGACCAATCAAAATTTGTTGAATCATACCGCCATAGGACCGTTTCACCGAAGTTCCGTTGGAAATCGCGCCATTGATTAAGAAGTACCGTTTTAGACGGTTCTGGAACATTTTCGAAGACTCCAAGATGGCTAACAAAAAAAATCAATCAATTAAAATTCTGAATTTAAGTTAATATGTTGAAGCATACTACCATACGATCGTTCCACCGAGGTTTCGTTGAAATAAAGGCTCTGGAACATTTTAGAAAAATCGAAGATGGCTGCCAAAATCATTCAATCAAACTCCTGAATATAATTATTGAGCTGACCACAATAGGATCTTTCCAGTCAAATTTGATTAAAATCGGCCAAGCGATTTAGGATTAATATATATTTTAAAGGATTTCCAGAAAGTTTTCAGATAATCCAAGATGGCCACCAAATAATATCAATATTCTGATTAAGCAGTGCTTGAGCCTACGACCATAGGATGCTTCCGGCCAAATCTTATTAAAATCTGCCCAGAGGTTTAGGCTGAGATGGTGCCTACGTTTTAAAGGCGATTTTGATAGGTTTCGAAAAATCCAAGATGGCCGCCAGAAGAAATTAACCAATCAAAATTATCATTTGCTATCTTGAGGCCTACTGCCGTAGGATGGGTCCAACCACATTTCCTTGAAATGGGGTCACTGATTAAGGAGAAGTAGCGTTTAAATGATTCCGGAAATATTTCAAGAAAATTGTTGGGAAATCCAAGATGACCACCGAAGATTATCGACGACTGAAAATTCTGAACAGCTGTTCGAAACCCTACAACCATAAAACCCTTGCAGCCGATTTTGGTTAAATTCCGGCAACCGGTTTAGGAGAAGATATGTTTTAAATGATTTCCAGATAGGCCTAAATCCATGACCGACACACCATTGAACAATCAAAATTCTAGTTTGATATGTTGTACCCTAATGGGTTCCGGCAAATTATCGGAAAATCCGACCGGGCCATCGAAAATTAGAACAGTCAAACTACTGAATAGAAGTTCTAGAGCCTTCCACGATAACATACCGCTAGCAAAATGTAATTAAATCCATCAAGAGATTTAGGAGAATATACGTTTCAAAGCAAAAGTTGATAGACGGCTGATGGCCAACCGTGATGTATTCCCGCTATGAAGTAAGAACACTTGGTCATCCTGACCAGGTGAGCTAACGAGGTATCCGATACTATAAGCTATTGCTCGAGACATTCCTGCTATCAATGTTTGATGCGTCTCAACCAGAGTAGGACATCATAGAAACAGCTTTAATCGTTCAGACAACTTAGCGGAACGCTTGCATATGGCATGACCAGACGACAAAGAGGATCAAATGATAATGGCCATCTGAATGACTCCAACTATGTGGAAGGTTAGATGGTAAAAATGTCAATCATGATTGACAGAATTACTACGTCATAAACTTGGAATAGTCTGTGAGTTATACGACTTGTATGTCTTTTATTTAATAAACGTTCTTTTGAATATTTTGACAGTAATTTGACTGAGCGCTATTGCTGCCATAGGCAGCAACAACATCATGCCAAATTATTTTCAAAATATCTTGCCATTGGGATTCTGGAAATTCAGCGTTCAATCGATCCCAACACGATCAAAACGTGGGTGGACCTTAGCTAAAGATTGGCGGGACATGGCTAAAGGTTGATTCATCCATTGCAAGCCTGAAACCTCAACAGAAGTCGGATGCAATTCACCGAGTGGTAAGTCATCCATAGCAACGGAATTAATTAACATTGGGAATGATGTCTAGAAACAGTCTATCAATTCTTACCATTGTATTTTGGTCTAGTATAGTTAAGAATTACTGTCTCTACGTTTCAGCTTGGAGCCTGAATGAATGTGTCGTGTGGCTACCGTGTATACACGGCCGGTTTGGTAACGAGTTTGGACATTATATGGTCAGTCGCAGGAGTGTCAACAAGCAATTTTTTTTATTGCATTGGCATCTAGTACAACTATGAAGGTTAACGTCACTACATTTGCAAACTTATTTTCAATTGAGAATATTAAACTACGGCGGTCGACTAAGTATGCAAAACAGTTGTTTTGTCATTTGTGCATAGGGCTAGAGGTTAGGAGAGACCTAGGTATACATACATACATACCATGCTATATGTGCGAAAGAAAGAGGGATAACCTATCATAATTTCAATGCACGGAACATTTTAACCAACAAATTTGTGGAGGTCTCTCAACCTTCCATATAGCAACTCTCGGCGTTCCAAATCCCAAATCTTCAAAAAGATATTGAAAGATATTCACTCGATGCAACTACTGCCACGTTTGCGTACACCAAAGGTTAAGAGGTTAACGTAGATGACGTAATTCACCTTTCCAGTTTATCCATCCATCACGTGACCTCATTATCAACGGCTACGTGTAGGTTGACGTCATAATCACGGCCTCATGAATGATTCGATATAGCCCGTCTTAAACGCGCAAAAGTCCGACACGTTGTATGAATAGCATATTTTTGCTATTTAACAAACATGCTGCTGAATATTTTGAAACTAATTTGACTGGGCGCTGTTGCTGCATATAGTTCAGGGTTCGATCGATCCTAACACGAGCGTGATGTGGGTGGAGCTTAGCTAGAGATGGGAGGGGCATAGATAAAACTGGAAAGGGCCATTGACGTTCTTCCTCACCCTATGTACGGAAGTGAGAAGACGCGTGAGGGCCATTACACCATGTTTTACCCTATCCTTAGCTCTCTCCACTATTTGGTTCATGCCATGTTGTTGTTAATTTACTGTTTTTAAAAATAAATTTGTCTTATTTACAAGAGAACATGTAATTATCTGCAATCGTCGTCGTCGTCGTCGTTGTCGTCATCGTCGGCGTCTATTACATAAGCCCCCTACAGGCCTTTGCCGATCTTATGGCTCGTATGGTGTAGATAAGTACACCCACTACAGGAGACAAATTGACTATCAGTGACAAAATGCCATATTTGACCTTGTAACATAAACGACCATGCACCAGTTAGTTATGTACTTATTCATGCAAACCTTGGACCAGTGATGTACATATTCGCGCAGACCATGTACTCGTGCAGATCTGAGCGTAGCGCTCAGTATGGGCGCTGGGAAACCACACGATGTTAAATGTCGAACCCAGCAACAAATAGTAACCAACATTTTCAATCTAAGAGCAATGTGGGTGGAGGCAAAAAAGAGGATATCTATTAAAAAGCTCGACCCCCCACGACCCACAAACGACGGCGCATAACGCGCGATGCGCGCGCTCCATTTCAAAACAAGTGTAGACTGAGGTAAGCTGGTGATTATTTTTAAACAAAATTTGACATGAACCTGTTGCTTGCATATGCAGCAACAGATTTCAGGCAGATAAGTTTCAAAACATTCAACAGGATATTACTTATATACTATAAACGAATTTCGTATTTGGCCTTTCGAGCAGGTCTATAGAAGCGAAAGTCACGTCGGTGTATCTGCCATAGGGCTGTTTCAAGTGTAGCACGGATCGACCGGACGGGTACGAACCGTCCCAGCTAAGCTGGGTACGGAACGACCGCTCAGGTTACGTTCCAAGCACGTAGGATAGTACGCGTGTATAAAGCCCTATCAGATAGGTTTCGTTAAAGTCCGTAAGAACGCGCAGCGCGCATGCGCGCACGTCAGAGCTTCCCTGGTAACACGTGTCAGTATGTTTATAGTGTACAGAGTTGGTACTTGTGATTTCTTCAAATCACTCCATTCTCGTCGTTCTTAGTACCAATCAGGACAAGATGAAAGGAGGATTTCAGAACGTTTTACCTTTTTTAAATCGGACCAGAAACGACCGAGTTATCCTCAAATGGCTCCCTTAAATTATTTTCAAAATATTGCTTGAACGTCGTAATCTTGTGTATGGATTAAATGAGTGGGGAATGCTCTGATCACGTGATCGCCACGTCACCCTTTCTAGCTGCACGCTGATTAGCTACTGCCCGCCCGTTGTTTGGATGGACGTCCCGAGTAGTATAAAAGGAGCAAAAAATCAAGAATCAAGAGCACTTCGGCGAGACAGCAAGGTTGCTGGACCAGCTCAGTGCTAGACGTGGGACAACTGCTAACTGACTGTTGTACCTACACCGCAGCAGTGCCCTTCGGAATTCAGATGTCCTGCGCTGGTGAGCAGCCTTGAACACCCACGATTAAGTTTTTGTAAGCTCTCGGATGGCCATCCGAGGGCAAATTAATTGAATAGAAGAACTACCTTTTCTGGAACACTCACAGAGGAGCTTCTCTGCGGATGGGCCTTGCGGCCCTGATGTAATTCTACAGGATGTAGAGCTGGGGTGATTCTTGGTGGATAACTCTCTGGGTCTTCCGGACCACGCTGAAAAATGGTATCAAACTTCCGCACAGCATGCCGTGTGTTATAGTTAACCTTTAGACCACAGTCTGGTGGGACTCTGCTCGGTGCATCACACGAGCTATGTTACGTATCCCGCACAGCGTACCCAGTTATGTACATGCATATTTAATTACCCCTGTAGCCCTCCTTAAACTACCATCGCCGGACGGACACTTTCTAATTTACTGTGTAAATTTATGTATCAGTTATTCTGACTATCTAATAGACATCTTTCTATAACTGTTCTCCTTCGCCTTCTTGAGAGTGAGCCGCACCAACAGTCTGCTTGCGGAAATCTTTCCAACAACTTCAGAATCGTGCCACCTCGCGCTACTCAACTGTAGCGTATCAATTCCTGTGGTTTATGAACTCTTACTGTACCGATGACCAATAGGTACTCAAATAACTATACTATTTCCATGTACTTACAACTAACGAGCACTGTAAGGTCCTATGACCTGATATACTGTTAGCACTGTACTAGTTAGTTATGTATATGGCAGGTAGCCATCCTAGTTATTCTGTTTTGTTTACAGTATATAAAAACTCTAGGACGCAGTTCTCTAGGCAATACTATACAGCAACATTATGTTCGCATCACTATTTCCCCCAGCATCAATTTTACACTGAGGTCACTGATCATGCTCCCCATCCTCGAAGCTAACATGTGACGGACTAAACCTGACTATTCTCGCTCGATAGGATAGATTTTAAGTAGTTAGGGGACAATCTCTCTGTAAGAGACACATTGTGTGTGCCTCTTTTCCGGCTGTGGCGGATATGTACCCATGCACACTGGCTAGATTGTACAAATTGGCCAATTACCTTAGGGCCTCTTCTTAATATCGAGTGAGTGTCTCTTTCTATGCTCCTCCAGCCGTAAGGCTTAATGATTGTCTGGACTCTCAATCGAGACGTTGGAAGGATATGACTCTGGGAAACTATTTGGGTTTCGGAATGGTGATAACTAAAGTGTCGATGTAACATACACTCCCCCAGTATCTTCGGATACCAGTTGGTTTAGATACCCCTGCCAATGTAGGAAGCACTGCGAAAAGAATTTATATTATGTAACACCTGCCTGCAGTGCATCTCTAGGCATTCTGGAACATAACCCTAATGACAGGTGAACTGTTAATTGCATAACAAGCGGGTGATGGACGAGACGCAGATCCCCATCCAACTCGATATGGTGACTGGGTGCGGTCTTGGAAGCCACCACGCCCTCAGGGGAAGGTCAATGGATATCTGTCTCTTACTCCCCACCATAAATTCTACTGCGCTTTCTAAATTGCTTATGTGAATTGTGAATTGTCCTAGTGATGTTATATGTGGTTATGGTGCAATGGTGACAGGATCGTCATATGATTCGGGAGCTGTCACTCTGTAACATATACGCACGCTGTCTTTCTGAGGAAGATGCCATGCAGAGCGACCTTCGGGGAGCTGGGCAGCTTCGCCAGTTAGACGTATGTGTCAAAAGATAGGTAGGAATCCTTGCCACTTGCGGCCAAAGCTTGGAAACGGATCTAACAACTAAAGGGTCGGTTAGACTTTTAGCAGAAGGTCCGCATAAATAAAGCGGCAACAACCAATGCAGTATCTTTCGACCTACATAAGACAATGACCTAGGAATTCTTCGGAAATCATCCGACCCATCTTCACGTAAACCAGCGTGCATCACATTAATTATAGTTTCACTAGGATTGACCACTGCACACAACTTTTTATTTCAACAAAAGTGTGGCCCTTTTTGCCAGCTCTTGCCACCGCTTCGGCATTGAAGGCATTTTCATGTGATGGAGGCCCACGCGAGGCACTTTCCTCTCGCAACAATAATATTTTGTATGTGTTAGGGGTATAATTGGTTTATGTTAAACTATTCAAGTGGCCTCGTTGCGATGCTCCCTTGCGGGGATACCTCTGCGGATTTACGAATCTGTGATGTACCTTCAGCGAGGCCACGTAGAAAGAACACCAGTTGGTTCTATGTACTGTATTATTTTTGCTCATTCACTAGCAAACGGGTACCATTGTTTGTATAGTCGTTATTAATTATAATTATTATCATCATGTCCAGACTTTTAAACTAGTTTATGGACCATCATACCGGTGACACTAACAGCTAGGATGAGATGGTGAGGTTCAATCTCGGCGGCAATGGTCGCACGGTCCCACTGGAACGTGATCGTTCCACCGGCTCCAGAAGCTGATCTTTGTACCTTTCGGAGCGTCTCGAAACGGGATCTCTAACCCCAAGAACCGTAGATAACCAGCCCTCCCACGCATCCTGTGCATGTGGTTCAACGGAGTGGAGCAATACAGTGGACCAGTGCATACCACCATGGGCTACAAGTGGTACCCGATGCGGGGCTCGAACGAGAAGCGAACCCACGCCAACTCCCAACACACGCTCGTTTCAGTCTCCTTCACCAGACAGTCAGCACTCCCTAGATTTGGAAGTAGCATCATATGACGGAAGAACAGCATGCATGCTCATCGACTATGCTAGGAATTTCCCCCGTGTGGAACAACCAGCACCGCCTTTACACAAGTTTTCGCCGATCAGCGAGGGGACATTCTGTGATGCCTCACAGGCGGGAACCCAATATATAACACTGTCGGATATCCATGATAGGCACCCACCATCTATGCCGGATCGCGGTCGACCATGACAGAGACACCTACAGGGGCATACTATTCCTTCATAACCATTATGTTCGCCAGCGTCATCACAGGGTGACCAATGGCCGGAAAATCATGCACCATATCCCGCATCTCCGCCGGTGTGTACATCGTCACTATATTATTTCACCGGTACCACGATACGAGCCGGGAGATGCGGCAACTCCATTCCAGCAATACACCAGAAGAACAAAATCACATGGCACCCCCCCATCAGTCAGCTGCAACGCCTCCGTATGAGGCACACCCATCACAACACCCAGTAGAACGTCCATGTCATCTCCATAGCACACCACCACCAGTCTATAGACCAACACCCGTCTATGGACCCACATCAGGGTGGTATTTAGTGGACCCTACATATCGTGCACAGCACTATCATCTGGAATCGCCCTCACCGATGCGGCATCATCAGGGACATTATTGGGAAATACCACCAACACCACCACCAACACGCAGACCAGCATCTGCGTTCATGTCAGTATCCCCAGCACCACAACCTGGATTCGCGCCCATAACATCATATTGTGGCCATGGTCGGATCATTCTCCCTCCTGAATTTAGCGGGGAGAATGATTGGGCTAATTACATGGTCCAATTTGAAATCATACGTCGTACAGATCGGTGTACAGATCGTAAAATGGGAGAGTATCTAGCCGCAAAGCTGTCTGGGAAAGCATTACAAGTCCTGGCAGATTTGGGCACAGATTATACACCAACTTACACAGAGTTGGAAAGCATGCTGTTGGAGAGATTCAGGGACACGGCCCTTCATGAGACAAGTCATCTGCAGCTTAAGAACTTGTGTCAATGAGCCGGGGAGACACTACCGGAGTTAGCTAGTTGCATTCGGTGACTGGTTACCCGTGCCTACCCCAGCACAAATCATGAGGGAGTAACACATCTGCATCTGGACACTTTCATCAACGCGTTAAGTGGAGAACCCGCCCTCAAGGAAAAGTTATTCCTCATAGAACAAGGTAGTCTTCAACAATTAACGGCAACCACCGAAGGTTCAGATTGAGAATTTCTTGGAGCAGGAGAAAAACAATCGCCGACAACTAAACCCAATCAATGAAGTAAGCGATGCAAACCTCGTAACCACCACCGACAACCCAACTGCATCAGCACCTACATCAGCAGCAGGCCCGCAAACACAATCCGATCACCCCACCAGTCAAAATCACACGTCTAGTGGAAGAGGGCGTGGCCAATCCCATCGCGGAGGCCACAACAACGCCCCAGGACATGGGAACCAGCACAACAATAACAATAGACAGAACATGCATTAAAAGAGCTAACCAAACAGATCTACGCACTCACCAACTTAGTCAGCACACTTAGCACCATGGTCGCAATCGACATCACGCCCAGCAACAAATTTGATGACACCTACACAGCCACCGAACACATGTTTTGGATGTGGTCAGCCAGGCCAGTGGAAGGAGCGATGTCCCAATCGCCCTCCATCTACAACTCCTACTGCTGGCCGATGTACACCGCAGCCTAAGACCCCATTAAACTAGAACAGGGACTGATTACAGAGTCACTTCGGTGCCCACTTTCACAACCCAGCTCAACTGCGACGTCCGGATAACAGCGTCAGGAGGCCTACACAATCACTCATCCTTCCATGACACTATGCACTCACACACACCCGGCTTCATATATGTCGGTACCAACGATGCACACTGCATCCACAGCGCTGACATCCCCCCCCCCCGCCCCCACCCCCCTGCTGGAGGCTGTGGCCCCACAACCTCCGTATCTAACAAACCTTCTTTCCTATGTAAAATGGCAGTGGTAGGTTGTAGCACCTCCGCTGAAACAACGTTTATACAAGCACCACGACCCACCACCAGGACACTTAACACCTGGTGCCCGTTGGTGGTATGCAATTCACAAGTCCTAACAGCATCGCCCACTACAACCAACAGCAGCAGTAGTGACACGGACTGCAGTCAACATTCGGCATCATGGATTCGCAAGAAGAAGCATCGTTCAAAGGACGACAAACCTCAGCGCCATCATTGCTTCTTCTGCGCATCAACCTAACACCCCATGATGCATTGTGGAAAGTGGCTCACACAGGTAGCCCTCATTGGCGACTGCACCAGTCCTGTCCGCACTGCTGTATACACCAACTCACAGTACACTGAAACAGCCTCAACAACACCACCTTTGCTACCCCTCCGTCATCGCCTAAGCAATTGCAGCAGTAGCGACGATGGGTTGGCCCCTTTCTCACTCAGTCACAAACTGCACTCGCGGGAGTTATCTGGAAACATACTGACTATATACAGGGTGATACTGCACCGAAAACAATCCCACAGGCAGTATCATTGGAAACTCTTCCACAGGCATACCCGTCTGTTTAGTGGCGTTTCCATCAGTGCCACCATTGACACTGGAGCTTCCATCACCGTCTTTAACAAGTGCTTGTATGAGAGCAGCCCACCTCATAAGAAGCCACCCGTTAGGTCTACAAACATATTTTTGCAAACAGCTACGGGAGCCGATGTCCCCATGGCTGGTACAGTAAACCTCGTAATACAGATAGAGGAAATGCGAGTTGTCATTGCCTCTATACAAAACGATGCCCTGCTTGGTTCTGATTTCCTCAGTACCAGCGAAGCCATCATACATTGCACACAGCGAGAATTAGACATACACGGCCGACGTATACCCCTTGGACCGGAATCATCACTGTACGACACTTGTGCAGTAATTTTGGCAACTACAGCCACAGTTGAGCCGGGATAGGAGAAAAACTTATGGGCCACTGCACCACAGTTAGGAGACAACATGCACATAGCTATGCTGGAACCCGACCCTGAATATATAATCGCCTTACAATGCGCTGGTCCCCAAATGATCGTGGACACCACCAATAAGGATCATATATCCTTCTGGGTATTCAATGGCACTACGGACCCAATAACACACAGAGGTTTGGAGATTGTCATATGCAAGATGACATTCTCTGCATTAATAACCAGATAATGATTCCTGAGCCGTCGAGCAAACAACAATACAGATCAAACGGTGATTCCACTGGATTGGGATATGTGATAGTGTGAAGGGATGGGTCGCCAAATGTGTCCCATACCAAAAACGTGCTGTTGGCCAGCACCATTCCACACCCTTACAAGTTAAAATTGTTGGTGCATTATGGGAGCGAGTGGCTATTGATATGCTCGGACCCTTGAATACGACAGATGAAGGAAACAAGTACATCCTCGTATTGCAAGATTATTTTATGAAGTGGGTAGAAGCATTTGCTTTGCCGGACCAAGAGGCATCCACAGTGGCAGAGGTCCTAACAAGCAATGTGTTCTGCCACTTCGGTATGTCCTATGAACTGCACTCCGACCAAGGAAGTAATTTTGAGAGCCGGCTGATCTCCGAGCTCTGCAAATTATTTCATATCATCAAAACAATGACGACTCTGTATCACCCCCATAGTGACGGAATGGTGGAGAGGTTCAATCGAACCCTAGCGGAGATGCTCACCAAAGAAACACGCCTTGATTGTTGTGATTGGGATCTATGACTCACATATGTGCTCATGGCATACCACACTTCGATACATTCCAGTGCGGGTTATACCCCTGCTCAGTTAATGTGAGGCCGTGAATTAGCCTTGCCCCTGGATATGGCCATGCCCAGGATTCCAGGAGAGAAAAATTCACCATCTCTCTACGTAGAGCTCATGTGGCAGCTGATAGAACCGACCCATGAGCTAGTAAGAGCAACATTATCCTCTGCACACCGGCGTCAGAAAACGTGGCATGACCAGCGAGTTCATGGAGATCCGTATGAGGTGGGGAAAATGGTTTGGGTTCACGATTCGCGATGTTCTGCAAACGTGCCGAGTAAACTGAGTTACCAGTGGAAAGGCCCCTATGTGGTAGTAGGTAAGAAGTCAGATGTGAGCTACAGTATCCGCGCCTCGGATGGCCTGACCTCAGTCATCCACTTCAATCAACTTAAACCATGTGTCAGTGATGACCCAGTGCCAGAGCTCGGACTGGGCGTTCCACATGACACCGGTACCCAGACAGATGTCGCGACGGAAACAAGTATTCCCGACGTTAGTCCAGAGCACCGCAGTGCCAGTTCGACCCCTCTCCTACCAAGCCAGGAGTCCGGTGAACATATGACTAACGCTGAGGACGATGACGAGATACGTACTCGCCATCTCCCTCCTCAGAGCGGGGCTACAAGATCTGGGAAGTCGTATAGAGATACCACAAACGGAAGTTGAGGCTGCCCCGAGCCATGATTCCTGTGGGATGGAACATGTAATAAATAGCATGGAAGTGAAGAGGCTTGATGAGACCTTGAAGAACAACAAAACCACACAACTCGGTGTATCCCACCAAGTCATAAAATCGCGAGACCACCCCCATTCCAAGGCACGCCCGATCCAATAGCACCACCACCCCCACTCCATCTCGCATCTCTAGTCTATGCACAAAGTTCGGACATCACCGGTCCTGTCCATTTCACACTTCACTCGTCGTCTGTTGACTGTCAATCTTCAGATATGAGAGAGTCAGCTGCTACAGAGGAGGTGACATCCAGCACCACAGCAACGCCCCCCCCCCCGCCCGCCCATACACCCCCCCTCCGCTGGTGGTGGGAAGGGAAGCAGCCTGTTCAGCAGACTCTCCGCTCGAATATTCCCGGTCCTTAAAAACTATGACACGGTACCAACCGTAGTGTAATGGGAGATGACCCTCCTAATCCAAACGTCACCCCTGACCACAACTGCCCTACCAAGCCCCCCCCCCCACCACCACCGGTGAGCAGTCAGAACATCACACCAAGACACAGAAAGCCAGAAGCATACAGAACACACCTGCCCATAAGGCTGGATATGTCAATTCATCATTGCACGAACATTACAAACTTACCCAGATATATAAACAGTTTAACGGAGACATTCAACATCATCAACGCCATAGATAGTATAGACCTAGCTTTTGTAAACAGACAAAGTTAGAGACACCTTTTCTGCAACATTCCCTGCTGCACGAATGCGGGGAGTTCATCACTTTCCGCAACCCGACTTTTCTGCAACAGCAAAAGACTTGGCATTCCCCAGCTTGGAAACTTGGATTTGCCCACCGCGCATAATGCCAGCATCACACAGCAACCCAGACTTCCCTACAACAGAAAACGACCAGCATCAACACGAGTCAACATTTTCCGCAAACACCTCCTTATCCCGTATGCGAAAAACTGTTCATATGGAAAGGAGGAACAGCACCACCGCCATTTTCAGTACACGCTACAGGGAATCCCCTACTACCAACCCCCCCACCCCCCCCCCCCGCCCCTGGAAACGTCATACGTGAACAGCTAAACTATCACACTTCAATTATATGTAATAGCAGTCAATATTATTAAGAGAGCAAAATGCCCGCAGTTTGTCGTCAGTATCAAGTAGGAATTTACTACGAAACGGAAAATCGATAATGGTCTTATTCAAGTTACGACAGCCCCCCCTTCTTGGTCATCCGTGCATTAAAGTAACTCTGTCCCGTCTTCCGACTCAGCCATTACAGAGCGATATAATGTACATCATGTCCGATAAAGCTGACACCACAAACATGCAGAATTCCCGCCCCTCTGCTATAAACACATCACACTTCGCAAGATCATCCGCAGATAAGCAGCCACGTGTATCAATCAAATTCACCAACATGACAGAGAAACAGACACTCAGGATGACTGTATTCACAATCGCCATATGACGGTATTGTAAATTGTAAAACTTAAGCACGTACTTTCCGAGCTGTACTGTGATAATTAAGTTTGGTCTAGATGAGGTGAGATTAGTCCTACCTACAGAGGAGGATGCTTGGCAGTCCACCCACACGGTAAATACAGTCCAGCTTCGCGATGTCAGTAGACTTGGTTTCTGAAAGACATGGAGCTGTTTAAACAAAACAATAAATTACAGTCAGCTATACTGTCCTAATTTTGATTATGAACACGACTGTTCTAGCGCGTATACAAATCATTAGCACGTGGGCTGATGAAGCAGCATCAAAACTTGGAAAGGATAACATCGTGGGGAATTTCAAATATTCTCTTACCTACATATTCCAGTCACTAACCAACACTTGCTGGAATGCATTTACTACACACACGAGGCGGCGCATGTATAAGATCACGCGCATATAAAGGGACGCTGTTCTGAGGAACAGAATAATGAAAACATATATTTCCATTTTTCGCATCAGCTATATAATCATTGGCATCAAAATTCCACCATCATATACAGATTGCCTAACTTTCCGAGCAACCACGTGCTTTCAAAACAAGAATCACGTGATCATCACTTCTATTTTCCAGTAAATTGGATCAATGGCTATACACAAAATAACCGCCCTACACGTGACTACCACAGCGTGATGGAGGAGGCGAGGGGTGGTGAGTCGGGACCAGGCCGCTGACGTCATCACGCTCTCCCACACCCCACTGGGCGTTCCAACCTGAAATTTGAACAGGCGAGTTTATAAGCATCCAACTTGAAAAACCGCTTCACGCTAATTAAAAGGTGAGCTTCTATGGGAATAAATAGTTCCGGATTTTCACGTTGATCGGAGACACGATTTCCCTCTGAGTGGGGATGAAAGCGACTATCCTACCTTCTTATATTTATATTGGCCTTCTTTCCACGAAGGGAATATATGATCCGACTCCAGGAGAATAAAAGTTAAATATTTCCATATCTGGCCGAACCGACTCACCCTAAACCTTTCTGGTGTGGTCATCCACCCTCCTGTAACATCACCAAAAAGTATAAAAGGAGGAGTGCGTGCACTGAAATTTCATCTTCCCGTCAAACTCGACAGTAGGGAAGATTGAGTGTTAGGCTACTTTTGTGTCGCAAACCACATTCTGCTGTTTTCTTCTTATTATTTTATTATTATATGTTATATTGGCCAGGAACGTTATGAAGAGTTAGGAAAGTTTAATTAGGTTAGTGCAGTTCCACAAATAACCATCATGCGGGAATAATATGTCGCTTGCAGAAGATCTCCCCTTGTCTGACAGCTTGGAAGATTCAGCACCGGCTCACCTCAGAAAGAAATCTCTGTGTACTGCTTCATCGCCCAATGGACAGCCATGCAAGCTTGCGTTTTCCAGAGACTCGGACTTGAAACTTCACGTCAATCGCGACCATTTACTGCAGAGAGCATCCTGTGCGGACTGCAAGTACCTGTATTCATCCACTCAGTACGGTGTAACACACACGTTATCTTTTAAACATCGTGTGTTAGTTGTGACATTAAAGCTTGGTGAACAAAGTGAGGACATGGATATCCTCGCTCCACATTTCAAAAATAGACTTCCAGTTACCGTGCTTCCAACCAGAAAAATTACCAAGACGAAACGCACCAAGTGACGACAAACTGACTTTCCGCAGTTAGGTAGACCATCAGCATCCACAACACAGCCAGCCAGCACCAGCACTCCAGCACCCATCACTACCGCATCGGCAGCACCCGTAACAACAGCACCGGCAGCACGGGCAGCAACTGCATCATCGGTATTTACTCCAACTGTAGCATCTGCACTGGCAGCACCCGCAGTAACAACACCGACAGCAACCAGCACCACCACACAATCCGCATCCGTGATAGGCCAGCTAATATCGGTAGCAATAACAACTCCTGTGAAAATCCACGAACCAGTTTTACAGAACATTTCCGTTCAATATTTCCGAGCAGTTTACTTATCGATGAGGAGCTAAGCCTCACGGAAGTCATCATCACTACCACCGCACCGCAGACCAGCACACTGGCATCCACGTGCAGCAACATTCTTACCATAGGTCCTGCCATTAGGAAGACTACTACGACGGACCGACCGTATGCGGGAAAGTTCAGAATGGCCGATCAACCTGAAATCTGAGTGGTTTCCAGAACGTCCGTGAGTAAGCTAATTAAGGCTGTGAAAATAAGAAATCACTGCAGCAGCATGGACGCACAGCATCATCGCGTCATTTAGCCATCTTGCAGCCAGCACCACCACCACCGCCGCCATGACGGCAGTGATGTCATCAATCTCGGAATTTACACCAGTCAGAACTACACCCATCGTCGTCACCACCGCCACTAGTGCATCCGTAAATTCACATGCAGCTTCTTCGAACTTAAGTGCCACCGACATTAGTAACATAAATAATGAAATATCAGCATCAGAAGACCACCCACCATGGCCGTCCACCATGAGTCGTGGGGCCCAAACTCGTTGGGGGAATTTCTCAGTGGACGTTTGTGGACATTATTGTCGTGGATGCAGCAGAATGTGTGAATAGATGTGCGGAAGATAGAACTATTATTATTTTATTTTTAAAATATTTTTCTTATTATTATCTTATCTTATGTTTTTAAAAATTGAAACCCCGTCCCTTGGCTGACTACGGTCATCCTATACAGCTACGCAAAATTCTTGCATAGCTGTGCCTCAGTAAAATAATCACTGCGGATACCTGTGTTGTAAAAACGTCGTGTGCGACGTAAGTACACAACACACCGTAGCGAATATGTCTTTACTCCCGTCATGCCATCCCAGCTTTTGCTGGGGCTTCCTGATGTATTGCTGGGGCTGCCTGATGTATTGCTGGGGCTGCCTGATCTATTGCTGGGGCTGCCTGATGTATTGCTGGGGCTGCCTGATGTATTGCTGGGGCTGCCTGATGTATTGCTGGGGCGGCCTGATGTATTGCTGGGGCTGCCTGATGTATTGCTGGGGCTGCCTGATGTATTGCTGGGGCTGCCTGATGTATTGCTGGGGCTGCCTGATGTATTGCTGGGGCTGCCTGATGAACCAGTTTTTACTTTATTATTAAATATTATTTTCTTATTATTTTTCTTCTCGCGTCAGAACGTCGAGACGGAATGTGGATAGCAAGAGCTATCCGTGTAAACCAGCCAAAATGGGCCGCACTGTATGCATACCCGCATATACTTGGTATGCATATGTAATTACATATTACTGTGATACTACTACTGTGTTTTAAAATATATATATATATATATATATATATATATATATATATATATATATATATATATATATATATATATATATATATATATATATATATATATATATATATATATATATATATATATATATATATATATATATATTATATATATATATATATATATATATATATATATATATATATATATATATATATATATATCTTTTATTATATTTTTATAATTTAATTGATTCAGGTACATTGGAGCTTGGGCGTTCTCGGCAGAACTCTAATTGTCTGTCACCGGGAGAATGACCATGCAAGCTATTGTTTTAGCCAAATCAGGGTAGTAAAATAAAGAAAACGACCATGCACCATGAAATAAAAACAAAAAAAAGAAGAAAAGGCCTGGAAAAATAATTCCAGGTCAAAAATCAAAACTAAATGCATGCCTCACTCTCAAACTCTTTCGCACCTTTATGTGCACTTCTCTGATAAACTACTCGTCTCTCGTGGCACTTCTCCTCTCGACTATGTGCCTACTCGAGAAGTCTATAATTCTCACCTAGCGTGCTCCCGTGCCTTCGATCCATGATGCGTTGATCGTTTGCCACAGGTGTCAAATGAGGAGTGGGTGGTGTAGCACGGATCGACCGGACGGGTACGAACCGTCCCAGCTAAGCTGGGTATGGAGTGACCGCTCAGGTTACGTTCCAAGCACGTAGGATAGTACGCGTGTATAAAGCCCTATGAGATAGGTTTCGTTAAAGTCCGTAAGAACGCGCAGCGCGCAAGCGCGCACGTCAGAGCTTCCCTGGTAACACGTGTCAGTATGTTTATAGTGTACAGGGTTGGTACTTGTGATTTCTTCAAATCACTCCATTCTCGTCGTTCTTGGTATCAATCAGGACCAGAATGAAACGATGATTTCAGAACGTTTTACCTTTTTAAAATCGGACCAGAAACGACCGAGTTATCGTCAAATGGCTCACTTAAATTATTTTCAAAATATTGCTTGAACGTCGTAATCGTGTGTATGTATTAAATGAGTGGGGAATGCGCTGATCACTTGATCGCCACGTCACCCTTTCTAGGTGCACGCTGACTGGCTAATGCTCGCCCGTTGTTTGGATGGACCGTCCTGCCTCTGACGTCACGAGTAGTATAAAAGGAGCAAAAAATCAAGAATCAAGAGCACTTCGGCGAGACAGCAAGGTTGCTGGACCAGCGCAGTGCTATTCGTGGGACAACTGCTAACTGACTGTTGTACCTACACCAGAGCAGTGCCCTTCGGAATTCAGATCTCCTGCACTGGTGAGCAGCCTTGAACACCCACGATTAAGTTTTTGTAAGCTCTCGGATGGCCATCCGAGGGCAAATTAATTAAATAGAAGAACTACCTTTTCTGGAATACTCACATAGGAGCTTCTCTGCAGATGGGCCTTGCGGCCACGATGGAATTCTACAGGATGTAGAGCTGAAGTGATTCTTGGTGGATAAGTCACTGGATCTTCCGGACCACGCTGAGAAATGTTATCAAACTTCCGCACAGCATGCCGTGTGTTATAGTTAACCTTTAGACCACAGTCTGGTGGGACTCTGCTCGGTGCATCACACGAGCTCTGTGACGTATCCCGCACAGCGTACCCAGTTATGTACATGCATATTTAATTACCACTGTAGCCCTCCTTAAACTACCATCGCCGAACGGACACTTTCTAATTTACTGTGTAGAATTATGTATCAGTTAATCTGACTATCTAATAGACATCTTTCTATAACTGTTCTCCTTTGCCGTCTTGAGAGTGAGCCGCACCAACAGTCTGCTTGCGGAAATCTTTCCAACAACTTCAGAATCGTGCCACCTCGCGCTACTCAACTGTAGCGTATCAATTCCTGTGGTTTATGAACTCTTACTGTACCGATGACCAATAGGTACTCAAATAACTATACTATTTCCGTGTGCTTACAACTTACGAGCACCGTAAGGTCCTATGACCTGATATACTGTTAGCACTGTATTAGTTAGTTATGTATATGGCAGGTAGCCATCCTAGTTATTCTGTTTTGTTTACAGTATATAAAAACTCTAGGACGCAGTTCTCTAGGCAATACTATACAGCAACATTATGTTCGCATCACTATTTTCCTCCAGCATCAATTTTACACTGAGGTCACTGATCATGCTCCCCATGCTCGACCCTAACATGTGACCGACTAAACCTGACTATTCTAGCTCGATAGGATAGGTTTTAAGTAGTTAGGGACAATCTCTCTGTAAGAAACACATTGTGTATGCCTCTTTTCCGGCTGTAGCGGATATGTAACCATGCACACTGGCTAGATTGTATAAATTAGCCAATTACCTTAGGGCCTCTTCTTAATATCGAGTGAGTGTCTCTTTCTATGCTCCTCCAGCCGTAAGGCTTAATAATTGTCTGGAGTCTCAATCGACACGTTGGAAGGATCTGACTCTGGGAAACTATTTGGGTTTCTGAGTGGTGATAACTAAAGTGTCGATGTAACATACACTCCCCCAGTATCTTCGGATACCAGTTAGTTTAGATACCTCCGCCAAAGTAGGAAGCACTGCGAAAAGAATTTATATTATGTAGCACCTGCCTGCAGTGCATCTCTAGGCATTCTGGAACATAACCCTAATGACAGGTAAACCGTTAATTCCATAACACGCGGGTGATGGACGAGACGCCGATCTCCATCCAACTCGATATGGTGACTGGGTCCGGTCTTGGAAGCCACCACACCCTCAGGGGAAGGTCAATGGATATCTGTCTCTTACTCCCCACCATAAATTCTATTGCGCTTTCTAAATTGCCTATGTGAATTATAAATTGTCCTTGTGATGTTATATGTGGTTATGGTGTAATGGTGACAGGATCGTTATATGATTCTGGAGCTGTCACTCTGTAACATATACGCACGCTGTCTTTCTGAGGAAGATGCTATGCAGCGCGACCTTCGGGGAGCTGGGCAGCTTCGCCAGTTAGACGTATGTGTCAAAAGATAGGTAGGAATCCTTGCCACTTGCGGCCAAAGCTTGGAAACGTATATAACAACTAAAGGGTAGGTTAGACTTTTAGCAGAAGGTCCACATAAATAAAGCGGCAACAACCAATGCAGAATCTTTGGACCTACATAAGACAATGACCTAGGAATTTTTCCGAAATCATCCGACCCGTCTTCACGTAAACCATCGTGCATCACATTAATTATAGTTTCACTATGATTGACCACTGCAAATAGCTTTTTGTTTGAACAAAAGAGTAGCCCTTTTTGCCAGCTCTTTCCTCCACTTTGGCATTGAAGGCATTTTCATGTGATGGAGGCCCGCGCGAGGCACTTTCCTCTCGCAACAATAATATTTTGTATGTGTTAGCGGTATAAACTATTCAAGTAACCTCGTTGCAATGCTCCCTTACGGGGATACCTCTGCGGATTTACGAATCTGTGAGGTACCTTCAGCGAGCCCACGTAGAAAAAAACAGCAGTTGGTTCTATGTACTGTATTATTTTTGCTCATTCACTAGCAAACGAGTACCATTGTTTGTATAGTCGTTATAATTTACAATTATTATCATTAGGTCCAGACTTTTAAACTAGTTTATGGACCATCATACCGGTGACACTAACAGTTGGGATGAGACCGTGAGGTTCAATCTCGGTGGCAATGGTCGCGCGGCTCAAATGGAACGTGATTGTTCCACCGGCTCCAGAATCCGGTCTTTGTACCTTCCGGAGAGTCACGAAACGGGATCCGTAACCGCGAGAACCGTAGCTAACCAGCCCTGCCGCGCATCCTGTACATGTGGTGCAGATATTCCAAATAAGAAGAAATTTGCTCTTACCCCCATAATGTCAATATGTGAACTCTAACCCCTTAAATACCCAGTGTTTCTATTTCATTACAGGAAAGCGGTTGAATATTTTGAAACTAAATCGACTGGAAACTGTCTGGGACATAGGCAGCAACGGCGTCTAGAAAAATTAGTTTCAAAATATTCAACAGATTCCCTACATCAAACAGAATTTGTCATTTCTGGGCTGTACGTGTTAAATGGTTTATTGTTGCGCAATAAGCATAAGAAAGTCTGGTTTTGACAATAATGTTGCTGGAGCATGTCGTTGTCATATTAGCAAACGTTTTCTTGCCCTTTTAGGGTGAAGACGGCCAAAACCGGGCTAAGTAATGGTGTTACTGAATGGCCATTTGTAAGCCTAGAGAAAACTATTTTTGAGATTTTACTATTGTACTGACTGGCTCAAGCCAGTCATTCCAGCGTTAAATCTATCAAAATGGCCCCTTGGCCTCTAAATGGACATTCAATAAGCATTGCTATTCTTGACCAAAGTTAGTAAGTAAATGGTTAAAATTAGCACAAGTTTTCAGGTGACATAGTATCAAACGATCTAGAAATGAAAATGTATGGATCTAGAAGTTAGATGACTTCATAAACATGATTGGGGAAGGCAGAAAAACTATACAATAATGAGGTGTGTAGACGATAACAAGGCTACCACCCAGAAGAGAGAATCACGAGTTGTGGAGAAGATAACATTGCAGTCATGATCAAATAATGATATATGTTGACCAACAACCAGTATTAACTCTTACCACTCTGGTGTCAAAACTTTAAATTTCAAATTAAATTAAAAGACGAACCGGTATTCATTTTTCAACAGATTTGGTGGGAGATGGTGCTGTCGTAGACAGCAACATCTTCCACCAAATTGTTGAAAAATATACACCAGCTTCTGTGATATTGAAACAATAAAAGATAGAATATTGACATCAGGGTGGTAAGGGTTAAGGGCGAAACCGGACATGGCGCTTCAAAGATGAATTACCCAAAAGGTTCTAGATCACCCAGCTTAAGGACTGAGATGTTGAAATGTCCCCAGCAACGAAGACATAGATTATAGCTGCGATAAGCGCGCTGAGAAATAACAAACCTACTCATAAGGATATGTTATTTGTGCACAGATATTTTCAAACCTGATCCACAAACACGACCAAATCATAGGCCTACCCACACAATGAGATAATGTGTGGCAGTTGTATGTCAATGCGTAAAACAGACCTAAACTTTTAAACTCGTGAGTGTCTTCCAGGAACTAGATAGCAATATATGGACTCCAGAAAAAATTCTTGTGAAATTGCTGATTACCTGATTACTAAGAAATGTCAAATGCTGATAGCAGAGTCAAGATCGAAGCAGTCGTGACGATCCCTATGTTAGAGTTGTAAGATTGCACACGAACACGAGGAGTGTCTAGAGAGATAAGACAAGCATACATCATACTTCACAGGCTTACTGTATTAACTTCCGCTTGAAACAACCTCTACAGTCGCCTTCATCAATGCCCATTTGCAAACCCAAGAGAAGGCTATTTTGAAATGTTATCGACAACCGAACCAGTCATCCCAGGGGTAAAATAAAAGAAGTATGTTCTTGGCCTGCAAATGGACACTGGCCAAGCATGTATTTCGATTCTCTTGACAATTAATCCATTAACAGTATCCAAAGTGGTTTTGAAGAATGCCCATTTCAGGAAAACAAGACTCTATTTTTATAAATATCAGCGGTAAATTTACAAAATAGACCTGCTAAAATACAATTTTCTTGAAGAAAAAAGTGACAATTAAATCATTAATTGATATGAATAACATTTTAGCGCTTTCATGCGCTGTTGACGCAAGAAGAGTCGGTACTTGAGTGATAGATGGGATCCCTCCATTGACTGACACTTGGGCACAGTGGGACAAACACAATTAGTTTCGATCTTCGTTAATATAGTCACAAATTTCTCATTAGGCGCTATTCCATGTTATTTTATATTTCATAGGAAAATCCTGGTAAATGCGTTGGGTATTAGCTTTTATGTGAATGTTATTTTGAACGTGATTTTAAGTTAGTGCCCTTGCTGTATGCCAGCGATGGTGAGACACGTGACAAGCTTTTGGTGTTGTACGTGTGACGCATACCAGAGCATTGAGATGCTGAGTGAACGTTTATGCCAATTAACCCTTTCATGGCGAAGGTGGACAAAACAATCATTTATAGAGGTCTTAAGTAATGCTCAGTTACAGGCAAGGAAAATACTATTTTTAAACTTTACCACTGGAATGACTGGCTCGGTAATCAATTTTTTTAAATTTCTTGACCAAACTTAGCCCTTAAATGGTTACTGTTATGTATGCAGACGTATTCAGATTGTGAGATGGACAGTGGGCTTAGATTTCAGTTAATGTTGTGTGGTCAGGGTGATTCAGAGGCTTCATAGATCATACAGTTCTGGTAATTATAAAACAAGTTGTGGCTTGGGTGTGTCATAAACATTTTACCGACCGATCAACAAAGAGACCATTATACCGACCTAAGCTATTCAGTGGATCAGCTTAGGTCACTATTTTAAAGAAATCTTTATGGAGTTGAGGAAAGCACCACATTTGGAACACAATACCCCATAGGGCCTACTTATTGGATTCAGAAGGGGTGCAACGAAATCGGGAGTCCAGATGACCCTAAAGATCTAAGTCACGGTCATGATACTCAAAATTTCATTTATTTATAAATTGCTGGCATATTCTAATGGTGTATTTCCACATATGTGTATACTATTCAGCATACGATACAATTAGATCACATTTACTATTTTACTTATTATTATCATCTTAATACAGATTATTTTTAATACGATATAACTACAAAATTCCGTGCCTTTGCTGAACCTGTGTCTTTTATCGAAAGTTGTGTGGGTGAACGGAGCTATCGTTCCAAACTCTCAGAGCTTTACAAAGCTTCACAGCCTTTATGCTAAACGTCTCGAAGATCGTGGCATTTCAATTTCAAAATATAATTAATAAAACGAGGCTAAAACATAAGCTTACAGTACATTTCCGCCATAAATGTCAACTTTAATCAGATGAAGGAAATACGTTGATCCTGTTCAATAAAGGGCTACAGATGCTCCTCAAAGAACGTATTGATTCACGCGACCATTGTGAAGAGGCAATTACAATGGCAGATATCGCTAAAGTACTTCGCCGAGATGATTTTGATTGTGAATTGTTCGAATTTAAGGGGCAATCTTCTCAAGATTGCCAGAGTGAATCCCTGACCGCCAGTCTCAAGATATTGGCATTGCTGCTCAATGGTATGCCTGTAAAGCATCAGAGCACTACTACGTCTCGGGCATATTTGAAAATTAATCAGCTGATTCTCTTCAATATGAGGAAATATGCATCAGAGTACCATTCGTGATTCAAATGACTCAAAGGAGCCTCCTCTACCCATCTACCTGAGTCTCCAGGCACACGTAAATACCCTTAACAGAAGCAAAGAATTGGTAACAATGCTTCACACCCTTGTTGTCGGTTTAGGCTGAAATTGGATTTGCTCTTTGCAATGTTGTTTGCAAGGGCTTCTGAGATGACGGCCACATCTGTCCGACTCAGCTACGCAATGGACTTCGCAGTTAGTGCTCAAGTTAACATAGACCATAACCCATCATCGAAGACAGCTGTGGACTCTTTTCATGAGACTGACATAAGTTTGTTTCAGTTTCCTATTGCTGAAAAACATGCGAATCACGAGAATCCATAACCATTGACTGGAAGGAAAAATCAACGCACTCTTTGCCAGAGGGTTGCCCAACTGCCCCTGACGTGGATAGACATACTCAAAAGCTGGTAGTACCACCAGCAGATGTTACGAAAGTAGGTGGCCACCATCAAGAAGCGGAATCCGTTGAAAAAGCTTGGATTGTAAAATCGTCAGAACTGCTAGGAAAGGATACACACTACAACGGTAATAAAATTGTCTGGGCCGCGTACCATGCATCTAATCGGCCAGACCCATCTGATCCACCAGCTGTGAGTGTTTTACTCCTATTGTTTTATGAGAAGGCCGCATCACTTTCTGTGATTAAACATGGCAAGGATATACAAAGAGATATCACTGCCTACCTAAATCCGGAACAGATACATGTGTCAACGTGTACTCAAACTCTCTTTACACTTGTGAAATAGATCCTGGATCTCTATGGCGGGAAAATGCACATAGTAATGTTCGGGGGGGGGGGGGACTTCAGATCGAAATGCCACGTTGGAACACAATTGGTGACTTTTTGGAAGCATCATGCTGGATGACAACACTTAGTGAAGCTAGTGTTACCTACCACATCTGGAGTCCGGATTCATTTCTTAAGGTATCTTAGCTTACCAGGACAAGGCACGTACATCCGGTGACACTATTAGCATTGGTAAGCGGTCATGGCCAGAAATCATTAAAACACAGATTTGAACTTCGTCGTTCATATGACATCATATTGACTTTGGAAATGAGGTAAGTTCAACCCAATTTGTCCGTTATCTGGCGCATTGCTGTATCTCCCTTTCAAGTAGCTTTGGTGAACAGTAGGGTGCTTCAAACCTAGTATAGAACAATTTAAAGACAGCCAAATACACGGAAATCACTGGGTTTTTTCAAGATATGTGGCCTGGACCTGCATTATGAAGGTCACCCGGTACCCCGATTTTGTGGCACCCATTCGAAATCCAAGACATACCCGAAAGGTCACGTGTGCCGAATCTGGTGCTTTCTTCACTTTGGTAATGATTCTTCCATCAAGCAACCTCACTAATAGCAACGAGCCCTATTTAGACCCAATTAGAGGAAGGCAATATCGTTTTCTCAGCATCACAACATTTCCTCCACACTTGCCCACGTAGTCACCCCAGTGCGTAACCTTAAAATAATGCTTCATACGTGATGTACATTGACTGGTAGTGATGAGACAGGATAGCCATTTTTCTGTCTTCGATGGTTGAAAACAAACCTCCTCAGCAACACGCATACTCTCTTGTATAGTGCATAGTTAGAAATTATGCTGTCTGGCATCGGTGCCCAGTGATAGTGCGGAGTTGTTTGCGGTATCAAGTTTGTACATGGCTGCTTTGGAGCTGCCCAGCTGTTACAGCTAGAGAATATCAGATACGCAGGTTGCGTTTTGTCATGGGCATCTTTGATCTACGAATCCAAAGCTTCCAGAAGGACTGGAAAGCTATGTTCCCCATAACGCAGCATGCAATAACATCAGCAGTACTGCAAGTTAGTGATCCCAGGATTTTACCTTTCCTCCATGGTTCAACGACACGATCGTCATTTTCTTTAGTTTCACTTTCATGCTTTTAGTGAACGCGAGAAAACTACAATTGTCAAACTAAAATATGTCTGGACAAATTTCTTTTCGTGGAAGGACCAGAGCGATGGATTTCCGAGCTATGCTCCGCCTATTTCTAAACAAGCTCCGCCCACTTATTACGTATGATGGCGATTTGAAGCTTTGAAACCTGAATTCTCCGCATCTAAATCTTAAAATAGCTATATATAGATAAGCTATATTCTGAGTTTAATGTCTCTGCGACTAATTAGGAAATTCACGCGACTTACGAGTTCACCTGCCAGAGCCCTGAATGTTTTCCAGGTACTGGGCGACTCAATGTAGATAGCAACATATTAAATTGTGTACTATATAATAAATTACGTATTGTGTTGTTGTAGCATGCCTTCCTTTGATTGACATATAGTTGATATACAAATTTCGACTGTGTTATTAATTCCTACAGGACGCTACAATGCCTCTGTCCTGTCCCTTGCCTATCATGGATAAGCATGTATGAAGCGAACGTTAATAAGCACATGAGCTGTATGATCTCATTGCCAGCTGGTGTTGTTGTACTTGCTTAAGGGAGTCGGAATGCCGACCGTCAACAACTAACTGTCCGTTTGTTTCCTATAATTCACTATCATCTCTCTCGATTCCCATCGATTCTTATCTATTCTTATCACTCTATTATTTACTAAACTATTGGCCGAAACGACTGCTGAATATTATAAAAGTGTGTGCCGATCCCACAGCAACAACTTTTATCTTCAACTATTGACAGATATCATCAACCCAGAACCGTCGGTCCTATTTCAATCTATTCCAACTTCTAACTTATTGTGATGAATTTACTGCTACAGTTCCAATCTAGTTTCTATTCTATTTCTGCGAAACCTATTCTACTTCCGCGAAACTGTATCCTAGCATCAGCACTGGCTGAAGTCATCCAGTGCATCTTCCTATCTATACCTAACTACTATGATGCTTATTCAGTCCTTAGCTCACCTGGTATTTTCAAACATAAATTTCACTGAGGTCTTACTCGCAAATATAAGACGTCTAACGGGGTCATGACTTCCCATAAGACGCTCCGATATCTACAGTATGTTATGTAAGTTAAATACTGATTAGGATCATTATTGAAGTTTCTCCAATATTTTCACTCACTTGGATAGCTAGATTTATCCAAATTCCGATTTGTCCACTCAAACCTACACTGGATAGAGCAAACGGCATCGTAGGCTAGCTAATTTCAGTGAGAGCATTCCTACCACCACCATACCCACCCCGACCCCAACTACACACACACACATACACACACGCGCGTACGCACGCACGCACGTACGTACAACCAACGCATCGACGGACAGCCAAAACAAATATACAACGGGGCATGCAAACAGACAGCGAGAGAGAGAAAGAGGCAGAAAGATAAACATGTGCTTACAGAGAGATGGTCAGATGGATAGGCAGGCAAGCAGACAAGCTGGCAGGCGAGAAGCGGTGAGTCAAGAGACCGAGAAGCAGATGATCAGTGGATCTATAATATAAAAGTGTTCGCCAAAATGGACCATTCCATTTTTAGCTATGCCCCGCCCTCACTAGCTAAGCTCCACCTACACCTCGCGGTGTTGGAATCGATCGATCCCCAAATACCCTAGCTATCAATTTCCTGAAAACTATACAGGGAAGCTGTTGAATATTTTGTAACTAATTTGACTGGGTGCTGTTGCTGCCTATGGCGGCAACAGCGCCCAGTCAAATTAGTTTCAAAATATTCAACAGAATATTTATTAAATAGTAAAAGCAAACAATTTGTACAACAACGCATAGACCGTCTTCAAATATGCATTGGTGACGTACTTATCGACGTCATTCATGACGTCATTCATTACAATGTCATTCTACACATCACGCGGTTCATTATGACGTCATATGATGGGTGGTTACTCTGGAAAGGTGAATTGTTAGTAGTGACACACAGCCAGACAACACGATAGCAGGACAAACAGACACCAACACAGACAGACGGCAAGACAGACAGACAGACAGCATGTCAGCATGACAGACAGACAGACAGACATACAGACAGACAGACAGACAGACAGACAGACAGACAGACAGCATGACAGACAGACAGACAGACAGACAGACAGACAGACAGACAGACAGACAGACAGACAAACAAACAGTGGGAGTGACATGCTGAACACTGATAGGTGAAAACAGGAAGTCAGACAATTGTAAATTCGCACAATCTTTACACAATAGAGAGCTATTCATTTAGACTTCGTTTCTAGGAATAACATGCTAATCTAAACTAACGGTCCTAGGTCACTGACCGAAGTGACATCTGGTTATTGTTCTTGTTCTGTGTCTAGCATACTTGCATACTCGTTTGAAAGCTAGACATGACATTGGTAATAATGGCGTAAACATGATAACGATAAGGAAGCGAAATCTCTGAAGGACACACCATATGTCCATTGCTTTTCTCGTTCTTGCTTTAAAAACTTTCTATAAAAGTGAGAGTTTGAAGTCAGTCAAGATTATACACACTGATCATCACGATGCTTTCACTCAACACATGGAACATAAGCATAATGCTGATATTCAGTGTGGCGTGTCTCTGTTGGACCACGCCTTCGCATGCGATCAGTTTACGTCAGAAGTTGATCAACCTTCAAGCATCACTGTTTCAAACTAACCAAACCCTCAATGAAACCGCTACAAGTCTACGAGAGAATTTGGTCCAACTCACTGACAGAATAGACAGGAAGTTGTTACAAATGAGTGCCATTCTTGACGAGGTTTTTACAGGTAGGGCTATATATCTAAGTTCTTATGTAAGTTGAATGAAGGCTTCGTTTCTCTAACTGTGAATGCCAGTGATATGTTATATATGGAGATAGCTGTGTAAGTGGCATTTGTTTATTCACGATTCGTATTTAAAACATACATACCTGATATGACAATTTCGTTTGCAATCTAAAATAGTTTGTTCAAAATTTTAAAACAGCTTTAACTTGAAAATGCTGCAGCAACCGCGAATTACAGCAAAATCAGTTGCAAAATAGTCAACATCTAGTAATGCTTTGAAATTAAGATGATATTAAGATTTCAATAATGAAAGGGATAAAGCTCTTCTATGGGACAATAATGGCTTTAAAGCCATCCCCTGTATTTAACACTACGATGCTAAAAATAGGCAACAATCTTTTATTCACAGTGATACTCTCCAGCGATATTTAGAACTATCTGGGTGGTGGCGGGATAGGGTAAGGTGGACTAACACATGAGATCGCATGGACATCAGAGTCATGTACGATTTTCGGTCATCGATCCATTCATTACAGTTGTATCTTTCAACAAGAGTATTCGCTTGACCTGCAAATGTGGATGTAGTCGGTAAAATATTTTATTTCTCTTGACCAAATTGAGCCATTAAAGGTTTAAATATTTATTTGCGATATCTCTATGAGTATGTTACCGAATCATTAACTATTCATGTATTCTGTCAATATTTGTTTCTGTGAACAGCGTCGTCATGCCCTGAGAATTTTACGAGGCATGAAGGATCCTGTTACTACTTCTCAGAAGATTTACCACATGAAGGTGACCGAGGTTATGCCATGGCAATGTGTCAGATGAAGGGATCTAACCTTGTCGCCATTGAAACGAAGCAAGAGGCGGACTTTCTCGTAACTCAGGCTTCAGGAGGTTAGTGAATCTTATATCTATGCCAACGGCATATGGGTAAGCAACCGGCACACTATGTGACACCCATGGTCATCTGGTAACGAGTTTACTGACCCATGGTCATCTGGTAACGAGTTTACTGACCCATGGTCATCTGGTAACGAGTTTACTGATGAGCATCTAACGTGTCAAACTGGTCGTAGAGTGCTTGCATCTCATTGTGTGTGTGAATATGTAATTAACCCTTTAATGACTAAATTTATTCAGAAAATTCAAATATTTACTTATTGAATGTCCATTTGCAGGCCAAGAGAAGACTATTTTCGAGCCAGTCATTTCAGTGGTAAATTGTCAAAAATAATATTTTCTTGGCCTGCAAATGGGCATTCCTCAAGACCTCTCAAGAGGCCGGTTTTGGCCGGCTTCGTCGTGAAAGAATTAATACCGACAGTATGAATCACTCTAACCTATCGCAGCGTAATATAGCATCATAGCTGGTCATTATCTATCTTTATGTTGACTATTCCGATCGTGGAATCGCAGTATTTCAGCTTTAAAGTGGCAGTAGAGATAAACTGCTGACTATTTTAGCTTGACTCTTGCAGCCGTGTGTACTATCAGCGTACAGTTTAAGTTAATTTACAAATATGCAAGAGAACATGTTTAATATGGTAACGAATCTAACATATGTTTACGTGACATGTCGCGTTAAAAGTGTTTAGAAAGACGAGCCAGCACAATAAAGAGAACCATAAAACACATGTGTTGCGTGCGTGTGTGGGTGCGCGCGTGAGCGTATGCGTGCGTGCGTGTGTGCCGCTAGACATATCAGCTAATAGTAAGTTATTGAACATAAAACATATACTGACTGTGATAGATAATTTCCAATATCAGTGTCAGGTTTGAATGGATATTACATATATTTCGTCGTTTCTTTCTGCTGTTTTGATTTAGTTTTCTGCTAATTATTTCAGTAAGAATCAATCTGTCACAATGTCAGTAGTATAGTGTAATGATGTATTTCATTCAGTGTGGTATTGGACAAGCGGGCATCGCCATGGCGTGTACTGGGTATGGGAGTCCACAGGCGTCAACATGACAGATGGGTACCAGCCCTGGCACACCGGCCAGCCAAACCAGCCATCTGTTTATTGCGTATTCGTCCATGGCTCTAATGGCAAGATCTATGATCACCCATGTAATCAGCCTGGAATTCGGTACATATGCGAGACAAAGATTCCATCATGCGTCTGAAATACCATGCGTATTACCATGAAAATGTAGTCATACGTAATAAAACAAGTCATGACAAATTTAAATGCACTGTGCTGTGATTTGTTGGTATATCAATAACGTGTTGCATCGATGTGTCTTGCCATTTTCAATCCAGCAAACCAAACAGAATACATTATAACAATGCACTAATGAGTAAATAAGTACTAACATATTTCTGAAAAAGTGGGTCCCGATCCCAGGATGATTCATACTAACATGTTGAATGGTCTAAAATCTAATTTAACTCAGCGGCCGTATCTGACTCTGGCAACGGCCTCAGTCGAATTAGTGTCAGAGCCTTCGACATAAGTGTTGTTGTTTTGGAATTAAGATGATGGCATTCATTGTCGGTGGATTAAAATATGCCACCTGATAATGAGAGCTCGGCGGCTGCTTTTGGCCAGTATGATACTGGTATTCCTCTTTTGTTCTTGGCTTTCATTTCTGAAATAATTAGCTCACTGCCGAAACCAGCATATGTTTACATCTATCAATGGATAATAAGCAATACTGGCTGATTTAGATCATAATACCTACATACTCCCCGATAATACTACCATAATTCACCTCCTGAAGTGAATGAAATAATTTGCAATCCTATATAGCCATAATAATACCTGTGAAACACATTTATTACTCAACACAGTGACCAATTAATGGCGACACGAGATCTGTCACTAAAGTATTTGGCGCCGTAATCAACACTCGTCACTTGCTAGCTAACAATTCAATCAATGATGCAGATCCGTCACGAAAATGCAAACGATCTGAGAGTAAACCTCTGAATTCGGTCTTTGGTGAATTTAGAATGGAATACACATTCTGTTGAATATTCTGAACCTAATTTGCCTGGGGCGGCTGTTGCTGTCATTGACAACAACAACCGTGAGTCGGATTAGTTTTCAAATAATTATTCAATAGCTTATCTGTATACTTACATTGGAATTGATGTACTGGGGATTCATGTTTTCATGTCTTGGATCGCTTGAAACGTGACAGCTTAGCTAGAATGGAAAGGACATAGTTAAAAAATTAATCAAGGCTATATGTATAATTATCTTTCAACGTCACAATGGACCTTTCCCGTTTTAGCTATGCCCCGCCCATCTCTAGTTATGTTCGGCCCACACGTCACTCATGTTGGGATCGATCGATCCCCGAAGTTCTTGCCTATAAATTTCCAGAAAACTATACAGGGAAAGCTGTTGAATATTTTGAAACTAATTTGAATGGGCACTGTTGCTGACTAAGGAAGCAACAGCGCTCATGCTGTCATATTAGTTTCAAAATATTCAACAAAATGTTTATTAAATGGTAAAGACATACAATTCGTACAACGTGTCGGACTATTAAGCGTTAAAGACGGACTATATCAAGTCATTCATGACGCCATGATTTTGACGTCAGCCTACATGTCACATAGTTGATTATGACGTCATATGATTGGGTGAGGAAATGAATTCATGAATTGCGTCGAATACAGCATCAATATAACGATTTAAAATGGATTCATTCTAGCATTAGTACAATATAAGTTAAATGCTTGTCTAAAGGATGAATGCGATCTGTCACTCAACCTTATGACGTCATACTCAAGGACGTCACATGTATGCTGACTTCGAAATAATAATTGACAGAAAATACTCCGTCTATTGAAATAAGCACTCATCTGGCAGTTGTATATTCTAATACCCACAATGGGACCGCGGGTCCAGTACCATACTTCCCTGGAGCCCATAATTCCGTGCATGTCATGGTTTCGCACGCGCCGATAACATTCTGCACGCGCATGGCCGCCATTCTTTTTATTTGGATACGAAACTTGGTGTCTTACAAACGCAACACTGCGTTGACACGTATCTATGCCTAAGATGTATGCCTCGTCAAGCCCATGTATACTACCAGGCACGATTTGTTACAAAATAAGCAACATTTCCCGAAAAATGCATTTTAATTTTCTTAAAATTCAAGAAGAATTTACAAATTTTAGAGCTCTAAGATATTATTGAATTTTATTTGCCAGAAAGGTAATTCCCAAAGCTGTCGAAAGCAAAAAGTTTAAGATTTTTCTTGCTACAATGGCCGCTACGGGACATGTTTTTCTAACCGTCTACCATCGCGAAAATTTTATTTTTAGGGTACTTTAATTCCATGGGTACAAATTGGAGTTTAGCAATACGTAAATTTCCAGGCTATGTTTGTATTTTACAAAATTCTTTTTGATGAAAAAGCACACAGATGTGAACAGTATACAACATGTAAGCTTATACAAAACTTAAATTAAAATTCCATGCATCTATATATCAGACTTATCTAATGGGCTCAATATGTAATCACATACCCAGGGAGTGGGTACAATTGACATTCAGTAGTAGAGTCAGTGGTTAGGAAAATTATACGGTTCCTATGCCATCACTGTGAAGCAGAATGCAGGAAATTTCAATTTCCCTTTCTCCGAGATCTAACAATACTCACCATTCTGTTACTTCTGATATACAGCTGGCCTTGACAGCGGCTCTAGGATTATAGACTTAGAAAGCTTTACCGACTCCTGGGAACCGGGTACTCGGCTCCCAACTGCCGAGTACCCGTTTACCATAGAGCTCATATTGTTTGCATAGCCACCAAACAAGAGAAAACTATGGCTTGCCTCCGTGGGGCTGGGAGGCTGGGTCCGTAACAGAATGGTGAGTATTGTTAGATCTCGGAGAAAGGGAAATTGACATTTCCTGCATTCTCCTTCGATCAATGCTCACCATTCTGTTACTTCTGATATACACCAGATTTGATCAGTAACCTGGTGGGAAGGGGCAAGCCATAAATGCTAATTTTCCCCCTTGGAGAAAGATTTTAGACTTCAAACTTGACTAACGGAGACCTAAAAGGACCGTCAAGTTCACGGAACCGAATCACATTCGCGTCACAGCCCCCCCCCCCCTTTTTCCTCCTAAGAAAAGGGAGAGAACTAACGAACATGTATCTCGCCTGAAAACACAAATATGCCAAGAGGGTTAACTACTCCCTGCATATTCCATGTATTAGCCTGGGAATGAGCATGAATATATAAGATGAATGAACATGATACATATACATAATACAAAAAACTCTCACTTATTGAATTACCTTATGATAATTAGACTTCAGACGTACCGCCTCCAACCATTCACCGGTTCGGCCATCGGTGACACAATCTGGTTGACATCCTCTCGCCTGACCATGCCTGCTTTAGGTTCTTTTCTTACCAAAGTGAGAAAAGGGTGAAAAGCAGTGTGGTCACTAACTATCTTTTCAAAACAGCTAAAGCGAGTGGATTGGCTGAGTCTGACACATCCCTCATATAGTAATCCGTGAATGAGGACTCACAGTGCCATTGTGCAACGGCCATGATGTCCTCTAACGGAACACCATTGTAAAGGGCGGTCGAGGCGGCTATTCCTCTGACATTGTGTGCCTTTACGCCTTGCACCTGGTGCCCAGTCGCCATCTCGTGAGTAGTCTGAATGCATTCGACCACCCAACGAGAGATAGTATCCATGGATGCGGCGCCATAAGGCTTTTTATGGCAGATCCACAGATGTCTATTGTTCGACCGTAACGAGTCAGTCCGTTTCTTGTACTTAGTCAAAGCACGGACCGGGCACCAGACACTGGCATCACGATCAAACCTAGTTAACTTCGGTATAATGATCGGTTTGCCGGGATATCTCAAAGATTGGTTCTTTGACATAACCTCTGCTCTTGGCAGAAGACGCAGACCTTCTCCAGAAACAATAAATCGGTTCCCATCTGCCGAAAGCGCATGGATCTCACTGCGCCTTCAAGCTGAGGAAGCTGCCAATAGAAAGACCGCCTTTAGAGTCAAATGCTTTAGACTAGCCGAACGCAACGGTTCGAAAGGGTGCTTGGCCAGTACATTAAGCACTAAAGACAGACTCCGGGCTGGAATGACTACCGGTTGTCTCGGTCGGAGATTGCTCATTCCCTTCAACATCACATTTAACTGGGCCACCTCTGGACTATCCCTGTTGGCTAGACAAGGGATAACTGATGCCAAAGCCGACTTGTATCCAGCAACTGTGACGGGAGCTAGTCCTGAAAAGAACAGCTCACAGAGAAAGTCTGCTATTTGCTGATAGTGGATTGAAAGGTATCAACACCCTTTTCTTCACACCAGCCTGCAAATCTGTTAACCTTGTTGTTATATGACTTGAAGGTTGACCTCCTTCTCGCAGCATCGATGAAATTAGCAGCCTGTCGAGAAAAGCCTTCCGACGTGGAACGTTGTTTGATAACATCCACGCAGTCAATTTGAACATTTCGGGACGCTCGTGTAGGAAGCGTCCCTTGGCCTGGGAGATTATGTTCGGAATCTCGGGCAACTGCACAGGATTTTCTACCAGCAGATCTAGAAGATCCGTGAACCACGCCCTGCTCGGCCAATACGGCGCTATTAGCAGGACCAGACACGGTTCCTCCCTGACCTTCACCAATACCTTCGGTAGAAGAATGGTGGGTGGGTACGCGTAAGCGTGCATCCCTCTCCAGCTTATCGCCAGAGCGTCTGTATCGACGGCATTTGGATCTGGAATCGGCGAGACATATGTCATGATTTGAGCATTTTCCTTTGTGGCGAACAAGTCCACGTTGGGTTTGCCCCAATGCTCGAAGATCCGTCGCAGAACTGGAGGGTTGAGGGACCATTCTGTTGGCAGGATTCTCTGTCTGCGAGACAAAGCATCCGCCAGAATGTTCAATCGGCCAGGAATATGAGCTGCTTTCAAAACAACCGAGTAATTCCTGCACCATTGAATCATGTGCCACACCCTGATACACAGAGTGGGCGACCTGGTCCCGCCTTGGCGATTTATATATGATACTACTGTCGAATTGTCCGACCGTATCAATATCACCTTGCCCCTGATCATCGGAAGGAACTCTTCCAACGCCAGTTCCACTGCCATCATTTCCAACAGATTGATATGCAGCTGACTCTCCAGGAGAGTCCATGGGCCCGAGACCTGGTGTTCTCCCAGGCAGGCACCCCACCCTTCCAGCGATGCATCCGTGTAGACGGACAGCTGGGGGTGGGGTAGGTGCAGCGAAACCCATAATAGGAGATTCTGACGCTGTTTCCACCATAGAAGATGCGATATTATCGGCTCCAAAACTGGCACCAGTTTTGACAGGGGTTCTGTTCTCTGTTTCCACAGAGACATCAGATACAACTGGATAGGCCTTCGCATTAGAGCAGCGTACGGGATAACCTGCTCCATGGAGACCATCATGCCCAGCATCTGAAGGAACCGCCTCGCCTGAATCTGGTTTCCCACTCGAAAACTCTTGAGGATGGCTAACAGAGACACCACTCTGGGCTCTGACGGGTAAACCCTGCCCTCCTCGAGGTCGAATCGCATCCCCAAATAAACGAAATGTTGAGTGGGCGTCAACTCGGATTTCTCCTCGTTGACTATGCAGCGTAGATCTGAAAGCAACTTCAGAGTCAGAGCAGTATCCACGTTCAACCTGGCTGCCGAGTCTGCCTTGAGCAGCCAGTCGTCTATGTAGGTGTGTAGCGCCACGTTCTCTTTTCTGAGAAACGCTGTCACCGCAAGGACCACTCTTGTGAAAACCCTCGGAGCTGTCGACAGGCCAAACGGGAGAACTGTAAACTCCCATACTTGATTCTGAAACGCAAATCTCAGAAACCTGTGCCAACTCCGATTCATAGGAATGTGGAAATATGCATTTTTCAGATCGATCGATACACACCACATTCCTTTCCTCAATCCCACCATTACCGACCTCGGCGTTTCCATCTGGAACCGAGGCGTATGGATAAACCAATTTAATGGCCTGAGATTGAGTATGGGTCTCCACCCCCTGTGCTCTTGGGGACAAGGAACATGTTTGAATAGAAGCCTGGAGTGTTTCGGTTTGCTGGTTTTATTGCTCCCTTCAGAAGCAAACCCGACACTTCCTTTTGAACGGCTTCTAACTTGTCTGGCTCCCTTGGTACGGGTGTCCAGACAGGTGCCAAAGACAGATTTTGTGGTGGAAAGTCCCACCACTCCGGCATGTAACCCTGGGATAACCATCCCAGGACCAGACTGTCTGACGTCACACCTTGCCAGGCCTCGACGAAACGCATGAGCCTTCCACCCACCATAGACGCCTCGACGTCTAACGGGGTTGTCCGGCTCGCAGTCCGCCCCCCCACCCCCTCTTTCTTAACGAGAGAGAGAGAGAACCATTTCGTTCTAGGCACGACGGGTATAACTGGCACCGCTGTTCCTGTCGCACAGGCGCGGTCCAGGCGGATATGAAGGGAGCTTTTGTACCCTCAGGTACGCTTCGGCCCCTTCTGTCCGCCCTTTGAGGCCTTACCCTTACCCTTCCTCTTGCCCTTCACGCCTCTAGGGCGGTCAGGAGCAACATTGGGGAGGGTAGGCGCCTTTACAACCTTCCTGGGCTTCTTCGCCGGCGGCGGCTCCGAAAACCCAGCTGAAGCAGAAGTCGCAACAGGCCTAGCATTCGCCTTGCCCTTATGCTTCTTCTGCTTCTTTGAAGGTTGTCCCGTTAGCGGTTTCCCCACAGCCCCTAGTGCGTGCACTTGCTGCACTAGCTCTAGCTGTAGGTTTACCGCTAACCGATTCTGCGCGATACTGGCGGTATCCCCTAAGATGGTCCGCGCTTGGCCACCAAAGATGCTAGGCCCTGTCAGGGGCGTCCCAAGAAGACGCTCCCTGACTGCCGTAGCCGGACGTATATGGTCAATGACCATTTGCCTCCTGGATTTCGTCACACGCGCTTGCACCCTTGCCAATGCGTCCATCGACAGCACCAGGCCGTCATTGACACATGAAAGCGCCACAGGTGGCACAGGGTGGCCTGCCCCCGCTTCAGCCCACACCGACTGAAGGAGACGATAAGAGTGGTTGACAGCGCTCATCGCTGCCCTCACACCCTCATCGCATAGGGACAGGACTTCTTCCTGGTGTACCTGAGACTTGTCCACATGTGCCGGACCGGGGCGACCCGCCACGGCACTCTGGACGCCCAGTACCCATCGGTCATCCTCCGTGACCGACGGGACTACACCCTACCTGTCGTATTCCCCCCCCGCGGAATACGACATCTTGCCCGCACCTCCCTGGAGGCCGCAGGGAGCTGACCCTTGGTCATCAGTTGTTTGCTATAAATAGCATTCAACAATTCTATGAACCGTGGATCCAGTCCCACTGACTGGATCCGGGCCACAGGCAAAACCCCTGTCCTGATCGATGCAACCGACGGACGGGGCGCATCTTCATCGGCCGTGTCCGAAACCACAGACGGGTCAACCCTGGCTAGCCACGCCAGAGCATCTGACCAATCTACCTCCGATGAAGACACCCCCGCAAACACGTCACCTGTTGACGTGCTCACGGGTCTGCCAGCCACGGCCTCCCGGCAAGGAGCCACGGCTGACACTCCAGGCACTCCGGTACCACACGGTTCCGCAGCCACCCCATGAAACACTCCGGTCCATGGGGTAGGTCCGCACGGAAAACCGTACGGACCCGTAGAAGTCGCGGAACCATAGCCGGACACGGGCGCCAACGGCACCCCACGTCTGACTGCCGGACCAGGCGAGATAGGTGAGTACCACGCCCGGCCCGGCACACCCGTTCCCGTGACGGCTGGTGCCAAACCAAGCCACACAGAACTGGTGCACGGTAACGGATTTGCCTCAGCCACAGGCGGAGCCGCTGACCTGGCTTGCGCCAAACCAGACAAATGGAGGCCGGTTCCGTCCAGGACGGAATCAACCTCCATATTCTCCACCTGCGGCTTCACGGGCCGCAGCAACCTCTCCTCCTCGGCCTCCTCGTCTTCAGCCTCCGAAGAGTCGTCACTAGACGAGTCAACCGTGGAACCGTCCTGGCGGACGGCTCCCACACCTCACGGACCGGCCACCACTACTGGACCACCCGGAGGTGGCCGCAGAGAATCAGAAACCCGTCTGGCCGAAGCCAGACGGGACTGCCAGGGGGCCGTACGAGACGGCCCCCTCGGTAACCAGTCCAGAATCCTGTCCGAGGACAGGATCCGTACCAGGCATGGGGAGAAACTGCCCCCCAACCTTTGGTAGCAGGGACGACACCAGCGTGGGCAGAACGCTATGCAGAAAAACCCTGCATAGCCGGACCAAACCACGCCGGCGGTGCCATCTCCGCCACCTCCAGCTGGGGACGTGGAGCACCCCCACCGGCCGAACCGGGCGCTCCACGATTTACTCTCGGACCGCCTGACCCCGCGTCAGACCCAGCCAAGTCCTTCTGGCAAGGAACCTAACCATCACCTCAACGGACCACACTGCACAAACATTACACCTATGATCAATATTACACAGGGAACACCTAAAACAGACATGGTCCTTGAACACGACACGGACAAACTTATGGCATTCGTCACATGATGGCGGGGCTGGCTTGGCCTATAACATAAGCACAAACCTACAATAAACAAGCGGAACGAGACCCGGATGGAAGGCAGACAATTAATTTTCAAATAATTTGACTCATAAATTAACTGTAACCCTCCCGCACCCCACCCCGCCACGTTACAACAACGATCGCATTGATTATGACGACAAGAACGAGGCGGGCATTAAACACACCCATAGTAGATCCTCCAGGATGTGTAACGGCTCCAGGAATCATATCGCATAGCATTCGGGGTATATTTACTAATCAATATAAATTATACTCCTAACGAAAGCAGCACGATATGTGAAGAAAACAACAAAATGTATAACAAACCGCTGTATCACACGGTAAAACCGCAGACCACGCATCTACTCAAGAATTTTGAAACCACCGATCATTGCAAACCGATCGTGATCGCACGTAAACTTGATCATTCTAAGTTTCCGGTACCATTTTTAGTACGCAGCTCCCAGAACAAGATGCGCGAATTAATGAAAAATTTTTCTTCACATAAACATCCGAGCGACCGGGTGTGACGTCACCCGCTCGGATCCTACGGAGAACGACGTCAGCCGATATTCGTGTTAGAAATACCGTAGTATAACACCTATTTTCATATCTGCCGATCGCCTGTTGGGGGTTAAAGAAGGCGATCGTCTGGCAAATATCGTTGTTAGCACACGTCCCAGATTCTATGGGGTCAGAAATTGGAACATGCGACACAGCGAAATTTAGAGACCTAAGTCTTTTAACTATGGATAATAAAGAACGATACAACCTGGTTATCTTCGGCGGTATTCTCCATAGTATCCTTTAGTTAATCCTTTCACGAACACACAAACTATCACAGATTAAAGACTTAGATTTTCTTTCACAAAAAACACTAAAATCCTCAATGCAGAAAGCATGTATTGCTCTTGTTGCTATGCAAACAAGAATGAGCTCTATGGTAAACGGGTACTCGGCAGTTGGGAGCCGAGTACCCGGTTCCCAGGAGTCGGTAAAGCTTTCTAAGTCTATAATCCTAGAGCCGCTGTCAAGGCCAGCTGTATATCAGAAGTAACAGAATGGTGAGTATTGATCGAAGGAGAACTAGTAATGATTAGCTCTACGTCAACATGTGTAAAATAGAGCAATAATCTGTACAATTTTATTATTGTTAGTAATTTTTTAGATGGTTATTAGGGGCCACTATAGTTTTGCGGTTCTCAGTCCCCGGCCTTGTAGGTCTCTGCCATTCGCTATTTTTCACAGAAACATTTCTTGCATAGATTATTGTAAAAGGTAAAAATACGCACATCTAAAGCGAATGAAATAGAAATTGTACACATGATCAAATAATATCAAAAGTATTCATTACTGTATTTGAATTAATGCATTCAATCGAGTGGGTCTGAACACATTATCATGAAGTTACCGGTTTTCGTTACATCCACGGAATTATGGTCCCCAGCCTACCTTTTACTCTAGTGTGATAAAGACGTATTGTCTCTTGGAATATTTCCTTGTGACCTTACGCCGAGTTTGTTTGTACTCAAAGTCTGAATGGTTGGGAACTCATTTGCTCCCTCCTTTTATACTCTCTGGCCCGGGCACCGCTGACAATAGCGGTGCCCCCTGGTGCGGTTCCAGGGCACTGCACATTTTATGCGGTGCCCGGCGGTGGGGTGGGAGCACCGTTCATGCATGTGTGCGATACCCTTTTAAAAGATGAGAGGGCACTGCATGTGTGGGTGGTGCCCGCTTAAGACTGGTTGTGAGGGCACCCCACATGTGTGCGATACGTGCCCGCGGGAACCGTGGTGCCAATTTTGTATGATAGGGGTTGCCACGCAAGTTTTTGTGGGGCTCCCAGTGTTTTACAGAGCCTGCTTTATGGGCTATTGAGCGGGTTTCTACCATGGCTCATGTAGGCTGTACTGAGGCCAGGAATGGGCAAAGGAACTGACCCGCTGGTAATGTGGGGAGGGGTGGGGGTGGGGTGGGGGTGGTGGGCATGGGGAGGACTGTACTGATGTCCTCTCCCCTCCCCTTGCCTCCTAAAATAGCTGTGTTGCTCTATGGTAAGGATTAAGACTTATAGCGTTTCGTTCCAATGTTTCTTGAATACTCATCAGAGGTCGAATTAACGGTTTTCTATGATTCCACATACTGGGTTTTGTATGTAATTCTATTGAAGGTGCATCCCATTCTCCGGGGCATTCTTCCACAAAATGTTAAGAAGTTTCAAGAATTTTTGTTTTCTTTGGGGTGAATGGCCGCTTGTGCTTAGAAGCGCGTGTATGTTGACGCGTTTCTGCTGTGGTACCTATATTCAGTTTTTGTCGCATGATCTTATTTTATAGAAGGAATCGATAAAAGTGGAGGGATGTGTGAGGAAAGACACCCCATTTCTGTATTGACCTGTTGTCAATACATTTCTGGGTGGCGTAAAATGTCATAGATGTGTCTTCTTCGTTGATGGGCAGAGAGTATTGAGGAGTGATGTCATACGTTTATGACATCATACAGGTAGACTAGGAAGCGATGTCCATAGAGATAAGAAAGAGTAGAGTGCCGATAGGAGCGCGGAGAACTGGATAAGTGGGTATAATAACTACGTCATGGGTGCGTATCCGGAACTGGTGCTTTTTTGCTCTAGGTCACAGAGTGTGCATCCATCGAATGCGCTCCTAACCCGCATTGTTGATGCCTTGTGGATCCATCCAGTGTATCTGGTGGATCCAGTGGTGTTCTTTTGGTTGTCTCCATTTAGTGGATTCTGTATTCTGTCGGAGGTGCCCCTGTGGCCCTGTCCCCGCTGTGGGTGTTGAGACTATGGCTTCAGCACGTGTGGATGTGCAGTGCCAGTCCAGTAGGATCGCTGAATCCACTGATCTTAGAGACAGCTTAGAAAGAGGCGGTGTGGCGGATGCTTCTCTGTCTGGATGCAGATCCGACATGGCTACATGTATGCGGAGTAGACTTCGTTGAAGAAGTGTGATAAAGACGTATTATCTTATGGAATATTTCTATTGATATGTTGACCAATAATCAAAACTTATACTATTTGAATGTAATGTATATCTATTCTAAGCTCTTGATGAAGCTCTTTCAGATGAAACTATTCTTCAACTGGCATTTTGAATGGTTATATCTGCTCCTTACCCGGTACCATTTACCCGTTTAACACTCGAATTTGGTCATGAAAATTTACATTTTCTCATATAAAATGCCCATTTGCAGACCAAGCGAAACTATTTTTGAAAATTTACCACTGGAATAACTGGCTCGGTTGTCGAGCCAGTCATTCCAGTGGTAAAATTTTCAAAAATAGTCTTCTATTGGGCGGCAAATGGAGATTTTTCAACACCACTGCAGAAGTGATATGAGTGGTAAAGGGTATCTAGACCCAGTATCTAGAAACAAATTACAAATACGTGAATTCTCTATGATTTCGACCCAGGAAAATTCAAATTTAAGCTTTGACCATGCAAGATTAATCGCTCAAAAATGAGACAATAAGTACATTCCATCCAAAGTGGCAAGTGTTATATCTTCATCATTTTGGAATCTGTTTTCGGAACGTACGCCATCTGGTTCTGGTGAGGGTACTCAAAGTATCACTCAACCTGCTACAACTGCTCCTATTCTCACATCTCATACTAAACAATGAATCTGGCAAACATCATGTCACGTCGTTTTGCTTCTAGGATATACATTGGCGGTATCTTCACCAATGATTTTGGTGAAAGATACACCAGCGACTACCCATACAACAAAGTCGTTAACAAATGAAGAGATCCGGTATGTCATTCAAGTATATGACGTCTTAATCAAATACGCCACATGTAGATTGACATCACATTCAAACTGAAATTCGATCGCAGTTAAACATTTATAGGTATATCGTGGTGGCGCTACCCCACCCCGACACCTTCCACACCACCCCCCCCCCCCCCCACCACAACACCGCACCTCCGGGACAAAGCCGTTGCTCAAGAAGTAACAAATGCACGTGCATAATCAACACTATTGACCTTTCCGGTTTTAGCTATTCCCCGCCCATCTCTAGCTAAGCTCCACCCACACATCGCTCGTGTTGGGATCTCTCGATCTCTGAACACCAAGACCATCAATTACGTACTATCAATTTCCAAAAAAAATACACAGGTAAGCCGCTGAATATTTTGAAACTAATTTGACTTGGTGATGTTGCAGCAGCAACAACGCCCAGTCAAATTAGTTTCAAAATATTCAACAGCATGTTTACTAAATAGCAAAGAATTACAAAGACATGTAATTCATACAACGTGTTGGACCATTTCAGATTTGATGACGATCTATATGGAACCCTTTGTGACGTAATGATTATGACGTCACCATACACGCGCTGTGCTGATTATGACGTCATACTAGGTCTGATGATGGATGGATACTGTAGAAGGGCGAATTATCTGTTTAGGACAACAGCCATGAAACCAATTATCTCAAAAGTGTGCTTTCCGAACTTCAGAATATATTGTTCATTTTCTCAAATCAATTGCGAACCGATATGCGTGTTATAATAACAGTACTGAAGCCTTTCTTTCTACATTACACATGGACCTTTCCTTTATTATCTATTGCCCCGCGCGTCACTAGATAGCTACACCCACATCTTGCTCGTGTTGGGATCCATCGATCCATGAACTCCCTGACTATCAATTTCCAGAAAACCGTACAGTTAAGCTGTTAAATATTTTGAAACTAATTTGAACCAGTCGACTTGGTTTAAAAATATTCAACAGTATGTTTATTAACTAGTAAAACCTACAATTCATACAATAACACTTAGTCCGTCTTCAATTAATCACGTACTTTTCTGCGTCATTCGTGACGTCATTGATTATGACATCACCATACACGTCACGTAGTTGATTATGACGTCATATGATGGATGGATAAACTGGAATGGTCCATTACGTTCAGAAATCTGGTTATGCGATGGGTAAGCGATTCAGACCGAATTTTACACCACTTGATGACATTAAACAAATCATGCAAGAAGCCTCTTTTACCGAAAGATTTTCAAATGACCCTTTTATGATCTGGCAATACTCAGGAATTGAATTTGAAAAATTCTTCCAACTTCCATGACAATCATGACTAAAATAGGAAAATTAAAACCCACTATCAGCATGAATTACAACGTATTTTAAAATCAATCTGTTTCAGATCACCTACCACATAAGAAATAGTACTAGATAATAACCTACAGGCAATAAACTAATGGGTAGGCGCCTGGCTCGTCGAATTTAATGCCTTAAAACCACTTGCTTACTGATCTCACTGAGCAATAACCGTACAGTATTTCCCATAAAGTTTAAGAATTCAGAAATATTTCCATCCAATTACCATATACACCTCGGAAATACGTTTAATAGTAGAACTCAGTGGCTTAATCACATGGACATCCTAATATCCAAAGCACAGCGCAAACTTTCACTACTTAAGGGTCTTAAATATATACTAGACCGGAAATGCCTTGAAATAATGTATAAAAGCTTCGTCAGACCAAGTTTGGAATACGCTTATGTTGTTTGGGATAATCTACCACAATACCTTATCACGAGACTTGAAAATGTCCCAAAAAGAAGCACTTAGAACAATAAGCGGTTTAACCCGTAGTGCGCACACGGACAATCTATACATTGAAATGGGAACAATATCTCATAGACGGGAAAGCCACAGCTTAGTTATACTCTACAAAATTGTTAACGGCATGACATGCGAAACTTTGACTTGATATAATATCCAGCACTCGAATCGTTTTACTCCCTACAGACGCTGTACTGAGCTCTACAATGGATCATTCTTCCCAGCAACAATCAGTGCCTGGAACCACTTTCCTGCGCCTGTCACAGCGTCTACTACAGTACACGATTTTAAGAGTAAACTAAAAAGAGCGCAGAGCATAAGACAACCCCCGCCCTGGTATTATGTTGAGTCCAGCTCAGCTAATATTAATCTAAGCCGCCTTCACAATGGATGCAGTAGTCTTAATAGGCACCTGTTCGACAATCATCTGACGGACTCCACACGTTGTTCTTGTGGACATCCTGATGAAACCGTTGAACATCGTCTACTGTCCTCTTTTTAGGGAGCAAAGCCTTGCCTTCCGTATTGCATTAGTGACTAATGATATTCCTCATACACTCACGTTAAGACACATCTTGTATGGTGACACTAATTTCAATATAGAGAGAAATATCAAAACATCAGAAATTATCTGCCAATATCTTGTCGATACTGCCCGTAACCGGAAAGGTCCATTAAGTGAATAAGTATAATTATGACATAGATAAGAAATATAATTTGCAGTTTATGTGCGCGATAACCTCAAAATACTAGATAGCTCTGTATGGACACTCAAGTAAACAATTCTCAGAATACTATTGAATGCCGGATTATTTGAAAGAAGATGAACTGGAAATAGCACCTATACGTACTGATATTGGTGACACAAATTCCAAACACAGTCTGGATAAAATACATGAGAATTTTCCTAATGCAAATTCTGATATGACACGCGTCTAAGAACTAGGACTATAGGCGCAACACGCGCGTGGAAAAGTCGCTCGCTAAGCAACGTTTTTTCAGCGAGCTTGTACTCAGCTTATATGGAAAGCGGGCTTAACGTAGGTAACGCTATAGATGCCAAGTTTGGCATAGCGCGAATTCTTTTGCAATGAGATCGGAATATTTTGAAACTAATATGACTGTGTCACGTTGCTGCAATAGCTCAGTCAAATTAACCTCAAAATATTCAACAGAATGTTTATTAAACAGTAAATCAATCAAAGACATACAATTCGTACACTTGACGGAATTTTCAATGTTCACGACGTCGCTATGTATTGTGATGTCAGCCTGCATGTGACGAAACGGACCTTTCCATTTTTAGTCATACCCCGCCCCTCTCTATCTAAGCTCCACCCACACCTCGCTTGTTTTGGTATCGATTGATCTCTGAACACTCTGACTATCAATTTCCAAAAAGAATACACGGGTAAGCGGTTGAATATTTTGAAACTAATTTGACTGGGTGCTGTTGCTGCCAAAGGCAGCAGCAACGCCCAATCAAATTAGTTCAAAATATTCAACAGTATGTTTATTAAACAGCAATGAATTACAAAGACATACAATTCATACAACGTGTCGGGCTATTTAAAATTTGACGACGGCCTATATGGAACCCTTTGTGACGTAATGAGTGTGACGTCATCATACAGGCGCTGAGCTGATTATGACATCATACAAGGTCAGATGATGGATGGATACTCTGGAAAGGTGAATTGATTATGATGTCATATACTTGAATGACACATCCGATCCCTCTATCGGGAGTCTGACGTCTCACCCATTGACGTTAGTAGAATATGTTACTGATTTTTCCTATCGTCACGCCTATCAACCGATTGAGGTTCTGATACCAGTAAACTGAACATCCCTACTGCCTGTCATGAATACACTGAATCCTTTCACACATGAATATCCGATATCTCACTTTCAAGACACCCATACAGGAAAACTGTTGAATGTTTTGAAACTAATTTTACTGGAAGCCGTTGCTGCCAAGCAACGGCTTCCACTAAAATTAATTTCAAAATATTCAACAGATTAAGCTTTATATCATTTCAGGGATTGTCTGTGAAAGGGTTATAAAGCTATCAATCTGACTAATCGAAGGATCCGTTTCTCGCGATGCCCCGCCAATTTATAGCTAAATTTCCCAACTTTTTCCTCGAGGTTGAATCATTTGAATCCTATCTTCCCAGAATCCCAATGCAATTATACGGGTAAGTTTTTTAATGTTTTGAATCTCATTTGAATGGGTGCTTGTTGGCCAGTCAATTTAGTTTCAAACTATCCAACAGAGTGTTTATTAAACAGTAAAGACATACTATTCGTACATTAGACGGACGCTTAAAAGTTCATGACGAGGCTAGATACGTTGCGATCTGGGATGCCAGCCTTCATGTGACGTAATTGATTCTGGCATCATATCCTAGAGTGATAGATCGGATCCGTCGGTTGGATTAGACTATAAATCGCCAATGACGAAATCGATGCTGATCAGGAGGAATTAGAGTATGATGCCGGCTTGTAAATGTGACACGGGTTTTGCGACATCAGATGCGATATAAATGTTCAATAGGTACTATTCAATGGCATCATCAACTTGCCTTGGCAATCTGGTTCTATCGCATCTCCAAGGCATGAACATATATAATACACTAATTTTGATTAGTTGGTAATCAAAGCAGATAGGCTGATATGCCTACTGAAATCAACAAACAATTATAGCAGTGTTTTATCAATATGGCACCTGCAATACACGACCAGGGTACCCTGGTAATCCGTTAACGTGTGCTTTCTGGAGTGGACAATGCAAGTCTTTTAACATTCATTATTCTGATTTGCCGGGAAAGGTTGGCATTCTGAGAAGATAATAATGATGAACAAGATGATCTTAGTTGAAATTTTACTTAGGTCCTAGCGGTTACAGGTCCAGACGAGGGGTGTAAGGGTGATTGATGTGGGCCATCGCTCCTCCCCACCCCCTTCGGCTCGTGGAATTCTTAATTCCTTCAAATCACATTCTATCCCCGCACACCATCAATTTGAGAAATGCTTAAAAAGAACAACAAAAAAGGATAACTTAGGCCTACCAGTGTTGTACCTTCCGGCGACAACTAATAAGTAATAATGTAATCAGAGTCTGCGGTGACGCTCAACCGACCTTGTGACGGATATATATGTTTGGGCCGTCATTTCCATCCACATATTTGTCATAGTATGTAGTCGTTTGCTCGGACTCGGCTACTAATAGATGGACGCATTTCTAGTTATTCCCCGCTTCTTTCTAGCTGAGCTCCACCTACGTTTTGCGCGCTGCGATTGATTTATATACGTTGAACCTTCAATTCTTAAAATTCTAATTTCAAGGTAACGATACAAGCGAGCTGTTGAATATTTTGCTACCAATTTTACTGCCGGGCGTTGCTGCCTATGACAGCAACATATATCTGTCAAATTAATTTCAAAATATTCAAAAGAATGTTTACTAAGTTGTAAATTCATTACAGACACTCAGTCTATACACTTGACGGAATTTCCAGCTTCATGACGGAGATTAATATGTCATTGTGATTGTGACGTCAGTCTCCAGGTGAGATACAATAATAATAATAATAATAATAATAATAATTGATTATGACGTCATATACATGATGAGTAACAGATCGGACGCCTCTATTGTATAACCGAGTAGTTTATTATTTAGAATACAGGATAATGGCTTTTCCGAGCTGAGCATCTAAGTTTAAACAGATGGAGAGAACCTCCAAATCCCAGGCATCTGAAAGGGGCACACATACCCTGTCACACGCTCGCACGCACTCACGCATGCACGACCGCACACACATACGCACGAACACACGCTTCTCCTTCGATCAATACTCACCATTCTGTTACTTCTGATATACAGCTGGCCTTGACAGCGGCTCTAGGATTATAGACTTAGAAAGCTTTACCGACTCCTGGGAACCGGGTACTCGGCTCCCAACTGCCGAGTACCGGTTTACCATAGAGCTCATTCTTGTTTGCATAGCAACAAGAGCAATACATGCTTTCTGCATTAAGGATTTTAGTGGTTTTAAATAAGATCTAAGTCTTTAATCTGTGATAGTTTGTGTGTTCGTGAAAGGATTAACTAAGGACTATGGAGAATACCGCCCAAGATAACCAGGTTGTATTGTTCTTTATTATCCATAGTTAAAAGACTTAGGTCTCTAAATTTCGTTGTGTCGCATGTTCCAATTTCTGACCCCATAGAATCTGGGACGTGTGCTAACAACGATATATGCCAGACGATCGCCTTCTTTAACCCCCAACAGGCGATCGGCAGATATGAAAATAGGTGTTTGCTACGGTATTTCTAACACAAATATCGGCTGACGTCGTTCTCCGTAGAATCCGAGCGGGGGAGACGTCACACCCGGTCGCTCGGATGTTTATGTTAAGAAAAATTTTTCATTAATTCGCGCATCTTATTCTGGGTGCTGCGTACTAAAAATGGTACCGGAAACTTTGGAATGATCAAGTTTACGTGCGATCACGATCGGTTTGCAATGATCGGTGGTTTCAAAATTCTTGAGTAGATGCGTGGTCTGCGGTTTTACCGTGTGATACAGCAGTTTGTTATACATTTTGTTGTTTTCTTCACATATCGTTTGGCTTTCGTTAGGAGTATAATTTATATTGATTAGTAAATATACCCCGAATGCTATGCGATATGATTCCTGGAGCCGTTACACATCCTGGAGGATCTATTATGGGTGTGTTTGTGCCCGCCGCGTTCTTGTCGTCATAATCAATGCGATCGTTGTTGTAACGTGGCGGGGTGGGGTGCGGGGAGGTTACGGTTAATTTATGAGTCCAAATTATTTGAAAATTAATTGTCTGCCTTCCATCCGGGTCTCGTTCCGCTTGTTTATTGTAGGTTTGTGCTTATTTTATAGGCCAAGCCAGCCCCGCCATCATGTGACGATTGCCATAAGTTTGTCCGTGTAATGTTCAAGGACCATGTCTGTTTTAGGTGTTCCCTGTGTAATATAGATCATAGGTGTAATGTTTGTGCAGTGTGGTCCGTCGAAATGATGGTTAAGTTCCTTGCCCAGAAGGACTTGGCTGGGTCTGACGCGGGGTTAGGCGGTCCGAGAGGAAATCGTGGAGCGCCCGGTTCGGCCGGTGGGGGTGCTCCACGTCCCCAGCTGGAGGTGGTGGAGATGGCACCGCCGGCGTGGTTTGGTCCGGCTATGCAGGGTTTTCTGCATAGCGTTCTGCCCACGCTGGTGTCGTCCCTGCTACCAAAGGTTGGGGGGCAGTTTCTCCCCATGCCTGGTACGGATCCTGTCCTCGGACAGGATTCTGGACTGGTTACCGAGGGGGCCGTCTCGTACGGCCCCCTGGCAGGCACGTCTGGCTTCGGCCAGACGGGTTCTGTCTCTCTGCGGCCACCTCCGGGTGGTCCAGTAGCGGTGGCCGGTCCGTCAGGTGTGGGAGCCGTCCGCCAGGACGGCTCCACGGTTGACTCGTCTAGTGACGGCTCTTCAGAGTCTGAAGACGAGGAGGCCGAGGAGGAGAGGTTGCTGCGGCCCGTGAAGCCGCAGGTGGAGAATATGGAGGTTGATTCCGTCCTGGATGGAACCGGCCTCCATTTGTCTGGTTTGGCACAAGCCAGGTCAGCGGCTCCGCCTGCGGCTGAGGCCAATCCGTTACCTTGCACCGGTTCCGGGCGGCTTGGTTTGTCACCAGCCATCACGGGAACGGGTGTGCCGGGCCAGGCGTGGTACTCACCTATCTCGCCTGGTCCGGCAGCCGGACGTGGGGTGCCATTGGCGCCCGTGTCCGGCTATGGTTCCGCGACTGTTACGGGTCCGTACGGTTTTCCGTGCGGACCTACCCCATGGACCGGAGTGTTTCATTGGGTGGCGGCGGAACCGTGTGGTAGCGGAGTGCCTGGCGTGTCAGCCATGGCTCCTTGCCGGGAGGCCATGGCTGGCAGACCCGTGAGCACGTCAACAGGTGACGTGTTTGCGGGGGTGTCTTCGTCGGATGTAGATTGGTCAGATGCTCTGGCGTGGCTAGCCAGGGTTCACCCGTCTGTGGTTTCGGCCACGGCCGATGAAGATGCGCCCCGTCCGTCGGTTGCGTCGATTAGGACGGGGATTTTGCCCGCGGCCCGGATCCAGTCAGTGGGACTGGATCCACGGTTCATAGATTTGTTGGATGCTATTTATAGCAAACAACTAATGACCAAGGGTCAGCTCCCTGCGGCCTCCAGGGAGGTGCGGGCAAGATGTCGTATTCCGCGGGGGGAATACGACAGGTATGGTGTAGTCCCGTCGGTCACGGAGGATGACCGATGGGTACTGGGAGTCCAGAGTGCCGGGTCGGGTGGCCCCGGTCCGGCACTAGTGGATAAGTCCCAAGTACACCAGGAAGAAGTCCTGTCCCTATGCGATGGGGGTGTGAGGGCAGCGATGAGCGCTGTCAATCATTCTTATCGTCTCCTTCAGTCGGTGTGGGCTGAAGCGGGGGCAGGCCACCCTGTGCCACCTGTGGCGCTTTCATGTGTTAATGACGGCTTGGTGCTGTCAATGGACGCATTGGCAAGGGTGCAAGCGCGAGTGACGAAGTCCAGGAGGCAAATGGTCATTGACCATATGCGTCTGGCTACGGCAGTCAGGGAGCGTCTTCTTGGGACGCCCCTGACAGGGCCTAGCATCTTCGGTGGCCAAGCGCGGGCCATCTTAGAGGATGCCGCCAGTATCGCGCAGAATCGGTTAGCGGTAAACCTACAGCTAGAGCTAGTGCGGCAAGCGCACGCACTAGGGGCTGTGGGGAAACCGCTAACGGGACAGCCTTCAAAGAAGCAGAAGAAGCATAAGAGCAAGGCGAAAGCCAGGCCTGTTGCGACTTCTGCTTCAGCTGGGTTCTCGGAGCCGCCGCCGGCGAAGAAGCCCAGGAAGGTTGTAGAGGCGCCTACCCTCCCCAATGTTGCTCCTGACCACGCTAGGGGCGGGAAGGGCAAGGGGAAGGGTAAGGGTAAGGCCTCAAAGGGCGAACAGAAGGGGCCGAAGCGTACCTGAGGGTACGCAAGCTCCCTTCATATCCGCCTGGACCACGCCTGTGCGACAGGAACAGCGGTGCCAGTTATACCCGTCGTGCCTAGAACGAAATGGTTCTCACTCTCTCTCGTTATGAAAGAGGGGGGGGGGGCGGACTGCGAGCCGGACAACCCCGTTAGACGTCGAGGCGTCTATGGTGGGTGGAAGGCTCATGCATTTCGTCGAGGCCTGGCGAGGTGTGACGTCAGACAGTCTGGTCCTGGGATGGTTATCCCAGGGTTACATGCCGGAGTGGTGGGACTTTCCACCACAAAATCTGTCTTTGGCACCTGTCTGGACACCCGTACAAGGGAGCCAGACAAGTTAGAAGCCGTTCAAAAGGAAGTGTCGGGTTTGCTTCTGAAGGGAGCAATAAAACCAGCAAACCGGAACACTCCAGGCTTCTATTCAAACATGTTCCTTGTCCCCAAGAGCACAGGGGGATGGAGACCCATACTCAATCTCAGGCCATTAAATTGGTTTATCCATACGCCTCGGTTCCAGATGGAAACGCCGAGGTCGGTAATGGCGGGATTGAGGAAAGGAATGTGGTGTGTATCGATCGATCTGAAAGATGCATATTTCCACATTCCGATGAACAGGAGTTGTCACAGGTTTCTGAGATTTGCGTTTCAGAATCAAGTATGGGAGTTTACAGTTCTCCCGTTTGGCCTGTCGACAGCTCCGAGGGTTTTCACAAGAGTGGTCCTTGCGGTGACAGCGTTTCTCAGAAAAGAGAACGTGGCGCTACACACCTACATAGACGACTGGCTGCTCAAGGCAGACTCGGCAACCAGGTTGAACGTGGATACTGCTCTGACTCTGAAGTTACTTTCAGATCTAGGCTGGATAGTCAATGAGGAGAAATCCGAGTTGACGCCCACTCAACATTTCGTTTATTTGGGGATGCGATTCGACCTCGAGGAGGGCAGGGTTTACCCGTCAGAGCCCAGAGTGGTGTCTCTGTTAGCCATCCTCAAGAGTTTTCGAGTGGGAAACCACATTCAGGCGAGGCGGTTCCTTCAGATGCTGGGCATGATGGTCACCATGGAGCAGGTTATCCCGTACGCTGCTCTAATGCGAAGGCCTATCCAGTTGTATCTGATGTCTCTGTGGAAACAGAGAACAGAACCCCTGTCAAAACTGGTGCCAGTTTTGGAGCCGATAATATCACATCTTCTATGGTGGAAACAGCGTCAGAATCTCCTATTAGGGGTTTCGCTGCACCTACCCCACACCCAGCTGTCCGTCTACACGGATGCATCGCTGGAGGGGTGGGGTGCCTGCCTGGGAGAACACCAGGTCTCGGGCACATGGACTCTCCCGGAGAGTCAGCTGCATATCAATCTGTTGGAAATGATGGCAGTGGAACTGGCGTTGGAAGAGTTCCTTCCGATGATCAGGGGCAAGGTGATATTGATACGGTCGGACAATTCGACAGTAGTATCATATATAAATCGCCAAGGCGGGACCAGGTCGCCCACTCTGTGCATCAGGGTGTGGCACTTGATTCAATGGTGCAGGAATTACTCGGTTGTTTTGAAAGCAGCTCATATTCCTGGCCGATTGAACATTCTGGCGGATGCTTTGTCTCGCAGACAGAGAATCTTGCCAACAGAATGGTCCCTCAACCCTCCGGTTCTGCGACGGATCTTCGAGCATTGGGGCAAACCCAACGTGGACTTGTTCGCCACAAAGGAAAATGCTCAAATCATGACATATGTCTCGCCGATTCCAAATCCAAATGCGTCGATACAGACGCTCTGGCGATAAGCTGGAGAGGGATGCACACTTACGCGTACCCACCCACCATTCTTCTACCGAAGGTATTGGTGAAGGTCAGGGAGGAGCCGTGTCTGGTCCTGCTAACATCGACGTATTGGCCGAGCAGGGCGTGGTTCACGGATCTTCTAGATCTGCTGGTGGAAAATCCTGTGCAGTTGCCCGAGATTCCGAACATAATCTCCCAGGCCAAGGGACGCTTCCTACACGAGCGTCCCGAAATGTTCAAATTGACTGCGTGGATGTTGTCAAACAACGTTCCACGTCGGAAGGCTTTTCTCGACAGGCTGCTGATTTCATCGCGGCTGCGAGAAGGAGGTCAACCTTCAAGTCATATAACAACAAGGTTAACAGATTTGCAGACTGGTGTGAAGAAAAGGGTATTGATACCTTTCAATCCACTATTCAGCAAATAGCAGACTTTCTCTGTGAGCTGTTCTTTGCAGGACTAGCTCCCGTCACAGTTGCTGGATACAAGTCAGCTTTGGCATCAGTTATCCCTTGTCTAGCCAACAGGGATAGTCCAGAGGTGGCCCAGTTAAATGTGATGTTGAAGGGAATGAGCAATCTCCGCCCGAGACAACCGGTAGTCATTCCAGCCTGGAGTCTATCTTTAGTGCTTAATGTACTGGCCAAGCACCCTTTCGAACCGTTGCGTTCGGCTAGTCTAAAGCATTTGACTCTAAAGGCGGTCTTTCTATTGGCAGCTTCCTCAGCTAGAAGGCGCAGTGAGATCCATGCACTTTCGGCAGAGAGGAACCGATTTATTGTTTCTGGAGAAGGTCTGCATCTTCTTCCAAGAGCAGAGTTTATGTCAAAGAACCAATCTTTGAGATATCCCGGCAAACCGATCATTATACCGAAGTTAACTAGGTTTGATCGTGATGCCAGTGTCTGGTGCCCGGTCCGTGCTTTGACTAAGTACAAGAAACGGACTGACTCGTTACGGTCGAACGATAGACATCTGTGGATCTGCCATAAAAAGCCTTATGGCGCCGCATCCATGGATACTATCTCTCGTTGGGTGGTCGAATGCATTCAGACTACTCACGAGATGGCGACTGGGCACCAGGTGCAGGGCGTAAGGGCACACGATGTTAGAGGAATAGCCGCCTCGACCGCCCTTTACAATGGTGTTCCGTTAGAGGACATCATGGCCGTTGCACAATGGCACTGTGAGTCCTCATTTACGGATTACTATATGAGGGATGTGTCAGACTCAGCCAATCCACTCGCTTTAGCTGTTTTGAAACGATAGTTAGTGACCACACTGCTTTTCCCCTTTTTTCACTTTGGTAAGAAAAGAACCTAAAGCAGGCATGGTCAGGCGAGAGGATGTCAACCAGATTGTGTCACTGATGGCCGAACCGGTGAATGGTTGGAGGCGGTACGTCTGAAGTCCTGTTATCATAAGGTAATTCAATAAGTGAGAGTTTTTTGTATTATGTATATGTATCATGTTCATTCATCTTATATATTCATGCTCATTCCCAGGCTAATACAGGCAATATGCAGGGAGTAGTTAACCCTCTTGGCATATTGGTGTTTTCAGGCGAGATACATGTTCGTTAGTTCTCTCCCTTTTCTTAGGAGGAAAAGGGGGGGGGGGCTGTGACGCGAATGTGATTCGGTTCCGTGAACTTGACGGCCCTTTTAGGTCTCCGTTAGTCAAGTTTGAAGTCTAAAATCTTTCTCCAAGGGGCCAAATTAGCATGTATGGCTTGCCCCTTCCCACCAGGTTACTGATCAAATCTGGTGTATATCAGAAGTAACAGAATGGTGAGTATTGATCGAAGGAGAATGCAGGAAATGTCAATTTCCCTTTCTCCGAGATCTAACAATACTCCCCATTCTGTTACGGACCCAGCCTCCCAGCCCCACGGAGGCAAGCCATAGTTTTCTCTTGTTTGGTGGCTATGCAAACAATATGAGCTCTATGGTAAACGAGTACCCGGCAGTTGGGAGCCGAGTACCCGGTTCCCAGGAGTCGGTAAAGCTTTCTAAGTCTATAATCCTAGAGCCGCTGTCAAGGCCAGCTGTATATCAGAAGTAACAGAATGGTGAGTATTGTTAGATCTCGGAGAAAGGGAAATTGACATTTCCTGCAATCCACGCCGACACACGCCGTCTCCAGACCGTTCCTCCTAAAATAAATAGATTGATTCGCCAATTTTTTCTAGCTTTCATTTACATGATAAAACCTGACGGCAGAACCGATAGATACCATAATAAGAAGAAATCCATAGTTTCTCTAAGTCAGGAATAGATTCTATATTTGTGATCAGACCCACGGAGTTGAATAGGAAATTATTAACGATGAGGTCCGACGTTGTATAATCCTAGTGAATGGTCATACCTTTTCTTGTGTTTGAACAAAAATCATCTGGAAATCGTCTTTCATTGTAAGATCCAGCGTTGTGTTAAAATTTGTGCCCAATCCGATAAGTCTTTTGACAAACAGCAACGATACTGATTCAAACAATGGTAGAACTAATTGTAGATGGTTTGCTAAGTATGAACAATACCCTACAGGTACAATATTAAAAGTAATTCACCTTCCAGAGTATCCACCCATCATATGACGTCATAATCAACTAGGTGATGTGTAGAATGACATCATAATGAATGGCGTCATGAATGATGTCGATAGGTACGTTACAAACGCATATTTGAAGACGGTCTACGCGTTGTTGTATAAATTTATGGTTTTACCATTTAATAAATATTCTGTTGAATATTTTGAAACTAATTTGACTGGGCGCTGTTAGGCAGCAACAGCACCAATTCCAATTAGTTACAGAATATTTAATAGCTTTCCTGTATAGTTTTCAGGAAATTGATAGTTAGGGCATTCGGGGGTTGATCAACCCCAACACGGCGATGTGCGGGTGGAGCTTAGCTAGTGATGGGCGGGGAATAGCTAAAAATTGAAAGGTCCATTGGTCTTAGCATCTTGGTTAATAAATATTCTGCGATTGTTTATTTGCTATCTAGGCATGCCAGTAGACAAGGGGTATAACCAGGTAGTATTCATAGAGTTCATTTTGTTATCTCCCTTGACTCATTAGACAACATCGTGAATTGAGAGAGGTAGATGTTTCTGATTATTTGGTCTTAATTTTTCCTAATTTCTTATTAACTTGCGTGCCACTGGTGCTATCATAGCATAATGGACCCTTCCAGTTTATCCATCCATCATATGACGTCATAATCAACTATGTGACGTGTAGGATGATGCCATAATCAATGACGTAGATAAGTACGTTACGAACGAATAATTGAGGACGGACTAAGCGTTGTTGTACGAATTGCATGTCTTTACTATTTAATAAACATTCTATTGAATATTTTGAAACTAATTTGACTGCACGATGTTGCTGCCATAATATTGAACCGCTTAATTACCTGTATGGGCGTGTTAAGTATGACGTCACCTCGTGTAATTCGCAACCAGGAAGTGTGAACTTTGCTTTATTACATCATAAGTGCGTGTTTATGACGTCATCATTTGTTGTTAAACAAAAACATTGCTTTGTGTATGTAAAATCGAGCTGGACCCGGAAATATGTCATCACTTATCAAGCCAATAGTTGTCTGGAAATTGATACACTTCGATATACCTGCTACAAGAATGGATTCCATGTCAATGGTGTTCACGGGAAGTGCTGTTTGATGCCCAAGAACAAGATTCACTCACTGCGCGCAAACATTCTGATCGTGTTGAGTGTACTGTTATATATCTTTACACGCGGCACGAATTGCTGAATGTAAATGTGTCGTGACGTGCTGTGAATTGCATATCAAAGCCAGAAAGTGGCGTGGGTAGCGCTTGTTAGAGCACTGTATGTCCATTCTAGCCAGCACCTTGCAGCAGAGCAGTACTTTGTTTTTTTCTGTTATATACATATAAACAAACAAATAACCAAATAAATATTAACTTTTGTTTTATATATTTACTGGTATTTTCAAGAATTTAGCATTTTGCATCTTTCTTCAATATAATCAAGCGGCGTGAAGTCATGCATGCATGTGCATTTCGTACTTGGAATTATGTCAGCTAACGCGGGGACAAAAAGTATGGCAGCCTAGTTGTACCATCATGTTTCTACGTTCTATTGTTTTTGCTGGTGCTTACCTTTTGCACAGGTGTATATATATACATACACCTGTGCAAAAGTTAAGCACCAGCAAAAACAATAGAAACATGATGGTACAACTAGGCTGCCATACTTTTTGGCCCCGCGTTAGCTGACATAATTCCAAGTACGAAATGCACATGCATGCATGACTTCACGCCGCTTGATGTCCGTGCGTGGCGGGAAACAGCACACGTGTTCAGTTATGTAAAAGTCCAGTTTGAGGTGTAGAACATTACATACAGATTTAGGCGACAAGATTAGGAATTTTGTGTTCATGACCGTGGTTTATTTGTACAGAGAGAATTAGCTCTTGATTGTGAACCGCTATGGCAAGACGAAGGTTAAGTGATCGTGTGAAATGGCAAATCATAGGCATGCATACCACTGGTATGTCATGCAGAGAGATTGGCAGACAGCTGAACATTAACCATACTGTAATCAGTCGTTTGATTGCAAAACATGGGCAAACTAACGAGGTGAAGGACAGGCCTAGATCTGGAAGACCGAAGAAGACTACTGCCCTTGATGATCGAGCCCTAGTACGCCTTGTTAGGAGATCTCCATTCACCAACAGCAGAGTGCTCAGCCAGCAATGGGAAACGCGCAATAGAGTGTCAATGTCTACCGTCAAAAGGAGACTGTATGCTGCTGGCATGAAAGCTAGGAGACCTGTCAGACGTCCTCTCCTCACTGCACACCACAAAGAGGAGCGTCTGAGGTGGTGCAACGAAAGAAGACACTGGAACATGAGATCCTGGAGACGGGTACACTGGTCCGATGAAAGTCGGTTCCTGCTTCATGCCACAGATGGTCGAACTCGTGTATGGAGGTCCAGACGCACGGCGTACGACCAACGTAACATCATGGAAGAAGTTCCATTTGGTGGAGGTTCCGTTATGATATGGGGGTGCATCTCATTTGATTGTAAGCTGGATCTGTTGACTGTACCTGGAACACTAAATGGACAAAGATATCAAGATTCCATACTGGATAGAGTTGTGGTCCCTCATTTTGTAAATCATGTACCTGGAACCCACCCTATGTTCATGGATGACAACGCCCGACCACATCGTGCTAGAGCTGTGCATGAATACCTCCACCAGAATGCCATCGAAACCCTACCATGGCCAGCAAGGAGCCCTGACATGAACCCTATTGAGCATATCTGGGACATTCTGGGAAACATGGTGAGAAGGAGGGATCCTCCTGTGCAGAACCTACAGGAATTAACAGACGCACTCCATCTTGAATGGCGACGAATACCACAATGGCGTATCAGTCGGTTGGTGACCAGCATGAGACGTCGTGTCCAGGCCGTCATCCAGGCACAAGGTGGATATACCCGGTATTAATAATGACAGTCTCAAACTCGTGCACAGATGTTAAACTTCGTTTTCAGACACCATTAATGACAATCTAGCCACGTGTGTCAACTGTAGGTCAATAGTTGTCAGTTGTGTCAACGTAACCATATTCAGGCCTCGTTTTCAAGTTCAAACAAAAGCATACAGTGTTTCCCCACCATCATAATCAGCATTCCTCTAGTTGCATTATTACCTCTTGCACTAAGATGGATGGGTACATAAATGTTTATGCTATTGCTTTCTTCATAGCACATGAATATACCCTCGCATGTGCGTAAAAATAGGGTGGTGCTTAACTTTTGCACAGGTGTATATATATATATATATATATATATATATATATATACACCTGTGCAAAAGTTAAGCACCACCCTATTTTTACGCACATGCGAGGGTATATTCATGTGCTATGAAGAAAGCAATAGCATAAACATACAAGATGACATTCGATTGCAGAAATTGTAATATTATACTATTAATAGATGTTATCTATATAACATAATTATATGCTTAGGTTCCGAGGTCGATCAGTGAGACAACACTTACAGCTGGTCTGGAACAGAGGGTAAACCTACCTCCGTCTCCCTCAAAGAGGGAGTTAGGGTTAGGTAGCCGGCTTGCGGCAGTCCTTAATTATCAGCTATTTGTTATGGAATCAAGCTGAGCATAGGTTTTGTTTTTTAGTTGTGAACCCATTACAATGTTATGAAGCGCAATTTGCCTGAGACGCAACTGTACTTGATTAAATGAAGGTTATTAGTCAGGACTGCAATATATATATATACTGAGCCAAAAAAGTTTAGCAACAGCGAAGTTTGGTTTGTTGTATTAAAACTATGCGTCCATTTATAACCAAATTTGCAGGCATGTTTCGTCAATGTAATGTCTCGCTGATCATGAAGAAATGCAAATCATTTCTTGTATTTCTCGGCGCACGCTTACTGCATGTGAAAATGCATTTTTCATGCACTGGCCCACATTGGCAGGTAGCGAAGGCAAAATTTCTCCATATTGCAAAAGCAGATAACGAACGTTAACAGAAAACGCTTGAAAGTTTACCCTACCGAACATGGGCCGCCGCCCAGGGCTACTCGAAAATCAGCGCCATGAAACAATGGGAAGACTCGCCGCTGGGCAGAGCGAACTGTGCGAAACAGACTCCATGATGCTGGACTGTATGCCCGTCGTCCACTTGTTGCTGTTCCACTTACAGAGCGTCACATCGAGAATCGGTTTGCATGGGCAAGAACTCATCAGCGATGGCGTGCTCAACAATGGAGCCACGTTTTGTTCAGGGATGAGTCGAGGCTTTGTGTGGATGTGGCGGATGGTAGGCAACGGGTTTGGCGACGTTTAGGAGAACGGTATGATGCAGCCAACATCATTCAGCACGACAGATTCGGTGGCGGCAGGGAGGGAGGGAGGGAGGGAGGGAGGGAGGGAGGGGGGAGGGAGGGAGGGAGGGAGGGAGAGAGAGAGAGGTGTGTGTGTGTGTGTGTGTGGGGGAGGGGGAGGGGTAGAGTGGTGGCGGGGGAGGAAAGTTAAGGGAAGAGAAACAGAAAGAGAGGGCATGAGAATAGGAGAAACAATGTTACCTTGTCAAGGTATAAAATAAGAATTTTGACAAGAGTGAGAAAGGTACGGTTGTGAGGTGCTCTTAATGCTGTGTTAACCATGCTTGGGCTGTTTGCATTTACCACATATGGTTGTGAATTTCACAAATCGGAAGTGACTTGAAGCCATTGGTATTAACTATATAGTGACATACGGTGTTACATATCATAATATTCTTTTCCAAGTCGCCGTTGTTAACGCCGTATAGAAGTTGATTAGCTGTCAGATGGGCAAGAGACATATTGCTTAGGACGAGCTGGTCTTGGAGAGGGACTCTTTGGTCGTTGGAAAGAGGGCAGTGGAGGAGATATTGATTTGTGGATTCATCACTGTGTCCACATGGGAAGCGAGTGGAGTCTGACAGATAGTTTTCAAAAGAAGGCGATTCCAAATGCTACAACCATTACGAAGCCTACATAAAATTACATTAGCAAACATTTAGCCTACATAATACCAGGGAGGAGGTTGTCGTATGGGGGGTGTGGGGGGGCATGGCTTTAAGTTTGCTCTTGAATTCCACGAGCGTGGCGGAACACGTGACCGGTGCAGGTAGCGTATTCCATCTGCAGACTGTTGCTAGAAAAAGGGATCCACGAAAGAGTTCAGGACGGCATTGAAATGGAGTGAATAGATTTGCGTGACGACTGTTGTAGGGATTTAGTGCCTGGGATAATGAGGGAATGTGATTACTCAGAAGTTCACACGTCATCCCGTTGATAATTTTATATAGCATAGCTGAAATGAGATGTAATGAACTGTTTTACTTACACACCAGACAATATCAGAATGGTATTATATGGGGGATTTACATAATACTTATATGGAGCAGGTACACATTATATTTTTACAGTTGGATTTTGACTTTTTACAAGATGCAGTAGGCTATGCATCTATACCAAATATAATGATAATTATTATTATCATTATCATTAGCATTGTTGTTGTCGTCGTCGTCGTCGTCCCCACCACCCACTTTTTGTCGTTGTGATCAATGCAGCTGTTGTTGTTGTTGTTGTTGTTGTTGTTGTTGTTGTTTTGTTGTCCTTGTTGTTGGTGTTCTTACTGTTGGTGTTGGTGTTCTTTTCTCCATTGTTGTTGTTGTTGCTTTATAGTGTTGATGTTGTCATTGTCGGCTTAATGTCGTCATCTTTGTCTTCGTCGTCATCATTGTCCTTATCGTTAGCTAATCTGTGAGATTCCCGTCTATGTGAAAGAGTTTAGATTCCTGTTTCTGTATACATGTCTTCCGTACGACAACTACGTGTCATTCCACATATTGTTCGGAGTGCGTCATTTTGGATGTCCTCGAATCGAGTTACAAGATACTTGTGGTATGTTATCCCAGACAACATCTGCATATTCGAGAGATGGCCTAATAAAGCTTTTGTACATAATTTCAAGACATTTCCGGTCTAGGATATATTTTAGGCACTTGAGTAAAAACAGTTTGTGTTGAGCATTTGTTATTAGGTTTTCAACGTGAGTAAGCCAAGCGCCTTTGTTATTGAAGGTAATGCCAAGATGTTTATGGTTGCTTGATGGGAGTAATTCAGAATTTTTTAATTTAACTGGAAAGACAGTAAGCGCATTGCACAGAGATGAAACATACTAATAGTTTTGGAGGCATTAAATTCGACAACCCCATTGCGTCATGATCCGAAGATCGTGGTCAATTGTTGCAACGTGTGCTTCTAATTTATCAAACATTACATATAGGCAGGTATCCCCAGCAAACTGGCTAATATTGTTTAAAATATCGCTGGGCATATCATTAATAAAGACTAAAAATAGCAAGGTACCAAGGACTGCGCCCGGTGGCACTCAAGCATGTAAGCCAAGTAAAGTAGATTTGCTGCCGTTTAAAACTACTCGCTGATAACTGATTTTGAGATAGCTTTCGAACCATGCCAGTAAATTTCCACCGATACCGAAATTTCACAATTTCTGTAGTAGGCCCGATGCCACACTCGGTAGAATGCTTTAGAAATATCAAAAAACAAGAACAGTATTTCCTTTTGATCGTCCAGAGCCTAAGCGATATCGGTGTAGATGTCTAACAGTTGGTTTACTGTAGAACTTTACGGAAGAAATCCGGATTGGTATGGAGTTATATATCGTGCTTAATGTGGTTGTAAATATGTTTAAAACAGTTCTCTTCATAACTTTGCTTAGACAAGTCAAGACAGGCATTGGTCGGTAATTTGAACAGGTTATTTTCACCGTTTTTTTAAAATAGGAGTTACATTAGCAATTTTCCATGGGGTCGGAAAATGTGCGCTAATAAGGGTCTAATTAATGACCTGCGCTATATAAAGTTATAATGCTTTCTGAACCGGCTTACTCTATGTCAGTTGAAGAACATGCTTAGAAATTGACCATCGCTATCGCACTACATGCATGTATATTGGAACCAGTTTGTCAGTTGTAGAAATTCTGTAATAACACTATACCCGTCTCTTTACGAGAGCATGCATGTGCGCGTGCGTGCGTGCGTGTGTACAGGCGCGCGTTCATGCGTGCGTGCGTACGTGCGTGTGCGTCTGCGTGTCTCCTTCTGAGGACGTGCATAAATGTGTTCCCACGTGCGTATATCTGTCCAGTGTAATAACGCAATTTATGCAAATTTGCGTTAAGGGGATGCCCTTGTGATCTCTACGACGGTTGACCGACAACTTCACCGAGACGGGAGGGGCTTTCAGTCGAATTTCTTTCAAATTATTCAGCAAAACTAGCTAGCTTGAAATGTGGTTACTGCAACGTGAGATCACCACGGTGTAATGGAAACAAATTCAATATAGTTATATTTAACTTTATTTAAAAGTCGGAAACCATCCAAAAATAATACCCAAGGCACCTCTATATGACGAAGAAGTCAATAGAGGCCTATACGCAACCTGATTATCAGTGTCTAGACGTGTCGTATGGCCGGAATATTAGATTCTTCGCGTTTTGTCAGCTTAATCTCCCAATTTGACACACTACGTGAATACCAGGATCAACAATGGTGCTGGATTTGCGGGTTTGATCAGCGCGATTGTCCAAGCGTCAGACCGGCAGGTCAGGAAATACATCATTATTGATCACGGAGGATTATATACCTATCAGTGAACATTCGTGTTAGTGCGTAACTTTCAGTGTAAATTTGTTATACATATACACAGGTTACTGGGCCGGTACTAGGCCAGTAGCGGCCCGGTAAGCTGCGTTACCGGCGATTTGCTACACAATGCGTTGTTTGTTAATCAAATATTATGTCGGTGCTGTTTTCAAACTAACTTTACTTTAATCCATACACATTTTGATTTAGATCTACGCACCATTTCACACACCCTGCTACTCAAAGTGAAAGTCCAGTGACTATGCAACAGTACAGCTATTCTCGATCCCTGATGGCGCAGGCTCCTGGGACGGTAGACTACGAGACCCATACCGGGCCAATACGACTCGGTCTTAGCCCTGTAGATGACATGCCCAGTAACCTGCATATTCCTAGCTATCTTATTGCTAGGCGGAAAGGCATATTTGTACCCGTATTCAAATCGTACGTATATGTACGGACATTGACTCTTTCGAAACTGGTCGTCATATACCGAGCAATATAAGATATTGCCTGTATAAATTGGAAGTGAGAAGTCGCAATGGCTTTTCGTTAATTTGATTTCAAATTTATCAATGGAATTTGAACAATGGTCGGTAGCAAAATAGCGTCATAGAATGTACCTTTAATCAGTGAGGGACCCAGACAGTGACAGATCAATGCAGTATATTAGATGTCATATTTTCCTGGCTTATCTCTGGGGTCATGCTTAGGGTGATAACTCTAAAGTTGGAAAATAATGAAGATTGATAGCGCAGAAATATCACAATATATATATAGGGTGAGTGTCCATTACTCTACCCCGCCACCCGCACTCCACTTACCATGTACAGTATACAGATGTACGCAAAACAGATAGAGTAGCTTTCGTGTGCCTAGGGCAGATACCCGCTTTGATTTAAAAATAGCAAGTTACGAGAATTGCAAGTAACTGTACTAGCTCCTAAAGAACTAATTACTGATTATATCTGTGGAAAGATGTTCTCGCTTGACGGTCCGTGTTCAATGCCAAACATGTTTCTACATCATCAGATAAAACTCAAAGCGACTCATCAGTATTTCTCCTGTTGAATGCATTCGTTCTAATATATGTTTTGTAAGCGGTTACAAACTATGGATAGACGAGCTTGGTGTCAGCTTCCTAGACTTTGATGCATTGTTGTTGAAATTGCTGGGGATGAGGAGATAAATAGTGTATTGTATACAATAACTATAGTACAAATAGTCTCGATACACACCATACAACAAGGTGTATACAACAAGTTAGCTCGTGTGAACACAATATGTTGTATGCAACAAAAGGTTGCCGTAGGCGGTTTTTTAATCAAAAATGTAAAAAGTGCCAGAGATGCTAGCTATCAAAGCCTAACAGACAGACTTAGCAATAGACAAACTGATAGACATAACTGTTACACAATTCAACAAGTGGGAACCGTTCCAGTCAAATTATTTTCAGTACGTTCACCTACGTTACTTAAAAAACTCTTTTGATATTGCTTGGATTGATGGATGATGATGCTTGATGATGATGATGATGATAATGATGATGATGATGATGATGATGATGATGATGAAGGACGACGACCACGACGACGACGACAACGACGACGACGTCGACGTCGATGACGACGATGACGACGACAAGTCCGACGACGACGACGACGACGACGACGACGACGACGACGACGACGACGACGACGACGACTATGAATGACTCTGTGCTGCAGCTGAAGAAGTGAAAAACTCTTTCAGCAGTTATCAGGTTTTCTTCAACCTTCTCCACTGTGTTTTGTCCACTTTGAGCGTCCTGAGCTCCCTCCTTTAGGCTCTTTCTCGTCTGTAATCCGCCTTTCCAGAGTATCAATCCATCGTCTAACTTCATATGATGTCGTAATCAGCTCAGCTCGTGTATGATCACGTCACAATCATTACGTCACAAAGGGTTCCATATAGACCGTCACCAAATCTCAAACAGTCCGACACGTTATATGACTTGCATGTATTTGTAATTCTTTGTTATTTAATGAACACGCTGTTGAATATTTTGAAACTAATTTGACTGGGCGCTGTTGCTGCCTTAGGCAGCAACAACACCCAGTCAAATTAGTTCCAAAATATTCAACAGCTTACCTGCGTAGTTTTTTGGAAATTGATAGTTCAGAGATTGGATGATCCCAACACGAGCGACGTGTGGGTGGAGCTTAGCTCGAAATGGGCGGGGCATGGATAAAAATGGAAAGGTCCATTTGCCTAGATTATGTTCTTCGAGGTCTGATCGCCAAACACTTAGCAAATTCATGGTGTGTCGTCCTTCGAGCGCCTGATACCTGTTAGCACCTATCTCTGCTAATTCAAGTGAGTTTTCCTATGGCTTTGTTTGGTTTACAGTTGAGGTCAACCATGGCTATCTGCTCAATTATTGTTTTCCTATAAGATGCCTGGCTTGCGTTCAAAAATGAACAATTTCCAGAGCGCTTTGCATTTACAAATCGACTTTTTAAAGCTTGCATAGTCTATTATATGACGTAATTAATCCGAAAACAGCAGACCGTTATAGTTTGCAGGTTAGGGAGGGGAACAGAGTTTCTGAATTTCTTATCTGGGGCGTCTTAACTGCCGTTTGGACCGTAAATCTGTAGCTGGGAGATCCTTTGACCAGGGGTGTGTGCGATATGGCTACACCTGTCTTATACAGTACCGCCTTAAAATAACTTAAAATGTTTCATACAAAAAATTAAAACATAGTGTTGCGTATTTTGAATATAATTGGATTAGAAGACATTGCTGTTTTATAATCCAATTATATTCTAAATATTCAACAGGAAATTTTTTACATCGTATTCAAAATTGTTTTCTTTAACTCTTAATTAACTGATTTATGAGCTGTACTATACGTGTGACGTCAATCAGTGCGCTTGAAGTTATGCTGGGCCTCCCAAAAATTAAGACGAAAAATAATTTTTGTGTCAATTTTGAGGGTCCTGGAATTTTGATGTCACATGCAAATGCACTCGTTGCACTGTCTTCGGGCCTGGCTGGTTTGTGGGCGGAATGAATGATAGATAAATGAATCTTCAGTGGGATAAAATCACCAAGCAATCATTAAAGGTGCATATTCACACCAGAATGCTTGAAAATAGAATTGTTACAATTGTATACTTTTAGAAGCTTAAACTGTGAGCCTATATGTAATGAAACGAAATAAATCTGCCTCTATTTCAATTTTGCAACTTAAAAAATTATATTAATTTATATGGAATGAAATCATCATATGTTAAGATTTATTTCGTTTCATTACATATAGACACATAATTTAAGCCTATAAAAGAATAAAATTTAACAATTTTATTTTCAAGCATTCTGGTGTGAATATGCACCTTTAACAAAAGCTTTTTAAATACCTATGAGAAAATTGAATACTAGATATATTTTTCAATAACTATTTAGCAATGCAATTTACAAATACATTTCTCTACGACGTTATCTGTGATCGCACACGTACATCAAACCTTTCTCTCGCCGACACTGCATTTAGGGACCACCAGATAGAGAAGCAGTTATTTAAGACATGTGGTCGCTAGGCCACCTGTGTTACAGTACCGCCATCTTTTGTGTCCAAACACCATACATTGCTGTGGTAAACGATTTATATTAATTTAGCTTTCACCCGTTTTAGTGGGAACATTACAATGAGTCATGTGAGACAGCTGCTATAGATATGTTTTGTTTGATAAATGAGAGGATTTATAGAGATGATAGATGACCTCTGTATTTACAACTTTCTTACATCGAGGGGCGAGCATTAATCTTCTCTAAACTAACTCAAGCATTGCAGTTGTCATAGACTGGAGAAATGTATCAATATCTAGCTCTCAAAACATGGATATCTTTATATTACGGCACACCGCCTAAAACACCATGTATACCTTGTATATATGGAAAACCACACCACCTTGAATTGATAACGTCAGACGAAGTGAGTTTTCATTATAGTTTTGAGAATAATTCGATTAATGACCCGTACTTCGAAATCAACAGCAACAATCAGTCGATTTGTTCTCAGTATAATCAGCATAGATTAACTAGATCATCCATTGTGTGCGAAATATGTCCTAGTGTTTAGGGATGTTTGTTTTCCATAGGCCTACATTTTCGCTGTTTTCCTAGAGACAATTTGCTTGCTGGATCTCTCTTTTGTCAAGACCTTTCTACATCCTACTGATTAGTCTGTGAATCCATTCTTGGCATTGTTTCGACATGTCCAACGCAGAATTGGTTGCCATAATTTATTTGAGTTGGATTCATTGGCCAGACAGGATCAATAAAAATACTTAAAAGAATTTTCGCTTTTTATCATCAGTGGAACATAGCCAACTAAACTGTAATACTATATACATCTTTTAAGTTGACGTTTAAACGCAAATCTCCCACTGCTTTGATAATAGTTCTTAAGCTCATAGAGCTGTTATGAGATTATGCCATGCCATCCATCTATCTGTCTGGGCCAACCCTTTTATGTGACGTCCACTGCTCGGCCATGTTTATCCTCTTTGCCATACATATTTGCATCATATTTCTAGTTTCTATCGTTGTTATCGTTGAGTTACACATTGTCATTAACCGTCATTGCCAAAACCAGAAATCATAACCAGTTTCTTCAAACAGAGAAAATTAGTCATATATTCGTGATGAAATGTTGTATATCACGGGGAATATATATCAAATTAGATTTTATTAATGCCATGGCCTTAGCAGTGGCGCACGTGGCATACCCACGACAGCAGGTGGCATACTCACGGACCGCGGTAGACCCAATATGTCGGTGACGATAGCGTTCATGAGTGAGTGTATCATTGCCGGATCCTTGTAAAGAGTGTTATTGTTGGAGCATATCGACCGCTTACTGAAAGTTGGCGAGCTAGGCAATGTGTGGCAGCCATATTAACACAATATATTGGTCCATTTCTAGCTAGGCGTTTGTGAGGAACAAATGCAATCAACCTAATACAGTTATCCTCGTTATACTTCTGATAATTTGTTTGATTTGCACAGACAGTTGTTCTATTTACGGCAGACAATCACCCTCTTATTGTATCGAGCTGGCAAACCGCTGGAACCCTCTCGGAGCACGGTGATAACAGGAAAATGGCACCAGTTTTGAACCAATAAGCAGCAGAATATCAGTTTCAAAACAATCATACAAGTGACTTGTGGACTATTTTTAAAGGTAATTTGACAGAGAGATGTTGCTGCCGAAGGTTCTGGTTTTCAGAAGGTGGTCGCATAAATTCACGCAGTGCTAGAAATGTTAAAGTCGAATACATGGCAGTAATGGCGGAATCCGATCTGGCACTGGATTATTTGACGTCATAATCAATTACGTCAAAAGTAGGCTGACGCCACAATAATTATGACGTATTAGATCGTATTATATTTCCGTCATGAAGCGAATATGTGCATCGAATGCACGAATTGTATGTCTTGGATGAATTTATATGTTAATAAACATTCTGTTGGCAGCAACAGCCTCAGTAAAATTAGTTTAAGAATATTCAACAGCTTACATGTATGTACGTCACATTGATATGTTGAGAATTCAGGACTTAAAGTATATAAATCGATCACAATACGGGCTAAACGTGAGCGGAGCCTAACTAGAGATTGACGCGGCATAGCTAGAAATGAGCAATTAGTCAAGACAATCTAGGAATCCAGTTTTAGGTATGCCCCACCCATCTTTATCCAAGCTCCACCCACACGTCATCTGTGTTGGGATTGGTCGAGCTATGAACTTCCCAACTATCAATTTTCAGAAAACTATGCAGGTAAGCTATTGAATATATTGAAACTAATTTGCCTGTGTGCTGTTGCAGTTTCAAAAATATGCTAAAGCCTGTTTATTAAATAGTAAAGACATCAATTAAGCGTTCGTGACGAATATATCTACGTTATTCTTGACGTAATTGATTGTGACGACATCCTTCTCGTCAGGTAATTGATTATGACGTCATATGGTTGATGGATAAACTAGACTCCTCCATTAGACTCTTTCAATGAGCGACTGCTGCATTTTAACCTGAATGAACACCTCCCAACCAAGCTAGAGATTGTTCACTAGAGTTTATGGCGCCTGTCACACTCGTTCGCGCACGCACGCACGCACGCACGCACGCACGCACGCACGCACGCACGCACGCACGCACGCACGCACGCACGCACGCCGCACGCACGCACGCACGCACGCACGCACGCACGCACGAACACGCACACGCGCGCACGCACTCGATACCACATGTATTTAACCATTACGACCACGGGTTTACGCAGTACAAATGTTAACCTACGCGACGATATGAATGTCATGTTGCACTCTCAGGGGCGTCCTGACTAGGCACCAGGATTTCCGTTTCAGACCCAGCCGTCAAACTGATAAGCAGGCGCAGGATGACGATATCGATTAATGAAAACCTCAAACGGTATTCTTATTTTGTACTCTAGTCATTATAGTTCTTAGTTCAAACTCGTGCCAGGTTCCCTTCCTTAGGCGAGGCAGTTCGTTGATTAACCTTTCATAGTGGTGTCATGACGCTAGTGACTGTCAATGACGCCACTAATGGTTATTGTCTCGACACGTCAGTGCCGCAGGACATAATCAATAAACCACTCTATCGGCGAGGCATCGTGATTCCCTTCATATCTAACTCATATGATGTGAGCGAAATCAGCACTGGCTGCTAAATAAGTTTTAAAAAGTCATATCTGCGCTGTTTTGAAGAGTCAAGCATTTGACAATCGTAATCAACCGACAAACCAAAAGATGCTAATTATATGAAATTTGTCTGAGGACAATGACAAACCATAACGTACAAATAATTGCTTTATTATAATGTGGTACCATTTATGGACAACGTTGATAACTTATCCCTCACTTCCTTACACCCTCCATCCGCCCCTCACTCACCCAGCCAGCTAGCCAGCCAGCCAGCCAGCCAGCCACTCACTCACTCACTTACTCACTCACTCACTCACCCACCAGCCCACCCACCCACCCACCCACCCACCCACCCACCCACCCACCCACCCACCCGCCCACCCACTCACTCACTCACTCACTCACTCATTCACTCACTCACTCACTCCATTCCTCGCTCGCTCATCATCATCATCATCATCATCATCATCATCATCATCATCATCATCATCACCTCCACCACCACCACCACCGCCACCACCACCACCACCACCACCGCCGCCACCGCCGCCACCGCCGCCACCGCCGCCACCGCCACCACCACCGCCGCCACCACCACCACAACCACCACCACCACCACCATCACCACCAACATCCTCTTCCTCCTCCTCCTCCTCCTCCTCCTCATCATCATCATCATCATCATCATCATCATCATCATCATCAGCATCAGCAGCATCAGCAGCAGCAACAGTAGTAGCAGTAGCAGCGTACTATGCAAAGTTTTCATAATTTAGCTCTTTGAATCAGAATGGCTGAATTCGACTGAGAGCCATTGCTTCCTATGGTCCCTAAGTTTTCAAAATTTTCAGCCGCTTACCTGTATGCGTGTCATGAAACCGAGTGTTCGAAGAAATACGAGTAAAGGACTACACCTTTTTCATGTTAATTGAGTGTGATTTTAAATTGCAAGACCGTGTCCATGCATTGTGCCGAGAAATGGTAAGCCTATCTACGTATAATACAAATCAAGTTGTAGGTTAGGCAGATATGTCGTAAATATGAAAAACAGACCGACAGATCTTGGTTCAAATAACCAGAAATCTAAGTCTTTCGCTAAGAAGCAAACATGGACATACAAATCTGATGAATGTGCTAGCTGAGTGCGGTACATGCCCATGTATCTAACGTATATTTATCGGCAGATAACCACACAGTTTTAGTCACAGCATGTTCGCCTTTGTCAGAGAGAATGACGGTATCAATCACCAACACTCAGAGGTGTTGTGTACGAGATCTCATTCCTCCCCAGATATTGAAAACGATATTAGTAGAATGTTTGCAGCAGATATACATCTACTTTCGTTAGTATATCCTCATAAACGTAGAGATACACTATTTTATGTGTTACTGGCAGATTTTATCCAGTCAACAATCCTCACGAGACTGACCAAGAAGACTGTGTATAAAGAATGTAGAACATAACTTACATCTGTCTTCAAGTTGAATATTTAAATCCGGCATAACATGAGACTACCGCGCAGTATCGATAACTGAGCCAGTCGTTCCATTTATAAATTCTCAAAAATAATCTGCAAATTGACACTTTCTATGAGGAAATTTAAGTTTTTGGAATAAATGTGAGGGTTATATGGTTAATGGGCTAATACCTCACTATTATCCTAATGTGTTAACACACATTATGAAAACAAACAGTATACCCAATCGCTACATCATCCACTGTGTACCAGATGACAACAAGCCATATCATCGCCCTTGTTATAATCCATTAGCTATATATACAGCCTCACCCGGTTGAATATTTGGCTTACACTCCTGACTCGATCTTGGCATTAATACGTCAAATGATGCAGGACTGAACACGAGAATATGCCAATGTAGGCTATGTCAAGAGGATTATTTTCCATTCCATCGCTCTATTCAAGTATAATGATAGAATTCTCAGTGTTTTATAATCTATTTTAGTTGCCCATTTCTAAGTTTACAAAGCGTGTTGACCTACGTTACTGAAGAATGGTTCCAAGCATTAAACACACGGAAATACAGTATATGTGACAAGCAGATATACGTCCTAGATTAGAAAACACACTCCTAAGCATTTACTGTTTTTTTGTTACAGTCTCACTAAGGGGGAATGAATATTACAATAGTATCTGTATGTGCGTGCCTGCGTTCCTGCGTAGGTGCGTGAGTACATGCGTGCGTGCGTATGTGCGAGCGTACGTGCGCTCGCGCGCGAAAAATCAGGGGGAAATGAAATCTTTTACAATGTGACAAACCGGGTGGGCGTGGATTGATTGCTCTTGTTTATATTGCGTTATTCATTTTCTTTGGCATTAGTTTGTCAAAATTTATATATCACCGCCTGTATGTATTAGATAAGTGATGCACACTTTTAAATATTGTAATATATTTAGATTAGATTTTGAATCAAGATTTTATGCGACTCAAAACAGCAACAGCTTCCAGTAAAAGTAACCTATATACAATTTTTTTAACGGATGTTTAATCAATTGTAAATCATCAAAGACTTACAGTTCGTACACTCGTGGCAGACTTTTAGATTTTCTTGACGGAGCTATATGCCATTTTGATTGTGACGTCAGCTAACTAGTGCGGTAATTGGCAAATAACTGTGCTCTATCAAGTCTGTGGAGAAAATGAACGACATGATGTCCGCACAGATCCTAGCTTATAATTGATTTTCCTCAATATAATCCAATATTCAGTTCGCTTCTATGTATTAAGTTCACTTCTATGTATTCAAATTGGCAGTGTCAATGGTCTGGCAAGTACTGGCACATTTAACAACAACCACCCAAGCTTCCTGTACAAGCCAAACTAGATTGAACATGTTGCAAAATTAAATGCCTCCTCTAAATACATCAAACGGAACTAATTTGCAATGATGATGATGACGATGTCTTTCCATTTTTCTCCCTTTGCCAAGGTAAGTAACTTATCAACAGATAAAATCAATATCTATTCCTAACCGGCCCGGGCAAATTAATGCGTCGATGAATATTTTCGTCTCTGCCTAGAGCGACTTGACATTTACAGCAATAATTAAGAATGATACTTGACAGCTGTAAATGTCAGTGAGTTAGGATAGCTTTCCTAATGGATAGCTCCGATCTGTCAAGTATATGATGGTATAATCAATTACGTCATATGTAGGCTAACGTCACAATTAATCTTCCTAATGAATGGCGTGTCTTGCTCCGTCATGATCATTGAATAGTTCGACAAGTGTACGAATTGTATGTCTTTACTATTTAATAAACATTCTGTTGAATATTTTGAAGCGAATTTAACTGGTCGCGGATGCTGCCACAGGCAGCAACATGCTTCAGTAAAATTAGTTTCAAAATATTCAACCGGTTACCTGAATCGTTTCCTGGAAATTGTGATTCTGGTAATTCTGGATTCAAGGTATATAAATGGATCTCAACACGTGTAAAGCATGGGCAGAGCTCAGCTAGAAATTAGCGAGGCATAGCTGGAAATGGGCGGGGCAAGCTAGAATTTGGCGGGGCATAGCTGGAAATGGGCTGGGCATAGCTAGAAATGGACCACTCTATTACAGTTAACTGCATCAGGCACACAAGTATATAGCTATATAATTAATGTTTCTATTACAATACTTAACAGCTCTACGTGTAAGTCAGTTTGGACACGTTTCTTAATTACGGAGAACTACATCACTTAACCAAGCATAGCTATATAAGTCAGTTTTCTATTATAATGCGTCGTCTATGTTAATGGGTTATCTAGTTTTTAAATGACATAACCTTTCTATGCTTCTATATACCAATGTTGATAGGCATATGTATTAAGTCTGGCAATATGAAACCAATCCAAATTGCAGGAAAGATAACAGTAATCAAACATAATAATTTTAAAAATAAACTTTTGTGAAACGCTTTCTCACATAAATTGGCCTCATCTCCTGATGAAACGCATCTACGTGCGAAAGCTTATCAGAAATTGAGACAATAGGTTTGACAACGCTGGTAGCCAATACGGCCCATTATTGGGCCAGTACCGACCCAGTAACGCAAGTTGTCAGGGGTACCTTTGAATTCTGTTATCACTATTCGTGGAATAAGCACAATTTCTAATCCATTGAGGAGAATGATGGAGATGGTGCTAATATAGCGGTTCTCAAATCAATACCAGTACATTAAATCGACGTATATTATCAAAGCTGACAATACTGCCTACAGAGATAAGGCAAGCGGAATTCAGTTTAAAGGGATGCTAATCTCATCTCAAATGTTGTATTGCACTGATAGGTTATGGTTTATAGATTCCATCTCATTCATATCATGTCGCATTCCCTTATCTATATCCCAATTATCTGCTTTGTAATATCGCGTAAATGTTGAACAGAGATCGGCACCATGTTGTCTCCTCAAGCGATAGCGTGTGATGTCATACAAGTACCAATGTATTACATTCTTCACTATGTAATACATATCCCGTTGGATATTTTGAAACTAATTTGACTGGAAGTTGTTGCTGCCTATGGCAGCAACAACATTCAGTCAACTATAGCTTCAAAATATGCAATAGCTTAACTGTAGCATTGCTTTTATACCGTTTTGTCATATGCTATGGTTGGCACCTAGATGACTGAGCACTTATACCGAGGCAGACACGCCAAGCTATTTCTGAGTGGTTGAAAAGTAAATCATGACGGCCATCGAAAGTTTTAGAAATCCACCAACATTGAGCTACTAAAACCCGAATATCTTTCTTTGACAGGATGATAAAAAGCTTAAAATCCCAAACATAATTTATGAGTGCCCTATTAGATCATTTGTATAGATATCATGAGATGAGGTTAATTGTCCTTTAAAGACACATTTATGTGTTCGTAAAGTAATAAATACCAAGCCTGGGTACAGCCAGGTTGAGGACGCGGTACTTCACGTGGTAACGAGCAGAGCTGTGGAACTGGCGACCTTAGAATCGCGTCTCTCTTCGGCCAACTGACGACCGCTGGAAGCATAGGCAATCTCATTCACTCTTCGTTGCCTCTCTCCGCCTAGGAGTATAAATGGGTAGCAGTGTAAAAACTGGGGAAGTTACCAATGATAGACTGAAATACAACCAGCCGTGAATGGGACCTGTAGTCAGGGACTCGATAGACGCCAATCAAACCAATAACTTCTAGCCATGTTACATAATTATATTGACATTCATGTATAGATGATCTCCAGTTTCTTATCATCTCGTTGTGTGCGTTCTTACTGTCATATGAATCACATTGAAACATTGGATAAAGCATGTGATCCATTTTAATTCATCTAATGATCAGGCGGCTTTATTCAAAGTGACGTATATAAAGCCCATGTAGGATGAAGAAAGAAGTTGTTGGTTTGGTTGGCGTCTATCGAGTCCCTAATTCCAGGTCCCATTCACGGCTAGCATTGTTTTAGTTTATTATTGGGAACTTCCCCAATTTTTATACCGATACCCATTTATACTCCTGAGCGGAGAGAGCCAACGAGGTGTGAAAGAGATTGCCTATGTTTCCAGAGATCGTCAGTTGGCCGAACAGAGACGCGATTTCGCGGTCGCCAGTTTCACAGCTCTGCTAGTTACCGCCTGAGCTACCACCGCCTTTACAAAGTGACGTATATAAAGGCCATGTAGGATGCAATCTGAGACCCCCTTAGGTTATAATCAGCATTAAATGGGCCGAGATTCACATGGACACGTGACCGATTTACCAACTTTCTATTTCTTAACCCATCTTGTGTTAACCTAAGGTTTTAATTGCAAAGTTGGTAGAGAAACGATCTAGGCAGTGATCTTGAGAAATCCCATTTGCAGAATAAAAGAATAGTATTTTTGAAAGTTTACCGCTGGAATGACTGGCTCGGTAACCGAGCCAGTCATTGCAGCGGTAAAATTTTCAAAAATACTATTCTCATAGGCTGTAAAAGGATAGGGCTAGACACAATTGTATATTTTTTACCATTACACCTTTGATGAATGCCAATTTTCAGCATAATAGAAGTATATTTTTGTTAAATTTCCATGGTATACTTACCATGAAAATAGTTTTCTTGGCCTTCAAAAAATTCTAATTTTCTTTAAAAGTCTTGACAATTAATCAGTTAATTGATATAATTAGTATTTTGAGCGCTTTAAAACTCTGGTGACACAGGAGGTGTTACAATGTTCAATTAGTCTGTTATGCCTTATGCGAAGGTTGTAGATGATAAAATGTTCTATTTGGGCCAACCAAGAAAGAGACGTTGGCGCTTGAACCTTCTAGGGCTGATTTTTCCTCCTGAGTGGTGGTATGAGAGTGGGTCTTGCTTCTTCCTATGATGACAACGTGTGCTGTTGTCAAGTTCAAGTTCACTTTATTACACCCAGGCCCTCCGATATCTCCACATTGCTTTTCTATTTCGAAGGATATTTCAATAACCACGAAACAATTATAGTATTTCCTTTTTAGCTGCGTTTGCAAAACGGGTCGTGGGACATTAATTCATTATTCCGTTGTCATTAACCTTCTTTAAGGATTGTAAAATAGTTTTATAAGTCGAACTTTCTGTCGCGCCGCGCTAATGACGACGGGTTGATTCATATAGAAGACTCTGCCATTTTAAGGCAGATTTAGCTGGCACGGCACAAGAGAAGTTCGACTTATGAATCGGGCTTTAGTCTGACTTGGCATCTGTCAGGAAGACTATTTTGAAATCATATGCTTTTCTATGGTACACGAGTATGGATGTTGCCCCTTGAATGGTTGATGGCTCTGCTCTATTTAATATAACACAAATATCATTTTCGACGAGTTTTATATGGTATTGTTCTAAGGAATGGATTCTGTCTATGGTCAAAGCGCATGCTGTTTTAGGATAGCGTCAGGAATGTCTAGTTGTCACATATTAAATTGTGTCAATTAGACATCCGTCAGTCGAGCAATATTCGTTTGGTACATCGATATGTTTAGCCCTGTAAATCCCATTATGATTTTTTAATAGAAACTGAACAGGTAGCAGAAATCTTATACTAGGTCAGCTTCCAGCAATTAGCATGAACAAAAATGATTTGCGGTCTACATTTGTCGATTGGAGTATTACATATAAAATTGCATCAAACGCCACAGGCAATTTATTCCTAATCCGGAGAATAATCCACGCCACGAATGCGGGGACATGACGTTAGCGGATGCATAAAGTCATTGCTCAGCACTACTGATTCCGTATTACCTAAATGTGTTACTGAGTGAGAACCTATTCATGCTTGGAAGCAGGTAATATATAAGAATCTGATGTGCTGTGAAGCGATAGCACGCGAGTTTTGTTTTTGCGGCGGTGGCTAGATGATGTACAAAAGTAGACATACTTTTCCAATACGCTGTATTCTCCTGAGCATCCTGGCTACAGACCAAGCTTTGAAGCTTTCTGTTTCAACTAATAGCTATCAAGGGGCTGGCAATGCAGTTGAGGATCGTATCTTTTATAGCAACAACCACACCTATTGCCATAGTGTGAACTACCATTCCTCATAGTAAGAACTCAAGCAATTTCCTTTACTTTGGACGAGTCACCTTGTTGAGTAACCTATCAAATTAGAGACCTATCGCATGCGCCTTTCAATAGTGCCACTAATGAATGATGCCTAGCTAGCTCAATAAAATGACACAATCGAAAAAATATTTCTTACCAGAATCCACCGTCGTTGATCGTCGTGGTGACATCGAGTTTCATGGATCTTGTAATCGATATGATATGATCAAAATATATGAGCATTGCTTCCTCATAGAACCTCATTAATTATACAGTGTCAAAGAGTGGATGATAGAGCGCAAGAAATAAATATCGACACAAGAGGCCGTCACAATTTACCCATCCATCTTATGACGTCATAATCAACTACGTGACGTGTAGGATGACATTATAATTAATGACCTCATGAATGCAAATGCAACATTTTGCGTGTGCAATTTTCTTTAAATTAATGGTCAGTGTGTTCAGGGATCGATCCCAATATGAGCGAGGGGTGCGTGGCGCTTATCTAGAGATAGGCGATGCATAGCTATAACTGGAAAGGTCCATTTTGTATATTTGCCGAAATATCTTAACGCCATGTAGTCTCTGTATTGTGCAAACGATATATCAAGCAACAACACTCAGCCTCGTATAGTTCTGAATAAAGTAAAAGAAAACGTATGATTCCAGCATTTACGAAATCTATAACATTTCTATAAGAGTACTGTTCTTATTATGTCACTTCCATATCGGGGTCTAACAACCGGAACAAATAAAGAAACCTAGCGATCCTTGATTGGCTTTGGATAACAAGGAAAGTAGGGAAACGCTTTTGATGAACCAGCTGTGCACACGTTCATATATATCTTGCATGTATTTATGGATTGATATATCTTGCATGTATTTATGGATGGATATTCGCTAGGTTTAGTCACACCATTCTTTACTCTGTCAGAGATAATGAGGAAACCGCTCACTTAACCCTGAGCTTGGCTAACAATGGAACACAATCTGTGAAAGGCAGGAGGTTCCAGAATTCACCCGGGAAACAACCGCTGTATAGTCACACTGACCAAATATAAATTGATTAAATCGCTCATATGACGAGGTGTAGGCCTCTATAAGAAGAGCATTTTGTGAGCAATACTGCGCTTACAGATAAACTCAAGCGAAATATTATATATTTTCTTCAGATTTTGAAGGAAATTTTGCATAATTTTAGCTTGTTATTCCCGGAGACGCTTTTTAATACTTGTTCTGTAGCATGGCCTCTGATTAATAAACTAGTTAATGAGCCTGTTCCTAATTACATCCAAACAGCAGAGCTACTGTAGACCCTTCCCAGGCCGCGGTGATATAACTACCACCCTTGCATGTTTCATAATGCAAGATAGTATGACCAGACCTGATGTTTGCAAAGTATTAATACATTTTTTAAACTAAATTTCTCGTAGGCAAATTTTAACGATTCTAGCAATGTGTTCTAATGGCTTCAATCTGTCAAGATAATTTTGTTCAACTGAACACCAGCTACTAAAACATATGTTACATTGGTTATTTTGAAAGTAATTTACTTGGAACTTGTGTCTACCTAAGGCAACCACAGTTTCCAGTTATCAACTGCAAATTTTAACTGCTTTCTGAGCATCTATTTGCTGGCATTCGAAGAAAATGTCCGAACATAGACCATCGCAGTAGTATTGCCCCTACAGATAGTGATTGATTTCATATCAGAAATCAATAGTATATAATAAAATATTTTTCATCTGTTTTTGGCAAATATATAAATTAATTAATTTATCTGATATGCTTTCCGATGCGATGCCCATTGTTATTGCTTATAATACACGTGTATAACGCTACTGTTGACTAAATGATGTATTAATTCAGCTACAATAGTAATACCGTAAATGGCCGGTTGATTACAGTCACACATACACGTCTACTGCCCAGAAAACGCGGGCTATTGGGCCAATACTGGGTCAATACCGGGCCAATACGGCCCGGTATTGACTCAGGACTGGCTCAGTAATCGGCCTTATCAGTGGGTGTGTGAATGAATGTCAGATTACCGTCTGCTGCTTTGGTGATTCTTCCAAATTAATTGACGATTCCAGTCTCTGATGAGTGTGTCCACGTGGAAAGCTTCCAGAAAGCCGCAGAGTTCATGAATGAACGTTCCAGAAAGTGTTCTGATTTTATAATATTGACCTGGCTGTACTCAGTCCATTCTACCTTTCATAATAGACCTTTCCAAGTTTATCCGTCATTCATATAACGTCATAATCAACTACGTGATGTATAGAATGACATCATAATGAATGACGCCATTATGACGTCATGAATGACGTAGGTAGGTATGTCACGAACGCATATTTGACGACGGACTATGCGTTGTTGTACCACTTGTATGTCTTTACTATTTAATAAATATTCTATTGAATGTTTTGAAACTAATTTAACTGGGCGCTGTTGCTGCCATAGGCAGCAGCAGCACGCAGTCAAATTAGTATCAAAATATTCAACAGCTTAGCTGCATAGTTTTCAGGAAATTGATAATCAGGACATTAGGGGATCGATCAGTCCAAAGACGGCGAGGTGTGGGTGGAGCGTAGCTAGTTATGGGCGGGGCATAGCTAAATCTGGAACTGTCCATTACTACGCCGCTGTAGGCGTAGATGACACTCCTGTCTTTTCCATCCCAGCTAACCGGAACAGACATGTTGTGTTCTTAACTAATGACTGTAATTAGTGTACACACAGCCGATATCAGCTCACATTTGTACCGACATGTGTAAACTAGATTAGCCTACTCACATTCATTGCCTGAGGTTATCATTATAAACTAGAAAACCTGACAAAGCGCTAGCGTAGCTTAACGTGGCGAGGCTTAGTCACATGCCAATGCCGGATTCTAGATATGGCTCCAGGCCAATCAAGATCGAAAGGAATGGTCAGGACCACGCATGCCCGCGCAGCTTATACATCTGGACACTAAACATAACTACACTATGACATAAAACTAGTCTATTGAGAATTTTTAGACCTACCTTCTCTGAAAGCTGGCGTCGCCGTCGGGGTGTTGGGATCGATTTACAGGACTATACTTTTAACCCCGAATGCTCAGAATCTCAATCTTAAGATAACTATACCATTAAGCGTTTGGATATTTTGAAACTAATTTGGCTAAGTGCTGTTGCTGCCTATGACAGCAACAGTGCCCATTTACGTTAGCTTCACAATATTCAACAGATAAATAGTAAATCCATCAAAGACTCATGAGCTTACCTGTATAGCTTTCAGAACATTCATAGTTATGGGGTTCAGGGATCGATCGATCGATCCCAACACGGGCGAAGCGTGGGTGGAGCTTAGCTAGGGGTGGGCGTGAAACTGGAAAGGTCCATTACACCGTCAGCATGACTATAATTCTGTTTTTATCCTTCATCCTATGCTAATTGTAATGGGAATGTCGTGACTAAATCACAACACCCGCTGTGCGCGTGGGTGTGTTAATATGTGCGTGTCTGCGTGCGTGCGTATATTCGTACGTGCCTTGATGTGTACGCGCGTGCATGTAAATAGTAAATTATTTCCAAAGAAAACTGATTTTAATTGATTTGGAAAATGTTGAAATATTTATAATTGGTCTTACAATATCAGATTTCAGCTGTGTAATATTATATCGCTTCGAACAAACATACGGTTAAGGAGCAGTAGTTTGCAATGAAATTTGTCTTCAGATACTCAACAGCATATTTCTTAAATACTAAAGAGTGTATGCTATTCGATTACTTGCTTTGAAGGTGTTAACCTGAAAGGGGAAGTGACAGTGTGTACGAGATTAACTAGTCAGAAAACTATGTTCCTTGGCATTAGCTGGAAGGATCAATGTCTGTGACGCACATGCAGCCGTCTCAGCAGACTTATTCACCGACTTTGTTGATTATGTCAGACTTTGTCGCATAAGAATAAGTTTGACCTATGACGCAGACACCTAGTTTTCTGAGACATGTGCCTTTTGTCACAATAACGCATCACACAAAAGTACATAATTCGCTGGCCATGAATGGATTCACAATATTAGTATTGTCTGATCAGCCGAGGAGCCAACAAATGAATTTAGTTGGCACATTGTTGCCGTGGCCGTCGCCGTAATCATGCCATTTCTAATCATTGCAGTAGTAATCATGGCTCGGTAGACTCATGGAAGCGACGTCATAACCGGAAGTGAAGACGTCATCCCTTCCGGTTTATCACTTCCGGTTTATGAATGAGTCATAATTACGAATGCGTAATATATTTGTAATTTTCAGACCCATGTTAATGGCTCGCTAGACCCCTGGAAGTTACGTCATAGCCGAAGTTGATGACGTCATCACTTCCTCTCCGTAACTATACACTTGAAAGTTATTGAATGGGTCATAATTTAGTTATTTCCGCTGTTATGAATTTCTCATAGCTTTGTATGAGCAGTGGCGGATTAAGGTTGTGCGAGGCCCTAGGCACAAGACCATGCGAGTGGTCCGGGGGGGGGGCCTTCCCTGGAAATTCTTTAAATCTAGACGCTCTATGGTGGAATCTGACGTATATTTGGCATCATTTTAGTGAATTATTATAGGCTTTATAGCAGACAAAATGGAGTTTTTAACACATTGACCAATTTGACTGCCGAGTTTTTTGCAGACAACATTTCCCATACGCCATATCTCCGACCTTGTTAAATATTTTAAAAACAATTTGGCTGAAAGTTGCTGGTTCCCGTGCAACCAACAGCTGTCAGTCAAATTATTTCCAAAATATTCGCCGTGGTTAGACCTATACCGTACCAACTGGAAAATTGAAAAAAAAATAGAAAATTGGAAACGATTATAGCAGACAAACTGCAGTTTTTAACAACTGAACAGTAAATGTAAATATAACTCACCAAATCTGGAGGAGCCATGCAGCACTTATTGCTAAGTGAATGCCTTTTTGCGTGTTTTAAGGCTGGCAAAGTCATGGACAATTTTGTCAAAGTTAGGTTTATGAGTTAGTTCAGGGTGACTGGTTAATAGAGCGAGACTTGTCATTTTCCCTTGTAGCAATGTTGACCTGAGATTGCTCTTCAGCCGTGTTAGTGTGGAAAACGATCTCTCACCCTCTGCATTACTTGCAGGTAAAGTGAGATAAATTCTACAGGCAATTGCAACATTCAGAAATTTTGCAGATATATTTGAGTTAGTGTCATAATTCACTGAGAGAACTTCAGATGGTGATATTAGCTGAAGTTAATGTAATAACTTATCAGGGAATGTTTCTTCAAGATCTGTGTATATGTCCCGTAACATGTTAGTCGATTTTATCAGTTCAGAATCCGATAAACTATGCATGGAACCAATGAAACCAAATCTGTTCATCAATATTTCGTACGATTGCTTTCGACGGTGTAACTCGGTTATGAGTGAATCAATGATGACCAAAAATGTTTCAGTACAGAATTTCTCTTTTAGTGGTAAACTAATATCAGCAGTTGTGGATTGCCAAATTGTCGCTTTCTCTTTACTCTTCGCGTGGGTTCTGCTTGATATGTATCAACATACTGGCCTACACATTCCATGGCGGCACATTCAAACTCATTGTATCTATCCCTCATTTTAGATACATAATCCAGCAAACTATCATACAATTCTGAGACGGCAGATATGTGTAGCTTCCGGTTTTGTAGAGACTTGCTAGTAGCGTTGAATCGTTCTAAAAGAGAACGTATGTATATTACAATGTATACATATTTGAAAATAATTATGTATACATTGCTTCGAACCGCTTCCACTGACTCACTGAGGCAACACAAATTACTTACCACGTGTGCGTCACGCCATCACGTGATCATCGCGTTTGTTTAGTCAACTCGGGTAACTCGGTTCGGCCGCTCGAGCATTGTTACAATCGATATTTAAACAAGAAAACGAGACTATAAACAGAATAACATAGGTCACTGAGATAAGGCCATGATAAGGCAATAATCTATTTTGGAGATGTTGACCGAGTGTCTCTTCGTTGCGTTATGTAGCTTGCTTATGTAGCTTTTTTTGTCCAAGTGCGAGGTCCCCTTCAAGTGCGAGACCCTAGGCTACTGCCTCGTTTGCCTCGTGGATAATCCGCCCCTGTGTATGAGTCACGCCCTTGTTATTTTCCGACCCTATGTTAATGGCTCGGTAGACCCCTGGAAGTGACGTCATAACAGGAAGTGGTGACGTACTTCTAAAATAGATGTATGAGTCCTAACTTATGTATTTTCACCTGAAATGTTGTTTTACCTGAAACATATCTTTATTATTTGGAGTTCAGCAGAAAAGCTGCACTAAGCCGGAAAGGGCCTACCATGACATTGACACTACTCAGATCATCACAGAAAAGAGGAAAATGTATATACAACGCCCCTGAAGATATACCTATTACTTATGATTGAAGTGAAATATTATATACTTAGAAAAGGCCATTGTTAAGGTGTTATGTATGAGTCATAGTTTTGCATGAGTCATGCCTTTCGTTATTTCCGGGCCGGAAGTAAGCACTTGAAATGAGGTGATCATCTGAAAATAGATGTATGATTCATAACATGGTTATTTCCCTGAAAATACTTCCTATCCGGAAGTAGACATTTGGAAGTTATTGTATGAGTCATAATTTAGTTATTTCCGGAGCCTCTTGTAATAATAAAGAAAATCCAAGAGGTAGAAAGATACCAATATCAAGTAGATACAGCCTATTTTAGACAATGATCTCATCTCTTATCTCAGATTTCATCACTCCTTTTTACTCTGACAGGAAATGATGACCTCGCCACTTCTCTCATGTAAACAACATTTCATGAATGGAAATAACTAAATTATGAAATTAACATCTGTGTTGAGTGGTCTTATGTAGAGTGAATAAGTTTGCAGTGCTAAGATCGTTCGCAATGGTGCGGGAGGCGGCGACGGTACCTCAAGCATTAGATGGTGAGCTGAGATATGTGGTGAAGTGGAAGAGTCAGCTTTCCTGTTTCCTAGTGCTGAAGCAGCATGGATCGCGGTGTCGAGGAACATGCCACGATCATATCAGCCTCGAATGCGAGCTAAGCAGGAAAGCAGCCGAAATAATATCCGCTGGCGACTTTTCGATTTTGGGGACGTTCCAAGTGTTGTGCAGTGGGCCTAAGAATTAAGAAAAAGCCTATTTGGCAGAGAACTCAGTGTATTCGGCCGTGGCACTACTCTGGATCTCCGGCTGCGAGAAGTGCTTTAGGACATCCACACCCCACCCCGCAAATTCGGCGGCTAATGTGGTTGACCTTAAAAAGAGTGTTTCGGTAGTAAGTCGAAAGGTGACACCGCTAACAATGCTAGCTTATATCTTCACGTCGAACGGGCACAAGATTGTCATCCGAAAAAGACGCCTAAGATAGGAAATCTCTTTTAGATGGTCCTAACATGGACAAATCAAATCGTCGCTATAAGATCGGGAGAAAATCAATCGCTTAATGCAGTATAGGAATCTGTAAAGAATAGAAAACACTAGATTAGTAAACATATTTAAAACGTAAAGTATACGGGTTCGAGTCTCTGTAAATCAGTACGAATTAGAACACTCACAATTCAAGCGAAAGCGGGCACTATGTTCTATTAATGCTGATGTTGGTGTCTTTGAGCCACCCTTGGTAGGTAGATTCCCAAGGCGCAATGCCATGCAGTGAGTTAGTCCTCGGAAGGCGGTGATCACAAAGCCAGGAGGGCAGCACTTCTAGGAACGAAGAAAGTCCTGGCGATCATGGCTGGCACTACACTGACGAGGTAGCGAAAGTTCATGTCAGCGAATAACTGGAACGGAATATGTCCTTTTCAGGTGGTGGAATCTCGGCAGCACAAAGCGGGTTTCAGTCGGCGACAAGTACCGAAATGAGAGTTTCACAGCTCCTCCATTGGAGATGGGGTTTCTTGTTTGGCAGTCGCGTTTTGAAGCGTGGTGGCACCGGGAAGTTTGTGCCATGGTCGTGGCGGGTTCAGTCCCTCCTCTGTATCGAGGGGAAGGCGTGCCATTTTCCGTACACAAGTGTCCTTGAGGAACACAAGGAGCGGCGAAGGTTCTCTGGACGGCGGAAAAATTTATGCTGTTAGTTTGGCCACTTTGACATAGCAGTCCGTCAAAAAATTAGCACTGAGTGGAGGTTTTATAAATGTTGCTCGGGCAGACCGGTCACAGAAGTAGGTCATCTCCAGTGGATTTCACAAGTACGGCTAGTGAAGCGGAAATACTTAGACTGTCATCTTGAGCGTTGTCGAACCTCTCTGCGCTCAGACCTTGAGGCAGCTTTGCGATGACAAATGCTTACTGTTTTTGTGTTTATTCTGGACCAATCAGGAGTCGCCTATGTTAGCCAGGAGATCTTAACCGAATCCAAGCCAGAGGCAGGCGATCAATGGCGTGGATAAGTTGTTGGTTTTCTTATCCGTGTCTGACTATATTTTGTGCCGAATCCATGCCCGCTGTCTTGTTGAATAACATCGTGATGTCGGTTTTCAGAATTTGGAATTCTCAAGCTTCTCAGAAATACTGAACACTCCAAGGGACATTTGTGATCATAGACCTTTCCGAGGAAGAAGTCATGCACAGATAATTTGTACAACCTAAAATGTGTTCACTCTGTCAAAGACATCACGCGTACATGCGCGTGTCTTGGCCTATGAGAAAACCTGGCTGTAAAGCGGGGGTGGGTGGTGGGCGTGGGCGTGGGGAAGGGGGTGTGGGAGGGGGGAACTGGGGGGGGGGGGGGTAGGCTGGTACGTCCAGTGGCCAAGTGCATGGGAAGAGTGCGTAGATCGGTCTGTGCATGAGGGAATTGCCATCCGACAGGGTAGCTCTGGCGGCATTGTTACTTCTTCAGGCTTTGAACTTTGCTTATGTATGGAGCATCTGCCTTTCGGTCAGACTTAGCGACCAGTATTCATTGTACTGCAGGTACATACTTCTACTGGGTTTGAACAATAATTATTTAGTGCTTGCACCAGGTGGTGAGGCTTTATGATTCAGGTTTAAATCTACCTATGCCTCTCCGAAGCAACGCATGTTCGTTGGGTAGCACCATGGACAATTTGATTCGACAAGTAGATTGTAAACTTTCATAATGAGACTGTATCCGGTGGTCCATCATATCCTATGATGAGCTCCAGTTCTAAATATGTACATGGCTTTGACATTACTTTTACAAAAAAACATTTAGTCCAGTGGCCCGTCCTTAGGTACCTCTTGTTGATCTACTTACCACACTTTGACGTTAGTTACTTCTGTTTGTCTCGGGGTCAAAGCTAGGGGTCAAGGTCATCAGAACCGATTCCTCAAGCTTTGTTCCAACCTTGACACAGATGTCAAGGTTAAAAGGTCAATGTCATCTGACCCGTTCCCTCTACCTTTGCCTAACTATACCGTGAGTGACAGGTTAACGGCCAATGTCATTGTTTGCTAAATTTCTTTTTCCGCGGCCCATATGTCAGCGAAGTCAGACTACCTTTGCTAGAAAGGCTTAGCAAGATATCTTTATTTGCTGGCTAACGATTTATACAGAGATATATCAATTAGTTATTATTACATCGATGCATTAACCGGCTAATCAAGAACATAGACTCTTTATTATAAATTTGGATAGTCTTGCAGACAATGTTGTCTCATTAATCTGTTTAATAAGCGACACAAAGTTACTTTTCTTACAAGGTTGTTCTTAGCACTTTATACGCCCCTTGTACCATCCCACTTGTTAGGGTGCTAATTTGTTGGCAGAGTGCTTTCCATTTCGTACTTATGGCCGGATTGCATTCACTGAGGTACTTCTATATCAGACATCAACATTGAAATTCACTTCCATTTCCTCGATATTGAACCGTGTCAGATGCTTTACGGTTGGTACACAAGCTCTGTCCCATTGCATTGCTTGAGGTAATTTGCTGCCATATAGTGTCAACATTGTTACTCAGATAGTACGTGTTGGTATATCAAAGCCGATATAGTTTATTTTAGAGCGCTGTCGCCTGACTGTTTATTACATCATAGCGTTTCCAAATTACCGTAGGCAGTATTGCCAGATAGTGTGCTCAATCGCTGTCAAATTACTGTATTTTGTCTGAGAATCATTACTTTGATGTAAATCACTTGGTCAACTATTAACGGACCTTTCCATTTTTAGCTACGCCCCGCCCATCTTTAGCTAAGCTCCACCCACACCTCGATCGTGTTGGGATCGATCGATCTCTGGACTCCCTGACTATCAGTTTCCAGAAAACTATACAGGTAAGCTGTTGAATATTTTGAAACTAATTTGACTGGGTGTTATTGCTGCCTGTGCCTTTAGTTTCAAAATATTCAACAGCACGTTTATTAAATAGTAGAGACATACAATTTGTACAACGTGTCAGACTATTAAGAGTTAAAGACGGGCCGCATAGAATGATTTATGGCGTGATGATTATGACGTCATTCTACATGCCGCTTAATTAGTTGATTATGACGTCGTATTACATTATTACTCTGGAAAGGTCCATTGACCATTTTAAGTGATCGTTCATATCTCAGCAACACGCTTTCCTAAACACGCGTTACCTTTGATAGAGTAGCTCGATTCTCTCATGGCTAAGACTGGGAGATATATTTTATTAATTAGTGCTTCATGGTTGTTGAGAGTTTGGGAAATTGTCTGTCTGTTTGTAAACAGGCTAACAATACATTCAAGTACCAACGATCAAAGCTCATCCACTAATAGTTATAGCTAAGTTGTGTACATTGCAAATCGCATACTAGGAACTTTTATTCCTCGTGGAAACTTAAGAATACTGAAGCACGGTCTATTTACCCATTAGGATATCGGTATCAGCACCACCTATTTCATTATAACAACCTCTGCATATTGCAAGGCCACGGCACTTACTAACATACTTGCACATCAGACTCTCTCGAAGTTGCCCATACTATAGTTTGACCATACTTAATATTGGCATCTCATCCTCACGTATTCAGTGGATCGCTGAAGTGTGTTATGAATCACGGGGGGAGAGATAATATCCATTGACCTGATGGGGTGATAGATATTAAGTCGCGGAAGAAATGCAGCAACCTTCCGGTGTGATGACTGACCTGCTGGAACATTCACTTTAGATGACCGAGAGATGAAATTTAACTACCACGGAAAAATCGTTTCACCTGATCCCGTGCGTCTCATCAGTAAATGACCAGAACCTGTTCTCTCGTCAACACTGATGACACCTGGATTTGCGCTTAGGAAGCCATCTTCATCTAGCTTTCCTAAGCAGACATCGAGCCGGACGGGCACAGACACGCACGGGAGAGTGGGGTGGGGGAGAGGGAGAAGGGGGGGCGCCGGATAGATGGGTAGACGGAGAGAGGGAG